>JALPQD010000049.1:5075430-5507930 GCA_023101885.1 Typhlomys cinereus
GTTGGCATTTTCAGGGTTAACATGCTGAAAGGCACCTTGGAGACTGTTGTTCTGCGGTGGCAGGGGTTGTTCAAAGCTGCACAGTTGCCAGTGGGGGCTATTCTTTTGCCACCCAATAGCTACACAGGACCCATGATGAAGGCACTCATTCTTGACCAACTCTTAAGGTCAAGGCTGAAGAAGGAGACAGACATACCCTCAAGGACTTGCATCTACACGCTGTTGTGCAGTTCCCTCCCGCCCCTAGTCCAGCAGGTGGGAAGAAGCCTTTGTGCAGGGATCAAAGTGCTGACCCTGCCCCAGCCATCTTTCTCCAGTGACACTGACAAAGACTGATGTCCCCATCTGAGCTGGGGCTGGGGATCTGCTGGCTGTATTTTCTAAGCTCAGCCTGCTCAACGGGGGCCTTTGTTCCTGCAGCCAAGAAGGAAGGGAGGGGGAGGGACTGGCACAGGGACACCTAACGCCAGGCCCTGCGGGCAGCTGAGCCAAGCGGGTCCGGAGGCATATGCTGAGCCCGCTGGCTGGCTGGCTCTGGGTCTTTGTGAGAAGCATAGGGCAGGAGGGGCGGGCGCTCCTCCTCTATCACTACCCTCCCTTTCTGTTTGACTTCCTTGGTCAAGGGCACTGCTGCCCAATATGCCTGGCTTTGGTTTGACTATTGAAACTGAAGTATAGTGCCATGATCCTTTCATGTAAGCAAGTGCACAGCAGTGCACAGCGCGTGATAGGACACGTGCGTCTGGTCATAGCAGGGTTATTTACACACACCTGAGTGTGAGGAAAATAAACACATCGTCTCTCGCAGATAACCCTGTCTGGGTATGCAGCTCCAGTGGCCAGGAGACGATTATCTTCCTTCCAGAAGGAATTTGACCCTGGGAAAGTCTCAGTGCCAGGAGAGTGCACCGAAAGTGATACTTCTCATGGGAAACCTTCTGGGTCCCCCTCTCTCAGGAAGCAGGTGCTGCTGGTTTTAGAAAGGCACAGAGACCCTCACCCTCCAACACCCACGCAAGCTGCACTTATGGGATAGGAGTCCAGATGCTGCTGGGGGGATGCGGGGAGGGTCACTGATGCCTGCTCAGGCACAGCACGTCCTCCTCCAGAGACAAGTCTGCTTCGAAGGCGATGTCTCCTAACAATTCCTTACGCATGAGAGGACAGTGAACTACAATACAGCACTGGAAGAAGAGGCGGGGCTCAGCGGGGAGGGTATCACCTTTCTGAGAAGTAGCTTCACAGTGATGACTAAAATCTGTCATGACCAGCAAGTCTCTCCCTCTTGCAGTTTTCCCCACAGAAATACCAGCACCAAATGAAGAATACATGAATGTGCTAATGACAGTTGGATTAACCTACATATCCATCTATCGGGAATTGGTTGTGGTGGGCTAATCAACCTCTGAGATAATGCTACATCGATCGACATAGCTACATAATGGCTCGTCTTTGAATTTTTCATTTTTAAATTATTTATTTGGGAGAAAAGGAGACAGAGAGACAGCAACAGAGAGGGAGAGAAACAGAGAGACACAGAGAGATACATGTCATAGCACAGAGTGAAAGTCAGAGGACAACTTTTATTTTTTATTTTTAAATACATTTCTTATTATTTCCGCTCATACAAACTTAATAGGTACGAGGACAACTTTTAGAGGTCAGTTCTCGCCTCCTCTTTCGTCTGAGTTTGGGGGATAGATATTCCTAAGCTCCTGAGGAGGGACCTTACCTGTTGATCTGTCCATGCAGCCTTTATTTTTAAGCTTTAAAAGCATAATTTGGAAAGAAGTAGGTTAAGCCTTGATTTTTACTTTTGTCTATTTATTTACAATATTTCTTAAGACGGGGTCTTTACGTATCACAGGCTGGACTTGAACTCAGGAACCTTCTGCTTAATCTCCTGCGTGCTTGGATTGTAAGCATGCACCAGACCACTGAGCTCATTCTTCGTTTTTGAGAGAGAACTACGCAGCCACATATTCATATGCAAACACATATTTTGTGTAAAGCACAGCTTCTGCTAAAGAGTCAAGTTGCTAACAGGTGCTGACTATGAGGGCTGTGAATTTTTGACAGCCAGGCTGTAATTTACAACATTTTTTGACTAAGAAATTAAAACAACCATTAAAAGATGCTTTGACCTTTAGTTTGGTCTTTCTTTTTATGTATGTATGTGTGTGTATGTGTGTGTGTGTGTGTGTGTGTGTGTGTGTGTGTGTGTGTGTGAATATGTATTTGTGTATGTGAATGCATGTAGGTTCATGTGCATGAGTATATGTGTGGAGACCAGGAAGTCGACTTTAGGTGTCTTCTTTAATTACTCTCTACCTTAGGCATTGAGGTAGAGTCTCTCTCTTGAATCCAGAACTCATCATTTCAGCAAGTTTAGCTAGTCAGTTTACTCTGTGGATCCCCGTGTCTGCCTCCTGAATGTGTTGATTACACGTACCCCTGTGATAGCCAGACATTTAGGTGAGCTCTGGAGAGCTGAACTCTAGTTCTCGGACTTGTGAGAGAAATGTTTTACCCACTGAGTCATCTCCCTAGTGTTCAACCTTTAGACTTTTGAACTTTAACTAGTGAATTCCAAATTCATTTTAGGTTTAAGCTTCAGAAGTTTTTAATGCCCATACTATTTCAAACATTGTAGACCTATGGAGAGCGTTGATGAGTGGTTAGCTTTCTCCTTGATCTATACTTTGTGACCAGCAGCACACAGAAAATGTAAAGCGACCAAGAAAATGTCTTCTCCTTGCAAAGTTAAGTCCATATTGGGGTGGGGAAGTCACAGGCAGTGCCACCATCAATGAGCCCATCTGCCCACCCAGAAACCTCCTCCAGGAAAACCTGGTCACCCACCCCACACGGGTGTCTCGCTCTCCCCCAGGGAGTCACGGACACCCTTGCACCACTGTTAGGGGACATCACCATGTGGTTGGGTCAGGTTTGTCTCCACAAAGAGCGGGTCCAAATCTTGGCTCGACCAAGTGCCAAGTATCTTATCAAAAGTATGACTTGGGCCAGTTTCTTGTGTCTTAAGTTCCTCATCTGTCTTAAGGAGACCGATGAAGATCTCCGCAAGGTGCCACGCAAATCTTCCTGTAGGTGCTTTCATGTCTCTGCGACAGGAAGGACAGACAGTACCGCGAGAACAGTCATGTTTTTCCACGGCAGAGATGAGACAGAGTTTCCTGCCTCCGAGTGCCTGGTTCTGACCCTGCTGGACGGCGGATGATGTTTCCCATTAGGAGGAGTGGCAGAGTGAGTGGGGTAACTTATTCAGTCCATGCCTTGTGCCACCAAGGAACCTATCCACGTCATACTAAAGCTGAGAACAGATTTCCCTTCAAGCGAGGTGTGGCCGTACTGTGCTATATTTAGACAGAGGCTCAGCCGGGACAGAGGTCACTGCTGGCTCAGGGTGGGCGTGGCAAAGGGGGGGGGCTCTGTTCCCAGCTAATGCAGGGTGTTCTCAGAGGACATGTATATGGAGTACCCTGGGGGAATGCCTGGAGTGCCAGATACCCTCTCTTTACTTCAGCCTTTGTTGCATCAGAAACAACCCTCAGCACCCAAGCTCAGTAGACGGCGGAACTGGGAGAGGCAACTAGATATACAGCGTCCATCCCAGGGTGGGGGAAGACCATGGCTCCCAGCGACCTAGTGCTGTGCTGCTAGCCACAGGGGCATGTGGCTGTTGGCTTTGCAACCCAAAGTCCTCACTTAGCCACCTCAGAGCATAGCTAGCCATTTCCTATTATCAAGCTCCAAAAGTTTAAACCATAGTACACACACAAGCTCAGGTTGAATCATAGTACACACACAAGCTCAGCATCATTCTTGTGGTGCACCCCCCACTCCAAACCAGCCAGTGGCTGTCATCACAGTCAGAATAATCAGCGTCTTTGCTTCTCCAGCACAAATGACATGCCTCTAAATAAAAAGGTTAAATCTCAAAGTTCATCTTCAGGACTAGTGAGATGGCCCAGCAGGTAAAAGGCGATTGCTGTCAATCCTATGACTGGAGTTCAATCTCTGGAATAAGAGAGAGAGAGGGAGAGAGAGAGAGAGAGAGAGGAGAGAGAGAGAGAGAGGGAGAGGAAGAAGGAGAGAGACGGGGGAGAGAGAGAGACGGAGAGGAAGAAGGAAAGAGAGGGGGGGAGAGAGAGAGGGAGAGAGAGAGAGAGAGAGAGAGAGAGAGAGAGAGAGAGAGAGAGAGAGAGAGAGAGAGAGAGAACTGGCTCCTGAATGCTGTGTCTGATCCCCACATGTACACACGGTACATTAAAGAAAGAAATGCAAAAAAGACTTTTTTTAAAGAAGTAAAATTCAACTTTAAAATGGTCAAGAAGTACATTGTGGCATTTGGCCACGTCTACTCTCCATGGTCTGATTTGGGCTTGGGGAAGGAGCGACCTTGAGAAAGCTGTGAAGGTACTTCATAGTTCTATTTTAGTTCTAACTCAGCTACCAACCTCCAGTGGCATTTTAGGGTTCCAGATCCGCAGACCCTCTCCATATTAATAAAGTACAGGCAGCCCAGAACATTCCAGCTATTTCCTGTTCCCCTGCACCTTGACTTTTCTGAAAGCCTCTGTCCTGCTTTTGTAGGAAAAAAAAAATGAGCGTCTGTATGTGTACATGGTTGTGCATGTGTGAACATAAGCGTGCAAGTGCACATGCATGAATGGATGCCAGAGGTCAATCAGCTTCACGTGGTCTTTTGAGACAGAATCTCTCAATCTCTGACAGATTCCGCTAGACCGGCTGGCCAGCAAGCTGCAGGGATCCCCCTGTGTCCATCACCAGCAGCAGGATGACAAGCACACGGTGGGTCCCACTTTTACGTGGGTCCTGGGGATCCGTCTCAGCTGCCCACGCTGCATGGTAAGCACCTTACCACCTAGACCACCTCCCCCGTCCCAAGGCACAGAGCAGGGCCAGGAACTGCAGGGAGTCCGTCCTCTCCCCCACAGCACCAGGGAGCGGTTCTACAGATAAAGCAAGGACAGGATCATCTGTGTTCTTCCTCCAGTCAGCTTTCCCCTGACCTCTGTGAACAGGCATAATCCCAAGTTGGCCATGAGTCTGGGACAGAAAATTGAGCTGGCACCCGGCCAAGCATAAGAGGCTGTACTGCGTGCCGGCATGTGGGGGCACCGTTTGGCATGATGCATCTGGCCAGGGTCCGACAGAGAGGCCCAGCATGATGGCATTGGCACAGCCCCTGGCAGCCCCTGTTGGGACAGGGTCACGAGGGCGCAGCCTCCAGACACATTGGACACAGGGTGTTTGTTAAGTTTACAAACAAATGTGCAGCCTTCAAGGCCAAGGCAGCAGGAGAGAAATGAAGGTGGTCATGCGGGGCAGGGGACATGCCATTAGCGTGAGCCATACGCAGGCGCCTTGATTCCTCCATTCAGGTGGCCCAGGGTACCGTGGGTCTGGACGGACCAGCACATCAGACTCCTGAACCCGGTGTGAGTTGTATGTCCCTCCTGGCAAAAATCACTTTGCTTCTACTTAATGAGTTGTGGGTCACTCTTAGGGATCCTGACAATTCAAGGGGACAGTCTGGACTCTTGTTCTAGGGAAGGGGGGAAAAGAGGGGATCTGGGGTCTTGGCAAACAGCCTACAAGTCGTTCAGCATCAGACCCGGCCTGAGAGCTGTTCAAAGTGCTGATGTTCATGCCATTCGGGCCAGGATGCAGCAGTCCAAGAACTGAAATGTATCATCCCCAAACACTCAATTCCTTTTTTCCTTGTGACCACTACCAACGACTGGGTTTGAGAAAATAGGTGTTGGGCAGATGGAACGAAAGTAGAGCTCTAAGGGGAACTGTCCTCGCCCTGACAGACCTATCAGGTAGAAGGCCTTGGAGGCAGAGGACAGGGGTGGACCTGATACTAATACTAGACAGCTGGACATGGCTTCATGATTGATGAAGCAATTTCACAGCATGATTGTGTGTGACCCTTATCGCAACTTGGCAAGGTAACCAGTTCAGGGATGACAGCCTCGATTTTACACAGGTTTTTTACACGAGGACACGGGTTGGAAGAGGGTAAGTGACTTGCTCAAGGCCATGCAGCCAGTGAGAGGCAGGACCGGGATTCCACTGGGAATCCTGTCCCTGACCTGCGAGTGGCCCTTTGTTTGCTGCAGCCTGTCTTCTCCTCTGAAATCGCCTCTCTTTCCGGGGCCAAGTGTCCAGAATCGCCCACCAATGAGAAGCAGTGCTGTCCGAGTCAGTTGTAGGAGTGAAGGCTTCCAACACTGCAGACACTGGCGTGGCAGGGTTGGGGTTGGCAAGGTCTCATGCAAACAGATCTTATAATTGCTCTTTGGCCAGCGCGTTCCCTGGCAAGCCGTCTCCACACTCTAGATGCTCTTCTCCAAATAAGGCTCTATCTTGTAGGGTCAGGCAGGACTTTAGGCAATTACTGTGTGAGACAATGCCCCTCTCTCCAGCCACAGCCAAGATGGGATGCTGCTTTTGACTTAGAGATATTACCAATTATGGAACTATTAGTATGGATCCAGGGTCTTCAGACTCCGGAGCTGGATGTGTTTGGGGCATCTGCTGCCCAGAGTTGGGTAGGGAAGATACATTCGGTCTTGTGCTCAGGAGGAGGGTCGGGGACCGGGGACTAACCAGAGCCCGTGATGCATCAACTCTTCAGGACAAGCTGAACTATTCTCTGCTCCCTGTGCACTAGAACTGAGATTTGAAGGGCTGCTTTGGGCTGGCTTTCCAGAGCCATGCCCTCTGAGTGACCACCCTAGCATCACGGAGGAGCATGTGTGAGCCTGGAGACTCTGCATGTGGGGAAACATCACGTGGGTCAGCTTTGCAGCCTGGTCACTCTGAATCTTCCAGCTCAGCTACCTGACCTTAGGGAGCATCCGGCAGAGTCATGGACACTCAAAGGTGTCTCTAGTCATCATGGGCCTTTGTAAAACTAGCTCTTTAGGGTAGAGGGTGTGGCTGGGAAGGGGAACATGTAAGGCAGGAAGAAGAGTCAACAAGAAAACGTCATCAGAGAGGCCCAGCTGGTCTGCCCTCACGTGTGGTCCAGGTAATTCAACAGAACCTGGAGGGTCTTCCTACCCCAGTGGATTTCTCCATCCTCTGGCCTCCAAGGGGAAGGAATAGGAAAATACAGTAGGACCATGTGGCTGACATGTTCAAAGCTGCTAAGCAGAGAGGAAGCACATTACTACAGATCTAGAAGTTCCTCTGTCATGGTAGCCACTTGTTGATTTCCTTCTTTTTAGAAGTCAGAAATCACTCAGACAGGACCTTGTTCATCACTAACGTGAATGGACTCATGTCATGCTCTTTCTGGGAGCAGTTTCAGAAAGCAGGTGTTAGAGCCCCATGCTCCCCATGACCTGAGAATTGGGGCATCCTGCCTGGCTATGGTTTCTGCTGGTGAAATTGTCTTCCTCACGTCCTCCTTCATGACCCTCATGTGCAGGACTCCATGTGCTGAGGCTTAGCTGCTTTGTGACTCTGGAAACCACCCACATACATCCAGACCACAAATAAACACAGGGCAAGAAGAGGCACAGAGCTATGAAAGCCTGGGCCAGCCACACAAAGCTAATTCAAGCACCAAAGAGCCCATCTAATCCACTCTTCCATTAGCTCAACCATTCATCACAGCCCTCAGTGTGTTTGCCAGCTTATACTCAATTTGAAGGCAAACAGCAAGAATGGGGAGCACCACCAACAATAATGGGACACGACTTACAGGAAAGCAGTGACAGCATTAACCTCTTGTTATCCATGCTGCCGCCACTGGTTGCTGGCATACGTGACTTTGTTCATAACTGCAGAAATAAAGGATGCTGAGCTTTCCTCATATGTCACAGTTCCTATCCTTGCGAGGTCTTCCGCCAGTACCAACACATGCATACGGAGCTCTGTCAGGGGTCAGAGCATCGTAGGCTGGGCACTGAAGAAGGAGCTGGGTACCCCTGAGATCTTTCAGTCAATTTGAGTTTATTGAAGCTTTTGGGTATTGGAGGCCTTTTCATTATTACGGGAGGTAGTAGAAATAGACAGGTGAAGAACAAAGACCTGCACATAGATATTCACAACATCTGTATTCACATGCATGCACCCTTGCAAGCCATCAAAATGACCTTCACTGGGTGAATGGGTAAAGTTACTGGTGTTTCTTAACAAAAGAATGTTATTTAGCACTAAAACTAGATATGCTATCAGTTCACTGAAAGATATGGAAGAGTCTTAAATGCATGGCACTGCATCTGAGAAAGCTACATGCTAAGGGTATGACTTCTGGGAAAAGAGAAAACTACAGAGACAGTGAAAAGATCAGTGGTTGCCATGGGTGAGATGGAGGAGGATGAGTAAGGTGAACATGGGGATTTTAGGGCAGTGAAAATTTTCTGATACTATCATTATAGAGAGATTCATGTATTTATACCTTTGTCCAAAGCTACAGGACATATAAAACCAAGAAGAATTCTGATGACAACTATGGATTCTGGGTGATAATGATGTAGCAGAATAGCTTTATGACTTGTACCATATGTGCCACTCTTGTGGGGAAGACACTGATAATAAGGGAGGTTAAGGGGGAAGTGTTCAGATGGATCTGTGAATTCTTTCTGCTGAAATCTGTTAGGAATCTAAAACTCCTCTAGAAAATAGTTTATTAAAACTAAGCCAGGACAAAAGGCAATGAGATAATTCCCCATCATTTCTTTAGTGGAAACATTCACATGCATGCATCTCTAGCTACTCTCTCATGCAGTCTAATATGTCACACCCAAGGGGATATGGGAGAGGTAAGAGCATTGCTGTCACCAGTCTCATTGGGTCCCTGCACTGTTGAGGAAGCTGGCATGGAAATGAAGGATGGGGGAAAACTCAGTCCTGTGGCCCAAATCCTGTGGGTTGGAAAGACGTTGTTAAGGGCACTCTAGGGAAGAACAAGAGTCTCCCCTTCTTTCTTTGTGGTCAAGGACTATGCACAGACACGCTAATGCCTGCAAACCCAGCTTCATCTTCAAGATGTGCCCAGATGTGCATTTGTAAATGTCACCTACGAATTCATGACTGCCATCCTCAGGTCACATATCTCTGTTACTCTGATGATCAGAGGGACACACCTAGCCAGGGCATCTCCACTGCTTACATCAGAGCCCTGTAAGCACTGTCATTTGTCACCTCTAATGTAGCTCTCCAGATGCTGGGCTATGAGGCAACGATCAGGTGGGTACACACCCCTAGGCCTTACAGGCTACTGCCCAGTAAGAGCGTGACTCTAAAAGTAATAGTCCCAAATGGGATCTATGAATTCAGTCAGTGGCAACAGGTCTCCTGTCTTCACACACATGGATGAGGTTACAAGTCAGCCAAGGCTGATCAACCCGTCCAGTAGAATATTCTTGTGTAATATTCAGTTGCTGGATACCTGTTTCCTGTGGTTGAAGCATCCTCTCCTAGGGAGGCTCCCAAGACTCAGGAAGCCCATGAAACTTACAGGCTGCATGAAATCCCCCTCCCACTCCAGTTGTGTAAGTTGTAAACAATCGCTGGGGAGAGAGAGAGGAAACTTCATTGAAACGGCTAGCAGAGTATGCCAGAACCCTGTGCGTGGCTCCTGCAATGACTTTCTTGAGTCACCAGCCATGAGTAAGGCGGATGCCTGAGTCTCCCATGCTCTTTCAAGCAACCCCTCACTCAGGCCTCAATAAATTCATTCTTTCACCCAACCAGATTTGGGTGGGGCCGTTTCTTTGCCACAGATGCATGTTTGGGTCACGTCTCCCCAGGGAAAGTCACGCGGCAACAGCCTCCACACCACACACCAGTGTGCTGTGGCTCTGTGACCGTGTGCACATGCCGTTGCCGCAAATGAAAGAGTCAGAGATGTAGTCCCAGATGTGCCTCGCCTCACCTCGCCTGGCCACTGGAGGCTGGCCAAGTAGGTCAGCCTCTCGGGGCTGCTGCTTTCTCATCTGGCAAAATGAGAGGCTCCTTTGGCCTCTAACGATCCGAGATATATGGGAAGTAGAGAGCACGTTTCTTTTCCATCCCCAGGACTAGACCCGCCCCCTTTCTCCTCTTGAACTTGGCCTTGCCCTTCCAGACCACGCTAAAACAAAACAAAAAAAATCAATTTTAATTATAAAAATCCGTTTACTGTATCAATAAATCATTCCAAGCAAAGGTCTGGTTGTGGGGAGAAGGTGCTACCTGGCACTGGGCTAATAAGTCACTCCCTCCACCTAACCACTCTCGGGCCGCCACCCTCTCTGCTCCCCGCTCCAGTATTCATCTTCGTCATTAGGCTGTGGATTATTTATGATGCCCTGGGCTGATGGATGGGAGTTGAGATGCTCGGGAAACACTCTGTGACTAGTTGCAACTTGGTTTCCAGAGGACCTTTGAAGGGAGACAGTGACGGGCTTCCTGCACACTTTCCAGTAGTGGGCAGATGTGTCTAACGGGGTGAGGGGATCTGTTCTTCTACGTGGCACCTTGGCAGAGGGAACAGAAGAGCCAGGGGCACACGTGTGAAGCGCCTGCCTCTCCCAGGCTGCTTAGCAGGCGACAGAACAGTGTTTGTGCCCATCGGGTTCCCCTGGCAACGGGTGTTTTAAATTAATTAGCTGATCAGTTAATATTGTTGTTGGGGTTACTCCTTATGTGCTCAAAGAGAGAGGTGCCATCTGCTTCAGATGGCCATTTGGAGGCAGGGAAGGGATCTTCTGCTGTCTCAAGTGCAGGGGTGTACCCAGAAGGGAGGCAGAGGTATCACTTTAAAGGGGTCAGCACAGTAGGACTGCCTGGTTCTGGAGTTCAGTATCATCTGGGATCCATCACTAAGTCACGGTTTCCGGTTCGCATGAACTGTGCAAGGTAGTGCAACTGAAGTTTGAACAAAGATGCAAGCAGCACTGGTCTGTGGCCCAGTACAAGCAACTTCCCTCATTGAGAGGCTCACTGCAAGCCTCTGGACCTCTACCTGCGGTCCTGTGACTGACACGTGTTCGTGCAGCCCCCATATACCATAGATGAAAACGCATTGTAGATGGGAGAGGACTGAGCTGCTTCCTGCATATCTAGAGCTTCCGGACCTTCCTTGCATTGGTAGAGATGGAAGCTTGTTTAGAAATAAGTCTGTGTGACTGACCTGTCACCCAAAAGCCAAGTCCAAGGGGAGCTTTTAGAAGGGGACTGCAAGACGATCACCTCAGTGTGCTCTGTTTATCTGCATGCCTCACCATTCTGACACAGGTTCCCGAGAAAAGACAGCAATAGTGTTTTCAATTGTTCAAGGTAGCAGCCACTCTGTGGCCCACCCACAGTTCGGTAGATGTGTATAAGTCTCCTGGAGTCTCTGAGTCTTAGTGTCTTCACTGTGCAGTGGAGCTAAGGATCCTTACCCTGGGTGGCAGGCAAGACACCCATTGAGTAGGGTTGCTTCGACTCGTTCATCCTCGTTAGTATGCCTCCCAGAAGATGGACAAGTACTAACACTCTAAGTCAACTGCCTGGCCATGGGCTTGCACTGATTTTGTGAGACTGAACATCAAAAGTGACATCCAAGGCAAGACTCGGGTTTATGTACAGAATTATTTCAGGGCACTGGACTTGAACCAAATGGCCCCGGCTGGAGGACTCCTTCCCCACATCAATGGTATGACCTTTGAGAAGTCATTTAACCTTTCTCATGTGTCTCAGAAGCTATCATTCTGCCTACTGCAGTGAGTTGTGGGAAGTTTCAAGGAGACGCTGTGTGAAAAAGCACTTGGGAAACAGCAAGTTGGAAGTAGATCATGAACTCACTTTCATTTGCTACCACTGTCCTGTTAGCGCGCGCGCGCGCGCGTGTGTGTGTGTGTGTGTGTGTGTGTGTGTGAAGTATAAAAACAAAAGAAAAAGAGCAGCTAGGCCTAGAGGTTTCCAGTGATAGACCCCACTAAGCTGGAGAATCAATCAAATTAAACAGAAAGTTGTGGGATGCAGGGAACTATATCATCAGAGATCCCTCCTTCATTTCTGCTTCTGCTCCCTCCATTTTCTCTGCAGTAGATTCCAAAGCGAGACAAGCAGCTTGCAAAGCCTGAGGTTATGAACGGTGGCTATCTGCTGTGGGACTTAGACAGCAGCAATCCATTCAGTTCAAACTTGGCTTTGTCCTTTAAGTTCTATGATTCAAATCACATTCATTTATGAGAAAGGAACGTTACATGCCCTTTTGTGATAGTTAATTTTGATTCTCGACTTGACAGGGTTAGAATCAGCCAGGAGACAAATCTCTGAGCACATCTGGGAGAGGGTTTCCTAGATCGGTTTGAGATGAGAAAATCCATACTACATTAGACCATCTCAAAGCCTGGGGTCCTGGTACATACTAAAAGAAGGCAAGCTGAGCGCCAGCATCCATCTCTCTCTGCCTCTTGCCCAGGGATGCCATGTGACCCAGGTGAAGGACTATTCCTTCAAACTATGAGCCAAAACGATCTCTTCCTTAGCTGCTTTTGCCAGGCATTGTGTCACGGCAACAAGGAAGGTAATTAATACACCTCTATTGGGCTCCCTCTCAGAAATACTTAAAGTATTTAGCACCTGCGACTCACTAAGGGTTCAAGTTTATATGACTGGGTGTGGTGCAGTCATCCAAGTATGGGCAAACATGCAAGCAGCAACTGATACAGGCTCCCTGCTGGATTCTGCAAACATTTGAGTGAGGACTACCTGTTCTTTGGACACCATTTTGCTGTAAGAAATACTTAGTTTCTCCCTTTAATTTCCATAGAGAAAAGAATCTAGAAACTGGCAAACTAGCAATCTTCCAAATGACAACGGAGGCTGATGATAAACAATAGAGATGACAAGCATGGAGGGCAGGAGGAGCTAGATTCACAGAGTGGGAGAATCTGGTATGACTTAAGTCGCAACCACACCATCTGTTAAGTCCATAGCTTTGGAGAGCTCTGGGTGTTGACTCTGAATCATAGTTAGGGTCAGCTGAGCTTCCCTGGCTTATCCTGGCCTGACTGTCCAGGGTCCAAAGCCATCCTAAAGCATGTGGATCAACACAGACAGGTTGACTTAAGCTTTAAAAAAATGATGACTTGCTCATCAACAATTAGCATGTGTTAGGCATCTATATAGGCAGAGGTCCGTGTGATACTGACCGCATTGGGAAATAGTATCTTCAAGGTCAAAGCTTTTGGACCTACTATTTATTCTTGAATGGTCAACTGATATCATGAATCAGAGATAGTAGCATGCTGTGTGGGAGGGATAGGGTGACAAGGATTCCAGGCCTGGGTTCATTTTCAGTCCTAAGCGAAGAATCAGGCCAGGAATAGAACAAGGCAGGATCAGCAGGATCCTTCCTAGGTATTGTTGATCTATGGATTCCAACCTTGCATAGTCTTAGTGTGGGAAAGTGTGCCTAGGTCTTGGCAGGTGGAAATGGAAGCCTACACGGCCCTTGAAGAATGGGACGGGAAACAGATGCAAGAATTGTGTACTGTGACCATTTATGGTCAACTACCAAGACACCTACCAAGAGTCATTGGCAGTCTGAGCAGCTGGAGCAGAACAGTGGACCCAGACGGTATGGGAAGTCCACAGAACACATGACCGGTGCCTTCAGAGTGAAGAACAGAGCACACGGGGATGTATAGGGTCCTTCATTGCAGCACTAGAAAGGAAAGGAGTAAAAAGAAGTGATGGGAATAGTCAAAGAGGATGGTTCAGAGGTAGGAAGAATATGATTTGACATCATGGGGGTAAGTGGACCTCAGGGGACAGCAAAGATGCCCTCTTTGCTCAATAGACAGAAACAGAGAAGATTTGGGGTTTGCATTTGTATTTGGGCAGGGGGGTAAGGGTTGAGCTACTTAGATTTAATGTAATAATTTATTTTTAGTCTTTTAGAGCCTCCTACATGAGTACAATGAATTAATGTTATCTTTAATCCCTTCGTACTCAATCCAATTTCCCTTTCTTTTTCTACTACAAACCTTCCCTACCAGACTCCCTTCATGCCTTTTTGTGTGTGGGACCCACTGGAGCTTTATCTGGGTTGCCTTTGATGGCAAGTGCCCAAGCACTTGCTGGAGCATGGATCATATATCAGTGGGCACACATTCCATCGAGGAAAGCAGCCCCCCCATTGGCTGGGGGGTTGGGAATGGGGGATATTCAGACTTTTTAATTCAATCATTACTGTGTCCATTGCTCCAGCCTGCGAGCCAGTCAAAGACTATGTGAGAAATTTTCAACCTTTGAAAAAAATCACCGTGAAGTTAAAAGTTCCCAGTGTCTTTTGATTAGACATTGTGCTAGGTAATGACTGTTTTGCTTCTCATTCTTTTTTTGCCCCCTTCGAATTACTGATTGTTGTCTGACACTGGAGCCCCTGTTTGCTCTTAATAAATTAACAAGCCTACAAAACTCTTAATGAATGGAAACTCATCAAATGTTTGGAAATGCTAGCAGCCTTAAAATTCTTTTCCTTTTCATCTATCCCTGTGTGAAATAGTTCACTTTCCCACATACTCCCTGATGCTCAGATGGCTGCCTTTCAGGAAACGGGTTGGTTCTTAGTCCATTTGAAGCAGCAGAGAGCTAGCTGGCCACACAAGTTCAAGGCCTGGAAGTCTTGGGAGGTTCCTTAAATCAATAGCAAGCTGTTCTATATAAGCACCAACCATCGGGTTGCACCGAATGCAGTCTGTGCTCGTGCATTTGATTTCCTTTTAAAGGAACCTCACTGGGATCCTAAGCAATCAGTCGTGTGTACTACATGCTGCCTGCTACACAGTGGCGAGCTTATGAGGTGAGCATCCTTGTGTCCCAGCTGCTTTGGACAATGTTCTCCTTTTCCAATGCCATCCTCAGCTATGGGTTACCACAGATGTTATCACTGGGAAATTTGAGTTTGTAAGGGATAATGACAACTCATAACGTCTGAAATCTCAGGGCTTAGGGTTCAAGGTTCGAGCATTCAGAGATAGATGCTAGTCTGGCTTGTAACCAGACAAGTTAGGAATAACATTCAGATGATAGCATAACCCTGGGCAAAATATCCATCACTGTTTCACCATGGTGAAATGCAAACTGAGGTATGTGTACAGGAGGAGCCTGGTGGAGGTGAAGAGGTCAGGAGCATAAGAAAGAACAACATTTTGGTCTCTGGCCACCAACCCCTCACAACTCACCAACCACTTGGACAACTTGTGACCACATGTGAAATGGGGCTGCAGAGTACACCCAGACCATAGCTCTGCTCTTGAATCACACCCTCTCCAGCTGTTCCCCAGCCTGGCATGCATGCTCTCTTATTCATGATAGGAGCTTCTCACAGAGCTCGTGATATGATTTGGTGGAACCAGGAACTACCTATTACCTTAAGGAGCATCACACCATCAGGTAGGTTCAATAGTTAGAATTCTCCCTTTGACCTGTTGTAAGATCCAGGGTTCTCCCAGCCAGTTTTCACACTAGGGGAAAATGGCTCTTTAAATACACAGTGGGTTTTTTTTGTTTTTGTTTTTGTTTTTGTTTTTTTTTTTTGTATCTGTGGATTCCACGTTCAACTATTGCATGTAGATTTTTTTTTTCTCCAGACAAACATGGTGCCATTTTGGACTTTGCCCCTGGTTTTATCTAAAAGGAGGGAGGAAGTTAGGTTCTTTTTGGTTCTGTAGCAATTTAAAACATTTCCTTTTGGAGAGAGACTCATGAGGGGTCAGGAGGTTCCTGAAACTAACAAGATTCAGGGTGGGAGATTGGCTACTTCCCAAGGTGAAGAAAAGTAAAAAAAGGAAAGGAAACTTCCTGACCAGGCAGCCATCCGGAGGACACTCTCCTAAGAGCAAGTCATGCCGTAGAAAACTCCAGGGTTGCAGCTTCTGCCAGTGAGTTGCATCCATGCTGTGGTACTTCTGGTGATGCAGCTGCGTTTGAGTCATTCCTGCTCCTGTAAGTGGTCCTGCCTTTACGTCTGTATGTAACCCCAGTAAACTCATTGGTTCTTCAAGTTGGATCTTGATGTAATCATTGTCTTGGTCTATTGTTGAATTCCTGTTTTGGGCGGATATATGTTGTGAATCATCCCCCAGGAAAAAGGCATCACATAGCATCATCCAACCGTGGATCATAAAACATTTTTTTTTAAAAAATCATCTCTACTGAACATGTCTAGACTCTTTACCTTGCTTCATTTTCTAAGAAGCACAACAACTGTTTACATTGCATTTCCATGGTATTAGGTGTCATGAGCCAACTAGGATGATTTGAAATATACAAGAAGAATTGCTTAAGTTATATGCAAATGTTACCTTATTCAGCAACTGAAGAGTTTGAGGTATCTACTACATGGTTAGGAACCAATTCTCCAGGGTTACTGGGGATAACTGCACGGAGGGTAAATATATCCTAAAGCAAATGTTAATAACAACCTTAACTCATAAGGAGTCTGCTGCAGATTTGCACTATACTCAGGCAAAGGGAAGAGCTTTGGATTTTCTGCCCTGATCTGGCTTCCTTTCTCATATTTCCTAGCAGTGCAAACCAAGTCTTCAAGAGTTAACACTACATGACTCTAATGCATAGAACCACCCAAAACAAGAAGCAAGGCAGAGGAGAATCCTGCCAGGACCACTATTGATTGGCTTGCTTGATTAGTTGGTTAATTGAATATCACTGCTTTCTAATATAATTAAAACAAGATAAATACTAGGGCTTCATCCTGTAAGCAAGTGCCATTAGTGATCATGGCGCACACCCTGATTAAAAATGCAATCGACGGGGAGGATAATTTATGAACTTGCCAGCCTCTAGTGCCACTCCATGATTTGTTAGGACTTGAGCTGCAACCTGCCTGGCATGGGATTCCCCAAGCTGTGGTGAGTATTTAACTCTCTCTGGAAAGGAATTGGCCATGGTGCAGGGAAATAGATAAGAGAGTCTCCCTGTGTACTTGCCTCTAGCTCCCATGCAAGTGTCAGAGAGGGAAACATTCTGGATCAATAAACCACTCTGACAGCTTTCCCTTTGCTTCATTCTTCTGCATTTTTAGTATAATGCTAAGTCCCATCCTGATTTTCTGTAATCTTCTGGACACAGGGCCTTAGATTGCTTGACTATCCTTGACATCCAGCTGTTTCCTGGAAGCTTCTGCTTAAACTTCATCCAGGTTCATCATGAGTCTGGGACTATGTTTACATCATGTATCTGAACATGACATTGCCGGGAAACATTACATCAAAGAGGCAAAGTGTGGCAAGTGGGAGAAGTGTGGGACTCACATAGAGTTTGAAGGGATCATTCTATAGGATGTCAAGAGAAATAGTTAAACACCTCATGTTTTCGCTCACATGTACAGTTCAGGTGCCTGTGTCCTAAGTCACTCTGACTGGGCATCTCAGACAGCTGGTTCCTCCAGGAAGGGTGAAGCTGCCAGACTCCTGGAAGGAAGGTCCCAGCCCTCTTCTCTTTGATATCAGTTGCCGCATCCTTAGGTATGTTTCTGGTATGTCAACTACAGAGCTGCGTGGTAAATGGGAGCAGGAAGACAACAATGCCCTGCTTCCTTTCTTATATCCCTCTTCTTGAGATTTCTGTTAGCCAAGTAGATTAACCCTTCTTTTAAGGCCAGTGGAATATCATTTAAAAAGTAATTGGAGTATCTCCAAGGAAAGCACTGTGCAGATCTGAAGTATTATTCTGTTAGCTTATGTTCTTCATTTTTGGAATGTGTCCAGGTGTGCTGACTAGTAAGCAAACATAGATTAGAAGGGAATTAAATAATTCCACCCATGATTCCTAAAGCAGAAAAGATCATCACATCTGCTAGGCTTTAACAAGACAGGATTTTTTTTTTTCATGTTAGGAATTGAACCTAGGCCTGCATGCCCGACAGGCCCACTGCCACTGGCCACACATCCAGCTCTTGGACGGGTGTGGATGTGTGTCAGTGAGTGTATGCATGCATGCATATGTGTCTCTGTGTGGGGGTCGATCCTGATGCCTCCCACTGGTTTACTGAGACTCTGTCTCTCACTTGGACCTGGGGCTTGCTGGTTATATTAGGCTAACTGGTCAGTAAGACTCGGGATCCACCTACTTCTGCTTCCTTAGGGCTGAAGTTACAAGCATGAGTCATTAAACTTGACTTTTTCCATGGATGTTGGGGGACGGAACTCAAGTCCTTGTGCTTGTATAGCATGCACTTTACTGACTGTGTGATCTCCCCAGCTACTGGGCGGCATTTTGATGATGAATTAGGTGTGCCAGGAAAAGTTGATAGCACCCAAGAGTGCAAATTCAGCTATACTACAGAAGTAATAAAAAGTTGACTCAATGCTGAAACTCTGAAATGCTTATTTTTTTTCCTACTAAGAATGGTCACTGGTTTTTTTTCACCCTTCCCAAAACATGTTCCCTTAGTGAGTTCATCTTTTTATTTTTTTCTGAGAGCATGGCTTTGTCCTGTTGTCCTTTTCCTTGAGAGGTTGGCAGGTTTGGATGAACAGGGACCCAACTGCTGAGTTGTCTGATATTTCCATCACCAGCAAGAACAGAATGAGGCAAATGGAGGGGGGGAGTCGGAGAGGATAGCGGGTGCTGCTCTCTACAGAAGATGGAAAGTCAGTGTCCAGACCCCACTTTTAATGGGAAATCACAAAGAAACGTGCTTGAGGGGATGACAGGAATAATCGAGAATATCAGCATGTCCAGAATCCATTCTGTTCATGCCTAAGTTTCGGAGAGCTGAATGCATCTTCCTAAATGTTTATTTGGCAAGAAAATACTACATGTAAAGAGATATGTATACACAGAACAACAAGGACAGAGCTCTACCTACAGTTTTATTTTTACCTTGCTATAAATTAAATGCTTAATTTCTATACCACACACTGAGGGAGCTGTCACACGTGAATTTCGTTCACAAGTAATTGCGGCGCCTGTGACTCCTTAAGTGATATATACCATGGAGATGGTTTCCAAATAGAACCTGCAGAGAGGGACAGATTCACAGATGATAGCCAAAGATGTCTAGAAATTATAGACCGATTGAGGTCAGCAAGAAACTAGTTATTCAATATATCCCCTGGGGGATAGAGCCAGACTTTCCCCCGTGGCTCCAAAATTACTTGTCAGTTTCATTAGGGTGAAAGGCAGTGCAGACTCATAAACACAGAGTACAGGTTGTCGCTGAAAATTTAGATGGACGTGTCAACCAGACACCAAGAGAGAATGGCATTTAACAGTCTGCTCATCAAAGAGGTTGCTCACATTTGTGGGAAAGAGGGACAGGAATATGAAGGGGCTTAATTGCAATTTTTGACACTGTGTACACATTTACACCCGAATGGAAATTCTGCAAATCGGTATTTCTGAGAAACTTAATAGCCTGGCAGAATCACTTACAGGGCAGGGGAGCTGTCCTCGCGTCTCGGTGCTGAAATGCAGCACCACAGAATTTTATCATTAGAGGCAGCTCCACCGCATAAGCTAACGTGTCCTCTTGGTTCCAAGAAGTTTCTGCTCAATCAGTCATGACCAATGTAGAGCTAAATGAGCCCTTGTCTGACCACTAGAGAATTAAAGAAAATATTCTGTGCGCTCTTTGAATGTGGTGGAGATGAGGAACTAATAGCTTTCACTCTCATCTGGTTCTTCTGGCCTTCCTAGGAATATGAAAAGAGAGCTGACCCCATACTCCTGCAGTTTTCTGCTTTTTGACTATATCTGGCCAGGGGGATATGTGTGAGTGCATAACTGCTCCACCAAACTATGTAAATTATGTATGAATGTACATCTTTTTCATTTATCTCTGGATATATATATGCCATGTTTGAGAGACAGAGGTCGACAAGGAATCACCTGGATTCCAGGATCTCCTGTGGAGGGGATCGTCCATAGAGGACTATTGGAACCCTAAGAAAATTTTAACAAATGATAAACAAAACATTGTGTGCTTTAAGTTCCTAAAAGTTTCAAGCATTCCCTGTTCTGCCCTATTCCATCTTACTGATGCACTACTTCACTCGTTTTTTTGTAAAATGTAAAAAATTCCATCATAATGAAGCCTAATGCAGCTGCCAAAAAATCAAATGAATATATAAAGAAATATGTTCATATGGGAAAAGCAGAGGAAACACACATTGCAATGCTGTCTGCCCCCACCATGCCCCTGATGCTGATGACTTATATGTTTGTTTGTATGTTTGTGAAAGCTATGAAAGGATTGTTTCCAGAGACTGAAATGCTTAATCAGGCACCATTGCATCTTGTACTGCTCCTTTAAATGTTCAAGGACTCTGTGTTGGATTTCCGATTATTAGAATTCTACTATATCTGAAGAATCCAAGTTATGGTCAGGCACCACAGCCACGAAATGATGGTGTGAGTATCAAGAATCAACCCAAGAGGATGATTCTGAAGAATGACCAGAGGATTTGGTCAAGAAGAGGTCACAGGTCACTCCTTGTAATAGAGTATTTTCATGGGAGAATCCTGATTGCAGAGGGTTGGAGAACGAAATGTAAATAAATGAAAGCAGACATTCTAAACCTCAGGCTTGAAAATATTTGGTGGTAAAGAAAGAAACAAGGTCATACAAAGATTAAAGCAAAGCACCTGGCACAGTGGTTATCCCCAGATCTTCTTAGTGTCTACAGCTCTGCACTTCACATTTATTACAGGATCATGCTAATGATACCAGGGCGATCTATTTGACAATCAAGCCATTCACTGTTTCACCCTGTTAAATCAACTTGAGTATTGTTTACTTGTTCAAGATAAAGTCAAGTCCAGGGTTCTGTCAGCTTGGCATTTGAGACACAGTCTGTTGTAATTCTTGCCTAACTCTTCTCCCTTCACATCTCCCATCTTGGTGGATCCTCTAAGAGCAAACTCCTTCCATTTTCCTTAAAACCTTGCACGTTTCAAATGTTTCTCTGACTCCACACATCTGCTTCCACTACCTGATATGCTCCTCCGTTTCTTCCATGTTTCCCTAAGAAAACTGCAGTTCATCCTGAAACTCAGTCATATGTGTCTGCATCATACTTCTCACAGACTCAGCTGGAATGTATTCACTTGCACTGTCATTCCATTGTGCTGCCTCTTATGTGTTTGCATAATGGCATTCAATAATCACGACCTCTTTGAAAAATGGGCTGTGCTTGGGTTGACGCTGGGCGTCCTTTGCCTACACCGGTTTCTCACACTTGACAAGCATTTGTCAAGTGTTTGATAAACGAATGATGCCTACAAGGAAGGACCACGAAGCAATCAATCCACTGTAAAGGATGGAAGATAAATTCCACCCAGTCCACATCTCCATTGGGCAAATGTCATCTCCTCTAAGTTATTTGTATTTTCAGAATTGTTTAAATGTACTGGTGAATAAAATTAGGAGCAAATATAATATTCCATATTATTAATATACCTGAAATGGTCCATTTATCCCTTATTGATATGGAACACATCCTCTAAACACACACATACACACACATACTTCCTGTTACTGTGTTTCCAGATTCATGATATCACAGGTCATTCTTGAGAATTACATGTAGCTTTGTTGATTGGACTCAAATATAAGCCTCTCAATATTTCCTTGTGCCTTGCTTCGAACACATAAAGAAAACTCTGTTGGTGAAGTGTAAAAAGGCCCCATTTAGTTATCTGTTGGAATATTACAGGTGACATGTAATTCCAGTTTGAAGGCAAAAAGGGGGAAGGGATAACAAGAGAGGTTGATAGATGTGACATTGACCATGAAATCTGGATGTCTGTATGTCTTTCTGCCCAAAGCCACAATTCACTGTGAGATTCTGGCTTACATTTCCCCATCCTACCCTCCACTCACAGAATGGGAGGATTCTGCAAATCCAGCTCTTTCCTGCTCCCAAGGAGCCAAAGTTTGACAAGTTGCCAGAAGTTAAGCAGAGGAGATCAAAAAGCCTGGTTATCATTAGAAAAGAAGAAGAGATTGCTAAAACATTATAATTAAAATAAATGGTCATTTTATGGAGTCTAAAAGGCTGTCAGGTTGTGCCTGTAACTGACACGGAATGTTCTACCATAGAACTTAGTGTGGGAGCTGTGCCACCCATCTCTTGGGCGTTTCCACAGGTGAGTGTCTCCCGGGATCAGCTCAGCTCAGGCTACACCATGATGACGATGCATCTTTGTGTTCAGTTGCCATGGTTCTTATCCACAGAAATGCCATGACTCAGTGGCTAAGAGGTAAAACTGCCAGGGATGAATCTCCTTCTTCATCCCTGATGAGTTATGTCATTTGGACCTACCTTTCCTACCTTCTCTGTGCCTGGGTCTCTTACTCTGCAAGATAGACCCAAAAGAACCCTTGCCACAAATTCGGAGAAAATCACATATCTGACAAAGGGCTGATGTTCAGGATATATAATTCCAGAATTCAGCAATAAAGAATCCATATGTTTTTTGAAAAGGAAAAAAAAAACACAAATTATCAAGAAAGATGTACAGATGACAAAGAAGCATGCAAAGAGCTACTCAGCATCATTAGTCATTAGAAAAATGCAAATGAAAATCATAATGAAAGGGTTGGAGAGATGGCTCAGGTGTTAAGACTGCCTCACAAGCAGAAGGTCCTGAGTTCGAGTCCCAGATCCCACACAAAAACGCCAAGTGGAAATGGTAGGTGGGTGGAGCCTGGGAAGTCCCAGAATGAAGCAAAAAGGAGGTAGAAGCAATCAAAGATGATTTCTAAATTCACTCTTGGTCCTCCACAGGGACACACAAGTGCCCTCTGACACACACTCACACACACACACACACACACACACACACACACACATTAAAACACAAAATAAGTAAATAAATAAAGCTTTAAAAATAAATAAAAAATAATATAGCCTATAATTACAGATGTATTGTTTTTGGTTGTTGTTATTATTGTTTCATTTTGCTTTTTTTGTTGTCATTGAGACAGGGACTTACATAATCCAGGCTGGCCTCAAACTCACTGTGTACTGAGGATGACTTTAGTCTCCTAAATCCCAAATGCTGGGATCAGATACATGCGCTACTATAACTTGAGAGGTGAATGAGTTTTTTAAGAAAATCTGATAAATACCAAGTGTTGGTAAGGACGAGAAGCCACTGGAATCCCTATACATTGCTGACAACAATACAAAGGACGGGCGGCCTGCAGAGCAGCCTGACTGCTTGTTGCGCCGTAGGTTTTGAACCCAAGAGAAAAAAAAGTACCCTCATATGCCAACTATGAGCGTGCCTAGAGGACACCCCAAACCGGAAACAACCCAAAGAGTATTCAGCTGGCAATTAAGAAAGTGAGACATACGCATTACACAGAACACTCCCCAGCGAAGAAAGAAAACAAATCTACAGATGGATCTTAAAAGAACTGGGGTTGACTGAAAGAAGTCAGATACGAAAGACTCCAGAATGCACCATTACATGCACATGAAATCTAGGGAAGACAAAACCACGGTGACTCAATGGAGCTGGAGATGGGAGAAGATTGACAGGGAAGGGCAGGATTGGGGGATGGACACATCACTATCAGAAGTGTAGTGAAGACTGCATTACCGTATCCATTTCTTCACATCTGAAGAACTGTTCAGTCTGAACTAATTTTAGACTCGCGGCAAAGTTGCACAGAGCCCCCACATCCCTTCACTCAGCTTTCCCCCTGTTAACACATCCACAGCTATTATCCAAATACGACTGGAAAGTGAACATTGCTATAGAGCTGGAAACTATGCTTTAGGCACACATAGCTTTCCCCTATGTTAAGAGTATCTTCAACCACTATCCAAATCCGGCCAGAAAAATGAACATTGCTATTATGTTGTAAACTATGCTTAAGGCTCTGTTCTTGTTTTGCCACTCTTTGTACTTTATTCTTCTCCAGGGTCCAACTTGCCATAGAGTTTAGACATCCCCTTAGTGTAACCTAATTTCCAGCAAGATGCCAGTCTCTCACTGTCTTCATAATGTTGGCACATCAGACGAGTACTGGTCAGTGGTTTTACAGAATGTCTGTCAACTTGGAATTGTTTGACATTTTGCATGGTTAGAATGAGTTTACGTCTTTTTGCTCAGAGTTCCTTAGAAGGGATATTACATACTCTCTGGTGCTATTGTTGATAGGTCGTTACGTATGATAACTCATCACCTGAGTAAAGTGAGTCTCCACTATATCCTTGCTGTTTTTCCTCTTTGTGCAATAACTCTGTTGGGTAAATAAATACAATGAAAGTTTGCAAACATCCAGCTTCTCAGACAGTTGCCAATTAATTTTGTATCCCATAGTGAACCTTCTCTGTAATAATTAATATTGTGGTATGATTTTCAATCTTCCTTTTTCCTTCAACATTCTCAAAATATTGATTTAATAAAATATAAATTCTTTACTTTGAAGCACAGGATGGGTATCCCTTATTAAAAATGTTGGGGACTAGAAGTATTTATACATTTTTGGATTTGTTTGGAGTTATTTTTATTTTGGAGTGTTTGGCAAAATGAATATTGTGAATACTTTTTAATATTGAAGAGGAAGAGGGGAAATGGGAGGAAGAAGAGAAGGTAGGTGCTGCAGAAAAAAGAGAAGAAAGAAGAGAGGGAGGTAAAAAGGAAAAAGAAGAGGAGGAGGAAGAGCAGGAGGAGGAGGAGGAAGGCTGTAAGGACTCCCTCCTAGCTTTTCCTGCAGCAGCTCCCGGCATCCCTCCTTCCCTTGGCTCCATGTCTATGCTTTCTGGGTGTTCAGAAGGTGTCATAGTTAGGCACACGTGTCATCTTGACAGTTGAGGGTTTGAGCTCTGGGCACATTTGTGGAGAATTAGTAGTTGAGTTAAGCCCAGAGCAAACCTGAAGAAGATTGTTTAGCTGATGGGGAGAGTCCAGCCTATGGTGGGTAGGATTAGGCCCTGGATAAATCACAGAGAGCTGGTTGAGAGAGTTGGCATCCTTCTGTACACTTGGCCAGATATGCTGGTCTGGAAATTAAGGATTATCTTTCTCTCAGCCATTATGTGGTGATGGTGTGGCCAGTTCCCATGGCTTGGTGTTGGTGCATGCTGGACTGAGAACTGTAACCAGCAATCATAAGAGAAAATAAACCCTTTGTCCCTTTAAGCCATTTGCTGGTCATTTATCAGCACGCTGCAGGTGAACTGCAACAGGAGGCATGTCCAGAAGGGAGACCTCTCACTACTGTCTCGGTGCTATTTATTCAGGAACTGTATTGAGACCAATAAGAAAGGTTTCCCCAAAGACCCACAGACCCCTTCCCCCCCGTACACTGCCATGTGCTCCACTCCCATCTACTTAGCCTCTGGTATTGTTCTTTCTGAGGCCCAGCACACATCCATGCCATTCAGGCTACATATTTCAAGGGGAAGTAGAACGGAGAGAAAGGGGAAAAAAACATTTCACCTCTCTCTGATCTGCCAGGTGGATTTTCTGAACTCATTTCTGCCCTGTAAATGGGGCTGCTGCTTTTGAAATGAGCCCCCTGTGTTGGCAGTGGGCTCTGCCTTCGTGGTCAGCAGGTAATAGCATTTTCTGATTTACAAATTGGCATGGGGAGAGATATGGCCTGGGGATGGGCTCATCAGGGTAAGGGGAGCCACATAAATGCTCCTGTCACAGAAAATCGTGGTCCTCATTTTGATTTTGAAAAAAAATTTCTTTAGTGCAGTGATAAGACTTAGGAACATTGAGTAGGAAGGAAATACTTGAGCCCCTTTTAGCAAAATAATTCAGACATGCTCCAGAAACAGCATCTTGGTTAGAAGACAATTTAGCAGATGGTTTAATTATTTGGGGGAGGGTGAATTGGTACTTTGGCTTAGAGCCAAAGTCAAAGTCTTAGCCTGTGGGGACATGGAGGGTTTTCATCACATGTGCTTCGTCCAGACTTCATGCCAGACTGTGTGCGTGTGTGTGTGTGTGTGTGTGTGTGTGTGTGTGTGTGTGTGTGTGTGTGTTAGGGATAGAACTCGGATCCTCGTGTTTCAAAGCAAGCACTACTCAACTGACTGAGCCATCTCCCCGACCTCAGATTCTTTGTCAATGGCTGTGAGAAGGTAATTTCACAGAAGTTCCTTCCATCTTCTCCAGGTCAGTGTATGGTATTTTCAAAATGAAGCAAATGTGCAGAGGGAATCTGTGAAATACAAGCCACCAAGCAGCTCCCATAGGGGTTTCAAGACTAACACAAGACCCACATGGTGTCCCATAGCAATGTCCCGTCAGGAGCACGTGTGTGAGGCTCAGAAGGTTCTGTACCACTGTTTCAGTTAGTCTGCATGGTTGATGGTAAAGTCACAACAAAACTGCTTAAGGGAAGAAGGGGTTTATTCTATTACAATTGTACAGTTACAGTTCTCAGTACAGCTTGACAGGAGAGCTCACACCAATACTAGGGCCACATCATATCAATGTACCAGCTGAGAGGGACAATCCTTACTTGCCAGACCGGCATATTTGGCCAAATATACACAAGAATTCTCCTTTTCTCAAACAGCTCCCTCCATTTTATTCACTTGCTCAGGAGCTAGTCCCATCCACCATGGGCTGGGCCTTCCCCATCCACTAAACAATCTCCTGCAGGTTCACTCTGTGCTTAACTACCAACTTTGTAGAGAATTGGTGCCCAAAGCTCAACCATCAAATTGACACGCTTGTACCTGACTATGACAACCACTGTCCCAGGACATGAGTTTTAAGGAGTTCTGGACAGGGAACCAAAGCAGGGACCCAGGAAGGCAGTCACACACCACATGGCTGCACAGAACACGGGAAGGTGGCCACGTGTGCTTTGTGTGATTAAGTTCTTTCTCTGTGATAAACATATAACTCCTCTGAGGATGAGGGTCCTGCTGTATTATATAGACATAATATAGAACTACGAGGTAGTTCCTATTTTAGACTGCCTGAATTATGCAATTCCTGCCTGGTGATAAATACAGTTACAGACCATATGCAAATGAAGGGGCATAGTCAGGTTTCAATAACATTCCAATCACGAAAGCAGGTGAGTGATCCCAGGCCAACTCTAAATGAGTTAAAAAGACGTAGCTGGATGACAAGTGGATCTCACTTTCAAAAATATCAAACCTGACCCGACAAAATAAATAAAATGCAGACCATGTTACAAGGCTGATTTTCTATGTAGAAAGACCCCCGTACATGCACCATACAAGTTATTGGATGGACACATGTTAAACAATGGGTTCCACTCACGCAGTCTGTATTTTGGAATCTCTTCCTGTGCACCAGAGGTTATATAGACATTATCTTTTCTCCATGACTCTAGGTTCTAGGCACAATGAAGAAAATAGTGAGGGTCTTTCTTCAAGTCTTGGAGTAATCAACTGAGGGTCAGGGAGGCAGGATCCTTGTGAGGGCTGTGGCCTTGTGGGACGGCACAGCAGGGGCAGCAGAGTTCTCTCTTGCTGGCATGAGATTTCTGTCCATTCCTCTAATTTATTTCTTTGTTTTCATGGCAGAATAAACTCCAAATTCCAGGGGTCAACAGCAGTGCCTACCACCAGTCCGTGCATGGCCAAAAATCCCCCTTGGTATCATCAGTCAATGCCAAGTAGTTAATAGTGACCAGCCTCCTCACTAATGGCCCGAGGCAGGGGTCCTCAGGGAGGTGGAGGCTTTGGGAGGGAGACCAGAGGCCGCGGCTGCATGGGGGACAAAGGTTTGCACGTCGGCGTCTGCTGGCCACGTTCAAGGGCACAGCCGCCCACGCTCAGCTCTTTAGAAAGGTAGTAATTAGTTTTTTTCCGTTCGGTGCACACGGTGAATGCGGCAGGATCTGGCATTTGGAGAGAACCATTGGAGTCTGTGCCTCTCATCTCGATTGGCCTCAGGTTTATGTCTGTAACTACGAAATAACAAGACTGCCAGCCTGTTGGGGACTCCGTTCCCACAGAGACAAGAAAGACTTTTGAGAGTCAGGGCTTCAAGCGAGGAGTTGTGGCTGGCTTCTCAATGCCATGCAGTATCTCCGGTGGACTGTGGTGGTGATTACAAACACCAAGGAGCAAGCTCCCGGAGGCTCACATTGCCTTATGCATCTTCAGATGTCCCCAGCATGGAAACCTATGCAGAATCACAGTAAAGATTCGAAGGCTGCGCATCGACCGAGGGGCGGCATGGAGCAGGAGCTCGGAGCGATGTTACCATGATGATCCCATCAGCCAGTGGGGTGGATGGAAAATATCTGGAGAACACCGTACTCCCAGAGCCTGGCGTCTCACCTCTCAGTAAGCTATGCAGATGTGTTCACTTTCCAAATTCGCCTTCGCATAAAACAGTGTGGAAAGCCTCAATCTGGTCCACGACCAAGAGGAAGGAGACTCAAGTAAGCAAACACCAAATCCAGCCATTTTCTCGAGTATCCAAGGCCTTTCGAACCCCAGCTCCAAGGCTATCTACTAAGAGTCTTCAAAGAACTGTACAAGCAGAATTCATTTAGAAATTAGATAAATAAAAGTAAGCGTGTGTGATTGGATACTGAAAACCGAGTTCAATGTCCTCTTCGTGTACACGAGGTCTTCTCCCTAAACAGCCCCTCCTTCATGATAATGAAATGTTTTACATCTCAACCAAGGATGCACGGCCATGCAGTTATACAGCAGTGCAGACAGTATCACCCTCAGGATGTTTGATAGACGTTGTTCTATTAGGTTTTATTTTATTCCACTTAAAACAAAATTCTGGTCATGACCCTTTAGATTGATTTCGCGACCCAGTAAATTGATTTCATGACCCATTAATGTGTCATGACCAGCAGTTTGGAAAACACTGGCCTGACCCTATTCCTAGCTCCTCTTCCTTGCTCAGGAGAAAAGAGGTGAATGTAAAAAAGAGTAGAGATTGAGAGATTGAGATAAAAAAAATGAAGAGGAGAGAAGGAGGGATGCCAAAAGATAAGATTAAGGAAAGACTTGGAGTGAAATGAGAAGAAAGAAATGAACAGGAAATGGGAGAGGTAATGAATTAGAAAAGACATCCCTGGGTTGATAGACTCACAACTATGAAGACTGACCTCGATGTCACACTCATTCTGACCACAGGATCTTCTCTCCTAGCATAAATAGACTACTAAGAATGCTGCCTGCTTATCTGCAGATCCGTCTGTCAGTGCTGTCTAGTTCCTCATGGACAACGCGAGAGAAACTCTCCACATGTGTTGCTCAGGATCCTGCCTTCTAGAAAGATCTGTAAAGCATTGGGTAAATACCAGAATTAGGGTTAATGGTCTGACAATTTGATATGATCTAGAATCACCTGGGAGAAGAACCTCTGGGTATGCCAATGAAAGACTATTGTGATTAACTTAAGTGATGTGGAAAGACCCATCTTAATTGTAAGGGTGAGAGGGGCTGGTGAGATAACTCAGTGGTTAAGGAGTCTGGCTGACATGAGTTTGATCCCTAGAAGCCCACATGGCTTCTGTAAGTTGGCCTCCAATCTCCACCTGCTTGCAATGGCTCACAGGTGCACCCCCCTCTCTCTTTCAAATAAATAAATACATAAAATAAAAAATTTTAAGTGTGAGTGTGTTTGGTATAAACTGGAGAATGGGAGCCGAGTACTAGCTTGCATGCATTAGTTCATTGCTCTCAGCCCTTAACCAGGATTGTCATATGACCAGCTCCCTCAGGCCTCTGCTTCTGCAACTTCCAAGCCATAGTGGACGGCAGCTTGGAATTGTGAAGCAAACCAACTCTCTTCTAAGTCGCCTTTGCAGGATGTTTCATCCCAGCAACAGGAAGAGAAGCTAAGACAGGAAGTAAGACAAACTAAAATGGCTGTGCTAACTAACCAGTGGCAGACAGTGGCGGACATGTGCCAGCTCAAGTTCCAACCCAACAACATCAACAAAAAAGTCTACCCTCAAGTAAAATAACACTTCAGGTTTTCTTTTATTAATGAGTTCTACAAAAAATCTTACTATTATGAAGAAAATTATTATTAATATGGGTATGAATGATGTGTTAGGAGTGACTTCATTATTTTGAAAAATACGTTTTTTTTGGTTAGCACTGAGATACAGACTTCTAAGGTCTGGGTTCAATTCACTTCAATAGTTTGCTTCCCTGCTGTCATTTTGAAAGGGACACCTCACACAGACACAGAGATGCAGCGTTGGCTACACTGACTAACTTGAAATTTTTTTTTTTCCAGTCTCACAGACCAATTAAGTGAAGACCGTTGTTGAAAGTTGGTCTCTTATGTCAATCAGCTGTTCTTACGACTAATCAGAAGATGCTGAGTTTTGTATGTATTTCTTAACAAACTCTCTGAAAGTCTTCATTTGGAAGTTTTTTAAGCAAGAAGATTTCATGCCTAGTTTTCAAAATTTTTAGATATGAATTTTTTAAGTGCCATACTCATTATCAGCAACAAAAATCACATAATGACAAAAATATTTCCAAACATTCCTTTCCCTCCAAAATGGTCTCTCCATGACAACGATTCTGCCTAAAAGTACTTACTTTTTCTTTTTAATATTACCTTTACATTGAAGAAGATTGTTTATTTTTTCAAAGTTATCATCAAATAGGCATTCTCTGACAGCTGCTTGTCAGAACTGAAAAGGTCAACAAATGTGGAACATTTCTGTTCTTTCAAAAGAAAAATGCTTAATTATGTTTCCCAAGCAACAAATACTTGTGTTGTCCAAAATAAAAAGCTCATAGCCACTTCCACATTACTGCTAAGTGCCATAAAGATGCTACGGAAAGGACTGTGTTTACAACACTGATAGTATCTGTCATAAATAAATTTCAATTTTTTGAATATGCTGAAACAAGATTATCTAGCAAGAATGCTAGTGTTAATCTCTCCATAATAGGAACTCTAATATATCCTGATGCTTTCTTATGGAAGAATGGCTAGTGTGGAATGACCCAAGTAACAATAATACGGACCAAGGAAGGAAGTAGCCAATGTCAACTGCATCTTAAATTCAAGTAAAGACAGACGTCTTGTTTTATGCAGAAAATTTAAAAAAACTAGCTCTGGTAGTTTATTCCCTTGAGCAATTAGATGGTTCCTTTAGCCCCTCTTAGCATCAAAGCACACTTAAAGATCACAACAAGGAAAAATACGAGTATGTAAATGTTTCAAAGTTTGGGCTTTGATATTTTGGAGCAAAGCAATACATAAATGAATTCCTTTAGGTCATTGTGAATTGGGAGATACTGGTGTTCAATTTTAATTACTAAAGCAATGCATAAACAATGACCCTCCCCCCTAATTCAAAAGCATCTGAGAAAAATGTGAAGTGGTAAGATACCCAGAACCTGGTTGGAGCTGTGTAATGAATGGTCAGAGGCAAAAATGCAACAGTTTTAATGAAGTGAATAATTTTTGGAACAGGGAGTCAAGGATAGTTTGAAGTTGGAGTCTGGGCTCAAAGCTGAAGGGTACTCTCTGAGCTTAGGATGGATGTGTGAATTTCTTAGAGCATGAGAAAAGCAGATGTCAGCTAGCTAGAGGTTAATCCCTACTCAGTTTTGTGAGGTCCTTAGAGAGCTACTGAAAAGAACCTTTCTCTAAGAAATCACTGGTGCTGTGAGAGAAAAGTGAGCCTGTGTCCAGAGACAAAAGAACACAAGGGAAGACTGAGTAGGGTCAAGGCAAAACCAGGGAAACCTATCAAACACAGGTTGAGCAAACTGGGGAAAGAGAAGTCAGTACTACCCTGTGAGAGCCCCCTAATACACCCACAGCCTGGGGGCTCCAACAAAATGAGTGTGAAGGGCAAATGCATCAGAGAAACACTACTTCCCACATGGTCGCTGTAGCTCATCATGCCCGCTGGCCTGCTAAGTACTCAGGAAATGCTGCAGTGAAATTATCTCTTTCGCTCAGATTTCCCCAAGTGTATTATCTAAGGCTCTGAGAAGCAAAATTTGGAAAATCCTAAACTGACAGATGCTAAACTCAGGCAGGACTGGTGAATAAGCTCACTTACAAGGTGTGCCTCATCTGGGGGTCTTTTGTCAGCCCTCATCTTACCAAGAAGAAGTGTTTAGCCCCTAGTTTTGTGATCAAGGAAAGTAGGACGTTCTGATAGTAACTTTAGGCATATTGATACTCTGGTCATAGACCATGCGTGTCTCAGGGAAGCAAGTGAGGTGCCGTTCTAGTCCACTAATTTAAGAATGCATTTATAACTGAATGAACTTAGCATTATCCAATAAAATCTGGATACTCCTATTACAGTTACAAACAGTCTGAAAATAATAGAGGTGAAAGCTAACATTGATTGAACCCACCAATGCCAGGGCTGTAAGAATTTTATGAACACTTCGTAACTCACTCTTGGTCACCACCGAGTCCAGGAGAAAACCAGTACACTCAGAGGTGAAGTAACATGCTCAAGGTCAAAGGGTAAAACCAGAGCCAGGAAGCAGAGCCGGTGTGCTGACCCACTTCTAGTCTCAGTACAGGAGTAGATAACTGTCAGCCTCAGCTCAGGTTCTGTTGGAAGAAAATACAGTCTACTCCCACCTGTCCATCCCATCATCCCTCAACTTTCTTGAAATAACTCTCCCGATCATCTTCCCCCTCAACCATTACGCATCTGTCTCTGAGTCACTTTCAAGTTCACATCGCCATTGTCTTGGTGGATTACTTGAGATGCCCTTTAAAAACTCACAAGAATACATTTATGCCACTTGTCATTTCGCTTCTTATGCCTATATTGCATTTGGTGAAGTCATGTGACAATAGCGAGGCTATGTAGTCATCCATGAACAATGGCATAAATTAACAGGCACCTATTTACTTTTGAAAATGTCTCATCAATATTCAAACCTCGTGTACCATTTACATCTCTTTTCTACATAACTCTGGTGTCAGTCAATCAGAGCACATGGAATTTAACTTCTATTCAGTTTCTAGGCTGAGAGAAAAGGGAGAAAGGAATGGAATTGTATGTTAGTATATGGTAACTCTGCATTGTTGCTGACAAATTCACGACCAATGACCAAACAGGGACAAAGGGTTTTTATTTTGCTTCCTGATAGTCTGGTTACAGTTCTTAATCCAGCTTGGCAAGAGAGTCCACACCAACACCAAGGACCAAGGGAACTGGTCATACTATATTCACATAATGGCTGAAAGAGGGAATGTCCTTATTTGTGAAACCAGCATGTCTGGCCAAGTATGTAGAAGAATGTCAACCTTCTCAACAGGTTTCCTCCATCTTACTCACTTGCTCAGGGAGACTAGTCCCACCCACTATGGGCTGGATTTTCCCAGTCAATTAGATAATCTTTTGCAGGCTTTTTGGGGATTAACTCAACTACTAATTCTCTATAAATGTGACCAGAGCTCAAACCCTCAACCATCAAGTTGACACCTGTATCTAACTATGATAGCTTCCAAAGCACCAACTTTGTAGGAGAGACAGCTCTGGTCCCCTACAGAATCAAAGGATGGGTTGTAGTCTGACAAAGAAGTTTACACTCCAGATCAGATTCCTCACAGTGCAGGAGAATGAATCTGCTGGTGTATATCCTTTTCCTCCTTGCTATTGTTTGGATCAGAAATAGCCTTCAAAAGCCCATGTGTTGAAGACCTTGTCCCTAGTGTAGCAGAGTTCACAGATGGGTCTTTCAGTCGTGATTGGATCATGACAGATTTGAGCACATTATTTGACTATTGATGTATTCATAGCTTCATAGGCTATGGGAGAGGACGGAAATGTCAGGAAATGAGGCGTCATTGGAGGAAAGAGTAGATCTTCCGGGCATGCATTACTTGTCCTAATTTCTCTCTCTCTCTTTCTTTCTCCCCCTCTCCTCCTCCCCTCCCTTATCCTCCTTTTCTTCTTTTTCCTTTTCCTTTCTTTCTCCTTCTCCTTCCCTGGCCACCACAAGGCGAGAAGCTTTGCTTTATAATATGCCTACTGCTGTCATGTTCCACTTTGTCATAAGTCCAGAAATAATGATGCCAAATGACCATGGACTGAAATCTATGAAATTGAGAGCCCAAATAGAGTAAGTTCTTCCTCCTTTAAATTGATTTTATTGGACATTTTGACAATGCAACAGAAAATTGGCCAACATACCCACCAAACCCTAATTCACAGAAGAGCTGTATCTTCTCTCTAACCCCACAGTAGTACTTCTTTCTTTCTAGTGTCCTCCAAGATGGATTGGCAGGCCTTTTCTCTGTCCTCTTTTCTGAACAACACTAGCTCTCTCCTGGGCTCAAAGCAGGTACTTAATAAATGCACACAGAAGGTGGTAGACACATAAGACCTTGAAGTTATGTGCCCACCTGATGATCTCCTCACATTCTGCTGAATGGAACATTCCAGGTGGTTGTATTTAAAAATGGCACTTAGAGTGACCCAAAGTATCAGGATGCTGGCACCAAATTAAGTGAAGGAGTGATTGTCGGGGCGATTGCCAGAGACAGATGCTTAATGGAGCTCAGGAGCAGAGAGAGCCAAAGCTGTCAGAGCTTCCCATCACCAGCTGTGATGGTTAATCTTGATTGTCACCTCAGTAGCATCTAGAATCAGCTAAGAAACACAACTCCAGGAACACCTCTGAGGGCATTTCCAGGAAGGATTAACTGGAGGAAGCAGAACCTCTCCAAGAGCGGATGGGTATAGTCTGCAGTGGCCCAGAATGAAAGAGTTCTGAAGAACAAAGCAGCTTCAACTGTATGCATGCCTTTGCTTCCTGTGGTGAGTGTATATGCCTGTTGCTGTGATATATATATGTCTGTTGCTGCTACCATTGCCTTTTCTGACATCAGATTCCAGCTTCTTCAGTCTTCTGACATGGAGTGAAAACCATTTTAATCAGGAAATTTTCAGCCCTTCGGTACCCGATTTAGACTCCTAAGGTATCCAGCTATGTGAATTAAGCAGCCACTTAGTTATCTACCTCTCCAGTCTATAGATGGTCATTTTTTTGAACTACCCAGTTCCTATCATTCCAGTCATTCTAGTTCATCCTTTTTAAATACTTTTTTCATGTGTAGGTGTGGGTGTTTATATGTGTGTGTATGTGTATGTAGGACTCTTGCTATACATGTAGAGAAGGGCACTGTGTGTACCTGTAGCGGGCTAAGAGTGACCTAAGGAGTCATCCTATATTCCTCTACCTTCTTATTACTTTGTTCTAGGGTTTCCCAAGCTCTGTCTTCCAGGGCTGCCTGGTGTTTTTATGCAGGATCTGGAATCTGAATTCAGGTCCTTTTGCTTACAAGACAAAGGCTTAACCCACGAGCCATCTCTCCAGTCTGTAAATTCTCTTTTATAACACATGTGCACATGCGTGCGCGCACGCGCGCACACACACACGCACACACATACACACACACACACACACTTTAACAGTTAGGATCTGCCAGAGAACACTACTTAATATACTAGCACTTAGATTTCCTCATCTATTTCTCGATTGCTTAATCTCCCTCCCTTATCTGTGTTCTACCTTTATATACTATCTTATTCTAGACAGAAAGCAGGGAAACTGGTTATTTTCTCCATGTGGATTGTTCCCCCAGAGTCCTCTGTCAGCTGCTATTATGTCTTGACTCTAGTGTCCCTCATTAGCTCATGCTTTGGATGCTTGGGAATGTTTGGAAACTTTGAGAGGTGGAGTCTAGAAGGAAAAAGTAGATCACTAGTAATAAGGCCTTGGGAGGGGCTTCGTTATCCTGGCCACTTCCTGTTGTTTTTTTCTGCTCCTTGGTCCACCATGAATTGAGCAGCTCTCTACTACCACACATTTCTGCTGCCATGTGTCCTATAAATGCACATGGAACACTTGACCAAGAGCTGAATCCTCTGAAACCATGAGTCAAAATATGTTTTCCTTTTCAGACGTTTCTCTGAGGTATATTAGTGAGACAGGTGATCAAGTTGCCCATTTGAGATAACTTCAAAAAACCCAATGGGGCTGGACTCTTATGGGTTGAAATACCTTCGCCAAGGAAGAGAGAATAACAAATAAGCACAGAGCCTCATCAGTGTGAAATAGTTCTTACACACTAGAGCATAGTTCCCGGTCTCTCCACACCCTAGAAGGTAGCGATCACTAAAATAAAGGGACCTAGAATGGTGGACTTTCCAAGGGGCTTTGAAAGAAGCAGTGCTCTTGGTTGGTGGTTGGGACATGGAGTTGAACCAACCTTTAGCTCCCAAAAAGTCATTTGTCCATGCATCCCTGCGCAATAATGGGGATGAGATATAATATCCACAGCTTACTGTAAACCTATTGCTTTATGAGAGTTTCAGCTGTCAACTTGACTTTAAGAGGTGGATTCAAGGACACATCTATGAGGGATTTTCTAGTTGAGGCAAATCTGTGGGCAAGCCTGAAGGAGACTGTGGATTGCATAACTAATGTGGGAAAACCAGCCCACATAGTTGGGGCCATTCTATTGGCAGTTGGATAAAGATGGAGAGGCAAGCGAGTAAGTGTGTAGCTTTGGTCTTTCCTCTTACTGTTGACTTGAATATGGTGTGGCCCGTTCCTCCAACTCCTGCTGGTAATGCTCTTGCCACATTAACTATAACCTGAAATAGTTGGAATAAAATCCCTTCTTATATTATAACTTGTTTGGGTTCTGTATTTATTACAGCAATGAGTTATGAAACGAAAGTGAAAATTGGTACCAGAAAAACAAGGTGTTACTATGAAATTAAAATACACTTCCTAAGTTCTCTCTCTTTCTTACTCTCTCCCTCTTGCTTGCTACCCACACACATATATAATATATATTACACATTTATCTATTGAAATTTTAATCTTTAAGACATTCAAAGATCTTTTATTTTCTCTTTTACACTTTGTGCATGAAGAAACCAAAGTATGAACAGTTTGAACGAGTTGCTGTGGGTGGCAGAGCAGGTGAGCACAGGGCCAGGATGAAAAGCACGTTCATGGTGTATTCATGACTCCCCTGCGGTCTCCAGCTGGCATGTACGCTTCTGCCTTCTGGTTACCTCTTTGTACAGCCTAAGTGCCCTTCTTTCCTCTGAGAGAAGTTACTAAATTGCATCACATGCAGCTGTAAGAGACTTTTCTGCTACAGGAAAAGCGACGTAGAAGTACATTCATGAGGAAAGGATACAGGGGGTGGGAGGTCTTTCCTACTTATCTCTTTCTGGGTGGAGTTGGTGCCGTCTGGGTCTCTGCGTTCCTCAAGGTAACCTGCATATTGCAAGAGTGCCCTAGTTCCAACTTCTATCTGGCTAGAATTCTGTAAGGAAGTTTTAAGCCAAGGGACCTTGTCGAAGGGGGCGGATCTAGATTTTCCTGTGTTCACCAACCCGTTCTGCTCTGCCCTATCTAGAACTGCTCTTGGAAGGCATGTTCAGGCATATGAAAGTAGGTGGATGACACTCCGACTGGAAAGACAAGAAGATGGACAACATGTCTTGCTGGGAGAGTGGCTGGGGAAGACTGGCAAGGGAGCTGAGCCCGGGCACTAGCCTGGCTCTTCCTCCAAACCACTGTGCATCTGTGGATAAGGTGCTTGCTACTTCTGAAAAGGACAGAGAGTGATTCATTAGGAGTCTTCCTAGTCTAAGAACTAGAGTACCATGGGGACTCCAGGCTGTCTGCACCCAGGAGCCACAGGAATCTAAGGAGAAAAGTCATCTCTCCTTCTGCTCCCACGGGTCCTGCAATAGTAAAGTCAAGACATTTTGCCTTGAATTAGAAGCCAGAGACAAAGTGGGAACACGCCGGCAGATACTCCAGAACCTTCAGAATCTGTTCCAGACCAGCAGGAAGGCTTCCACCTGAGTGACATGGGGCCAGTCACTGCGGCAGCTTTTCTCGTCGCGAATGCCCGAGGAGGCTCAGCATCCTGTCACTCACTTTGCAGCCTGCACTTCACTTCACACTCCTCGGAGCCATCAGACGCAGCCCAGTCTGGGTGCCAGGAGGAAACGTCCAAACTGCCTTGTCACAGCGTCCGCATCCAGGCAAACTGAAAGCGACAACCCCGTCCCCCACGGCGATGCGCAGGAAGATGGAGAGACGGTGGCAGTGTCAAACACACCTCGAGTGAGAGGAGGCGGGAAAGCCGGTACAGAGAAGAAGGAAACTCTTTTACAGGATCCTGGTAGCTTCAGTGGCAGAAACTACCCCATGATAGCACCTTCCATGAAATTAGGGTACCAGTCGGCTCCACAACTGGAATAACTGTTACTCTCAGAATATCTCTAGCCGGAAGATAATCGGTACAAAGAAGTGTCAACAGTTTTATCACACTAGGTTGTCCTTGATAGAGATGTTCTGAGCCTCAAGTACTATAGGACTTTCTTGAAATACAATCCCACCTTCTCTGTGAACTATGGTTTCCCTTGAAAACTCTCAATGTGTCTGAACAAATAGGCAAACAACGACAACAAAAGTAAGCAAAACAAAACATCACAATTGCGAAAGTACTGGATATCTTCATTTTCTTCTTTCCTTAAGAAAGAACATGCAGTGGCTCAGCTGGTCAAGGCACTTGTGCGCAAATCAGGAGACCTGAGTTCGATCCTGGGTGACCTCCACATGGTGGGCTTCCAAACAGTCACTGTGGTCTGTTTTCTCTCTCTCTCTCTCTCTTAGAGCAGGAAGGGGAAAGAAGCTTCGCTTCTCTGGCATCTTATCTTCTACCTTCTTTCAAATCTCCAGCCTCGCTCCTGTCCTGGCACAAAGTTCACTTCCTTGCTGTTTCCTTTCTCTGCAACACTTGTCACATGCTGAGCTATTCTATGAGGTCTGTATTATGCCAACTGCTTCTGGGTTCTTCCTCGTGCTAAAAACAAAGCTGTGTGTTTCTTCAATATTGTATCTCTGATGCCTGGGCTGCTAGTATTTGGCATATAGGAGGTGCTTCATGGCTATCCATTGAGTGAATGAACACAGGAACTGTAGGCGTGACACAGTAAGATGTTCCTTACAACTTTCCAACTAGATGATGCTGGAGGGCCAGGGAGAGCTGCCCTGCCGATTCTATTCTCCCAGGTAACTCTGCTTTCTACCTCCCAGGGCATCTACGTCTCCTGGTTCTGTAGTGGGATGAAGACTTTGTGCCAGCAGCTCAGGAGAGAGGACAAGCTCTAAGTGACCAGGTACCTGTAAGCAGACCCACTGTCTACAGAAATCAGCAAAACAAAGGAAGCTATGAAAGATGAAGCTGGCTCAGGCCCAGAAAATAGATCTCGAGCAAGCAGGAACACGTGTTGGAGGGCCTTGGCTTTCAGGCAGGACATGTTCTTAGGGTGGGATGGCAGAGATGTTGAAAATGATGGAGAAATCTGTCCCTTTTTTGGGCCTATCAAGGTACAGCCTCTCCTTAACAGAAGGACAGTTGCTTTAGGGGTTTATTCCACAGCCCCAGGATGTCACCTCATACCCCTGTTTATTTGTTTAGCTCACGTTTCCTCTCTTGTCCCTCCCATCAGCCCAGCAGGTTTTTTTAATACATTTTTTATTATTATTTCAGCTCATACAAACTTAATAGGTACACCAGTTCCCTCCCTCCCTCCTCCTCCCCCCGTACCCCCTGCTCCCCCTTCTCCACCCCCCTTCCTTCCCATCCCCCAGTACCTCCCACCCTAATTCCCAGAGAGTCCTTTCTTGTGCATGTCTGATTTTCCTCTGGGCCCTCCTCTCTGATGACGTACAAGGACCCAGTGGCCTTTCCCTGAACCCTTTCCCGTGTTCCCCTTAGGTATAGGAACACTGCTGTGGCTGCCAATCCCTTGCCTCCAAGGATCTTGGTGCCTTTAGCAGATGCTAGACTTTGTGAGGTCAATAGTGTGTTGGACAATGTGCAGGGCATGTAAAGTCCAATTATGATTGCTTCAGCCCTAACTTGTATGGAGTATCTTACATATCATTGCTCCTCCCATCCTTTTGCTCTTACACTCTTACCACCCCCTCTTCCGCAAATTTCCCTGAGCTTCAGGATGGGGAGAGATTAAGCTAGCCCAGCAGGTTTTTACTGCAGTGGTTTCTGACATGTAGCTACTCCCTCGGGGATGGTGGAGTATGAGCAGACACACACCACACACATACAGCACATAGCAGGGAAGAGGCTGATGGAGACAGACAGAAAGTATCACAGGGGAAGAAGAGCAAGTGTGGACAGGTGTGTGTGTGCTCCTAGCACAGACATAACGTGGCACTGAATGAGTTAACAGGCGTAACAAAATGATTGACACCTGGCAGTGTGTACTCATTTGTCCAAGGAAAAGTATAGGGCTGGAGAGATGGTTCAAGGGTCAAGTCTCTGCCTTGCAAGCAGAAGATCCTGAGTTTGGATCCTAGACCCGCATAAAAGCACCGGGAGGAAATGACACTGGCCTGCACTTCCAAATCTGAGAGGCAGAGCCTGGGAAACCCCAGAAGAAAATAAATAAGAGTAGAGCAATCCGGGATGATTCTGGAAGTCACCCTTGGGCTTCCACAGGCAGGCAAAGAAAGAAAGAAGAAAAAAAGAAAGAAAGAGAGAGAGAGAGAGAGAGAGAGAGAGAGAGAGAGAGAGAGAGAGAAAGAAAGAAAGGAAGAAAGAAAGAAAGAAAGAAAGGCATTCATGGAAAGCAGACTTTGTTGAGACAGGAATTCACATACTTGTGGAATAGAAATAGCACCCTGGCTACTAAAAGCACAGTTTTCAGATAAAATGAACAGCCCATGTTTACTCCGCATTCTCTGGTCACCAGCCATCAGGATGAGCACGTGTCACTTGAACCCTCAACACAAGCCCGTGTCTATCATAGTGACTCCAACTCCACTATAAAGATCACAAGCGGGTCTCTGTGTGAGTGGGAGAAGTCTCTAAGTCCAATGGCTTCACTACTTGCTGTCTTCTCCCTGATGACTCTCTGGGGGCCTCAGGGGTTGCTGTCCCTTCTGTCTGGACCTCCGTTCCCTGACAATTCATCTCCTGCCACTTCCCTTTCTGCTGCCCTTTGCCCAAGCTCCCTCCTCGAAGAGGTCCTCAGTGATTGTCTTTCGAAGAACATTCCCGTCACTCTCTCACACATCCTTCCACTGTCCCTCTTTATCTGGTATAAACGATTCATTCATTCCCTCACTTACCCATTCATGGTCTATCCAGAAAGTTACTTGCCCGAAGAGGGATACCTTGCTATCTAGATCCGCTATGAGTCGCTAAGATTCAGAGTAGCACCTGAAGCATAGTAGGTGCTCAAGATGGTTAATGTGATAGTTAATCCTGAGTGTCAACTTGACACACCTGGCATTAACTAAGATCAACTGAGACCACCTAAAGACATAATCTGGATGATACAAAGACCAGATCCCATCAGACCCTCCCCAGATCCCATTGGAACCTCCCAGTAGTGGACCAGATAAAGGGAAGCACTGAAGACTGGGAAGAAGAGAGACTCTCCAGGAATCCTCTGGCCTTCAGTACTCACTGGACGTGAGCTGTGGCTTAGCCTGCCTACAGCTTCAGGCACCAGCCTGTCACCTCCGCCGTGAAAGACTGTATTTCCCCTCTGGAGCCATAAGGTGAATAAATTTCCTTTTCTCCCTTAAGTTGTTTGACTTCTAATGCTCTCCCATGGCAATGGTTAAGAATAACCATGACGCTGGGTGTGGAGTGGATAAGGGATTAAGAGGCTGTATATAGCTGGCCTGGGTTACAGAGCCGGGAAATAGAGAGGACCTGTGCACACTATACTTAGGAGCCTGAGCCCGCTCACTTGCATAATCTCCCCACCCCCACCATTCTGTCAACCTTCCTCTTGCTAAGGGCTGGCCTCTTTCAGTACATGGTGAGAGCAGATCTGGAACCAGAGAAGAGCATCAAACAGTGGAGGGCAGACTCTCTAGAATCTCCAGAGACTCTACAGGTTCGTGATGTGATGTATTTCCTTGGTTCTCATCGCTCCGTTCCCCAATGTGGAGTGTAATACTTCAGGGTGAGAGTGGAGCCGGCGGAGGGCCCACAGCACCATTGGATTTGGAGCTGGGGAGAAGCACAGATGTGGGTCATTCAGAAGTGGAGCAGTCCCCCCACTGCCTTTACATGACCAAGATGGAAATGCCTCAGGGTCAGTGGTGCTACCCTGGAGGTGAGCCGAAAGTCTCTGATTCTTACCTCAAGCCAGAGTCCAACACCTCTGAGTCCTCCTCAGAGCCTGAAGGCTCCACAGAAGGGCTGTGCCTCCCCAGGACCAAGGAGGCCATGGCTCTGTCCCTGGTATCAACCCTAGAAGAGCTGGTTGGTACCCCTACTGTGGGCAAATTCCTCTCCTAGGTACAAGACACGGGAAGGGACAAGAGAGATCAAGTCCCTGTCTCTGGGGACTCCCAAGCCAATGTATGGACAAGAGAAAGAAGCTGCTAGGCCAGGGTCAGTGGAAAGAATAAGGACGCTCATTGGATAGTTGGGATAAATTTTTCTAGATGGGCAACAGAGCCTGTCTGTGGGTGTGGCTTTAGAACCGAAGCTGTTGGCATGAGAAGGAGTCAGCCAGCTACACCGGGCTGTAGGATGTGCAGAGAACACAGAGAGACCTTGCAGCATGAAGGAACTCCATGGGATAGGGACACGATGGAGAAGGTAACATGCTGGTTGGTACAGAGCAGCCAGGGGACGGGGTTGAGAAATGATCTTGCAAGGATGGAGAGGAATCAGTGTGGCACTGAGGACCAGACCCAGGGCTTGGCTTTTATGCCCAACAGAGCTAGAAACCATTGGTCTGGGAAAGCTCAAAGAGGACCCCCCCAGCCACCTTGCACAGTCCCCAGACTTCTCACCTCTCTCCACTGGCCATTGTGATGTGCCCCCTTTGGACTTTCCGTCAGACACAGTGCCAGGTGCAAGGTCTTTTAGGGCCCTTCAAATCACAAAAGCTCCAGGAGGTGGTACGTGCACGGATACAGTAGCAAGGCGACCTCCACTACCAGCTCTCTCTGACACACACTCCTTATTAGGGGGCGTGTTCCTCAGTCTAAAGTGGACCTCTGAGAGGTCATCCAGATTGCACTTGCAGTGGGTTTAGGACTGAGTCTGCCCTCCCCAAGATATGGGAAAATGCAGGCCCCGGGGTGTTTGATGATGGGTTTTAGTGTCCAGCAATGGGAGCAGCCAGAGTGACCGAACTGAATCAAGAGGCTCAAGGCCACAGCTTCCTGGAGCTCAGATTGTTTGGGTTTCTTTTGTCCTTCCATTTAACACATGTGTATCGAATTCTCACATGTCAGACACTATTCTAGGGGCTGTGATACATGAGAGAACGAAAATGACAAACATATCGACATTTCTCTATTCTCGTGGAGCTTGCATTCTTAATGAGGAAGACATGCACAAAAATAACAAACATAACCGATGTAGAAATTATATTAGAAGAGATTAAGTACACCAGATAAAAATAGAGGATCATAAGGGAGTTGTTAGTTGTTGGTTGCCAGATCTGCTGGACAGCAGGTTGGAATTTCCCTGGGGAGCTCAGGAGAGCCTCTGGCAGCAAGACTTGGAGAAGATTCATGATTGAAGATGGCTACAGGGAACTACAGTCCCACAGACAGAAGTACCACAGTTAATACTCTGAAGCAGGAGCATGTGTGGCATATCTGAGGGCTGTCACCTATGAGTCTCCAGTGTCATGCATGCTGGCCCTGTCCCGGCTATAACGTGTGCAGAGAGTGCATTGAGGTAGGGGTGATAGAGTTAGATATTTCCAGGGCACTGAACACACTGGGTCTCACTGGGCGTGGTGGCACATGCTTATAACCCCAGCCTTACAAGGTGGAGACAGGAGGACATGAAGTTCAAAGCCATCCTCGGCTACACAGAGAATTCAAAGCCAACCACTATATGATATCTTGTCTCTATAAATAAATAAATAAATAGATGGGTCTTACAGGTATTTTGTCTTACATTTTATCCATGAAGGGATTGGATGAAAGGAAAGACATTACATAAAGTAAACTTTAGGAGATTAGCTTATGTGTGTTTGGAGAAGATAGAAATAGGGAGGACAGTTTGGTGATACTGACCCAGGGTGGCAGCAGCAATGTGGTGAGAAATCGTCATGCTCTGGACATATTTTGGAGAACCAATGGATTCCTGATACGTTGGTTGTTGAGTGAGGGATTAACAAAAAGGAGTGAAAGATACACATAAATTATTTAGCTTAAATGACGTGGCTGCTATCATCTGAGTTACGAATGACCAAGGATGAGGAATGCTGGGTAGGAACTTGAAGAATCAGCCTTAGATATGTTAAGTGACTATCTATGGGATGCACAGTGTAGATGTGGGGCGGGCAAGTAACTGTGAGGGAGGGCTCAAGAGAGATTAGAGACGTGAACACCAGATGGTGTTTGAAGTCGTGACTCTAAATAAGATCATTCAGGAAAAATATAGTGTTAAGAGAACAAAAGGAAGGGATGAAGGGAACAGAAAAATGAGATTAAGAAGCAGAAGCAACAGAGATAACCAGATATCCAAGAGGTGGTGAATCATTAGAAGCAATCACTTGAATAGGGCCAAGTTCTTCTAAGCGTGGCTGCTAATAATGAAGGGCTTTGCTCCCTGCGCATCTTTGGGTCTTTACACACAGTAATTCCACCAATGCTCCAATGCCAGGGGCATCCTTCAACACATTTTCATTGACTCAGATTAGAAAATAGTTCCCGCCAGCCACCTGTTCTGACAAATGAAGAGGCACTGTGCATAGCCATCCCCGCTTGTTTGCATATTGTCTATGGCAGCTGTATGTCACGACAGCAGAGCTGAACAGCTGCAAGAGGAATTATACGGTCTACCAGCCCTCAGCTCCACATTGTCTGAAACTCTACAGAAAAAGACCAATGACCCCAGGAATAACTCTTTGGTTATTGTGTGTCACTAACGTCCTTCAGGAAAAGCGAGGCCTTTGTCATTATGAAGAAACAAATAGTGATCTGAAGATTCCCACACGTGATTCAACATTAGTCAAGCTCTGTGAATAAAGCAGAAACACGATGACCCTCTACACATGATGAAACTAAGATCTTGTAAATTTGAATAACAAGTGTCCAGGGTCACCTGGCCAGTAAAGGATGGATCTAGGCTTGAAATGTAGGAAGTAAGCTTGGTGCATCCTCATCTCACTTGATACTGGAATACTGGTTGATACAATCCCAGTCGAAATTGCTGACCTGCAAAGAGCTCAGGAACTTACTGTGCAGACCATGCTTAGTAAATGGCAGTGCCAGGGTCCGTGTTCAGTATTACAGTTTCCAGTGTGAAATGTCCCCTACAGTCTTACGTGTTGTTATGGAACCTTTGGACATCGAGACAAGCTGGTGGACAAAGGTCACTGGGTGTAGGGCTTTGAGGGTTGTAACCCAACCCCTCCAGCCTGAGCTCTCTGCTTCCTGTCTGTCACCAAAATGTCACCAAGCCACTGCAAGCCGCCATCACTCTGGACTTGCCTACTTCCCTCTCCCCTGCCACGACGGACGACGGACTATAGCCTCTGAAGTGCAGGCCAAAACCAGTGTCTCCTTCTTGAAGTTGCTGCTGTCAGGTTTTAGTCACAGCAACAAAAAAAGGAACTAAAATAATCGGATGTGGTGATTCCTAGGCCTGTGCCCCCCAGCCACTCTGCTGTTGCATGAAGAACCTACTAACCCAGTGGATACTAGATAATCAGTTGTTTGACTGTAATATGGGTGGCAGACCACTGCCTAACTCTGTGAAGAACAACTCCGGAAAGGTCAGCCAGCCCTTTAATCCTTCCTTCTTTTCCTGTCCAAGATTCCTAGAGCTGATGGATATCTTACCACCAAACCTAAGTGCTTGAAGAGCACACTAGCAGGGAGAGGAAGCTGGGTAAGAAGCAAACAAACAAGTAAGGCTTTGGATAGGCTCCTCAGAAGAGAGAGAAATGCTCACATTTCTGACTCCATTACCAGAGAAGACTGATCAATTCCACCAGCAGCTTGGATTTCCCATCTTTGGGAGTCTTTCCCAAAGCTAAGCTCTTGGCTTAGCTTCATGGAATCTTCTAGAAGTACCATGTTCAGAAATTGTGGCTTTTGAGTCAGGCAAGGAATCTCCTAATATTCAATGTTATAGGCAAGTCTTGGGTCTTTTCTAAAATATTCGATTCTACCAAAGAAGGTTGCCCCTATATCTCCTAAGTAGACAAAACAGGGGAAGTTGAGACCCCACTCAGAAAAGCAAGGAATGTAGAGAGGGGAAGCCTCGCCTTTGGCGGTGCATTCCATTATGGTTGTGTCTGTCCCTGCAAAGTGTCCCGCTCTCAGCCCCACACGGAGCCCCTCCCGAAGCATGGCGACCTCCGTAAGCCCACCATAATGGATCCCAGTGTTGTTGACGCTGGGAGAGCCAGAGACCCACACTGAGAGAAGATGTCATGCAGTTCCCTGGGAAGATGGGGCTGCCGTGGGCTGCCAGGGCATAATACACAAGTGCTGTGGGTGGCATAATGTGGGCTCGTTCCCACCACTCTGCAGAGCAGAGACAGGCAGAACAATCTAGACTCTGTCAGCAAGGTCCTCCGCAGAGTTCAGGCCACGCCAATGAAGATGAATGAGAGGGAGAGCTGTCCCTCACGGCTGTGCCTCTGACAGCTGGCAGTCAGCACGAAGGCATCCATATTCACGAGCTGCCAGGCCAGCCCCTAGGATGACCCCTCAGACGCAGAGATGATGAGGAAGAGATGTAGTAGTACGGGCTTATACTTGGATGTGGAGAATGTGTCCTGAGGTGAAATACTCAAAGCCGTGAATTAGGGGACCGTTCTTTATATGAAATTCCCCAGGGGAAGCTTCTTTTTCCGCAGAGAATGGGACTCTAGTTCTATACTAGGAATCTCCCAAAAACTTATTCAGCGCCCAGCTAACTCCCAGAACCATGCCAAACCCGACATTACTAAGTCTTACTTACTTTCAGCTAACACGCAATCCTTGCACTTTATCTGCTCTTGGCTTAGCTTCATGGAATCTTCTAGAGGTTCCACAAAATTGTAGGTATACACAACAATTCACACAAAGAGCATACCCTGCATCATCTCTTCCTACCACACTGACTTTTTCTGCTAAGTCTTTATCCATCTGACTTCTAGAATGTTCGTTTAACTAGTTTCCTATTGACAATGAACTTTTACCATCACAAGACTCCTGGGGGTAGGAAGACAATGAGTTTGGTAAATTAGCTTTTGTGGAGGGAAATCTGGACCAAGAACACGGGCACGTACATCTAAGAGCATTTTTCTTCTAAAGAGTAAACCTTGGTCTTAAACCTCTCTATGCCATTATTTTGAAGTCAGTGGATTTGTCCCAGACTCGTGGGTATTTTCATATTTCAAACGTTCATTCGTGTTTCAGCACACCCAGCCTCTGTCCCCAGGCAGCGTAACTGAAAGGAAACACACTGAGCCAAATAAATCAAATCACCTCTCTGCAGCTGGCCTCCTGTAGGTTTGCACAGACCCACAGGCTAGTATTTAGTTGCAAGACAAATGTCGTAGCAGAGCCCAACGAGCCTTACCTGCCTTTCTGACATGATGTAGAGTTGCTCGTGGTCCTTGGAGAAGGCCATATCCCGGAGCACGGGGCCTGGATCCACCACCTGCACAGTCTCATACTGGAGGGCGTTGCCCTTGGGTCCGTCTACCCGAATCTGTAGAAAAGAGGAAGAAGGAAGTTGAGAGGAGGTCGGGTCCTGTGTTGCCCACAGCCCAGTGTTGACTTGGAGACACCACGGACAGTCAAGGGAAAAGTCAGGAGTGAATTCTGTCTCTGCCGAGCTCAGAGGACCCAAACCAAAGAGGCAGAGTGACGCTAGTCCTCTTCAACCCCAGGACAGGAATGCACGGGGGACCTGGGCTTCAGGAAGAACCTGTTCTTGTTCTCTAGCTCCCTATTTCCCAGGTTCAGGTCTTTAAAATAAGGATAGGACCAGGCTAGGGGAACAGTAGAGAACTGACGCTGCCTCAGGTGGGATTGTCCTCCTGCCTCAGAAAGCTAATGCCGCTTGGCACAGTGGCTAGGAGACAACAAGGTACATGGGTGTCCTCTAATTATTTAAAACTTCTACTCAGATATCATTCATATCCTTTGGAAGGAACTCAGGGAGCCATCCGGACCTAAGTTTTATGCCTCTGGTCTTCTTTGGCACATCGAAACCATTGGCTCATACTTCAGGTTTGAGAACAGATGTTGAGTCTTGAAACCTGGAGATTCTATTCATGGCCCCAGGGAAGGGGATGTGAACATCACAGAAAATGTGCCTCGGGTACGAGTCATACTCAAATTTTCAGAATAATCAGTGGAGTAGAGGATGCCTGGGCCACCCGTGAACCCTTCCTGGAATTACCTGGGCCATGTGGAGATAAATAGAGGAGATGTCTCCTGCATGCCTCAGTGCCAAGAAGAAAACTACAAAGACTTAGGCTTCATAGGCCTATGCCATGCTCATCTGGTCTCTGTCCCAAGTTTCTAGAACCATTTGGAATTTAAGTGCATAGGTCCAGCAAGACCTGTGCTAATGGCACCAGGCACATAAGTTGTGAAAATATTTCTGAGGATGTGGCTAGGTAAGAGCTAGGGGATCAGAGAAGTTGAGAGTGTGATGTTAGTGTAAGAATCTATAAGATACCTCTGGCAGAATTTTAGAGATTTCAATAACATAACTAAGGAATATTTCCAAGTATTCCTACTTAGTACTCTTTTCTTAATATTCTATTTATTTGAGAGAGAGAGAGAGAGAGAATAATGCATACTATGGCACTGGTAGAGGTCAGAGGACAACTTTTGGAAGTCAGTTCTCTCCTTCCACTACGTGGACTTCTGGGGATTGAACTCATGTTACCAGGTTACCAGGTTTATAACCAGAAGCCTTTACCTGCTGAGCTAGCTCACTGGACCCTCATTTAATACTCTTATTTTTAATTTCCAAGATGTAATTTTTAAGCTCTTGTGAGATAAGTGAGAGCAATAGAAATTTTCAGATAGAGCAGGTTACCAGGAAGCCTGGTGGCATCTGTCTTTACTGAGCTCACTGAACACCCTCAGGCTATTTTGTGTTTAGGTATTTGATTGCAGGTTTGGTCTACAATTTGCTCTGTTTTCCTTTGAAGCATCATGTTGAAACTTTATAGATACCAGATGCTAGGAGTTGGCTTTGCACATGATTCCTTGCTGATAGGCCTCTCAATGCGGTGGGCTCATTTCCCCATGGCTGGTAAGGACCCTTTAGCATCCATTCCATTCTTTCTGTCCTTCTGGATAGGGTTGAACCCACATGTGCTTCTTTGATGAACATAAATAAATCGGCTCATTGTGACTCACTTGCCATAGTGACAGAGAAAATTGGTTCAAGTCCATTGCTGGGTTTGGTCAGAGCAAAGCAAGGGTTCTTGACAGGCAGGGAGAAGAGATCTCTTTGCACCCTCAGTGGGGTCATGGAAAGATGGGGTCAAAAGACCTGTTGGGAAATCTCTTAAATTAAAGAGAGGAGCTGGAATCAGGGAAGGTCAAGCACAGAGATGGGGGAAAATATTAGTTGCTGGTGACATCATCGAGCCATTGAACAAAAATATCCCTGCCTGATTGTTGGGACTCGCCAGTTCCATAAGACAAAAATAATGTGAAGGATACTGCAGCATGAAAGTCCTAGCTGACACACTGTTGACGGGCAGGGAAGTGAGACTCGGGTACAGTAGGCAGCTGGCCTGAGTGTGAAGTCTGGAGACAGAATGAGAATCCAGATTTGACTCTTAAAGTCCCTATTTATAGGAGAGGGGCTTACTTCTAGGGGTCTCAAGTTTCCATTCTGCTATGTGTCAGCTAAAGGCAAGAGTCTGAGATCATGGAATATGTGTCCTGACCTCTTTAATTCCAGAGAGTTTCTGTAGTCTTTTGTTGCTGTTTGCTTGTTTTTGTTTTTGTTTCTGACAAAGAGTCTTGCCACATAGCCCAGGCTGGCCTGGAATTCACGAGCCTTCAAGATGTGCCACCATGACCAGCTTTCTCTAGTCATTTCTGATGTTCATCTCAAACTTTTGTGCTTGACCAATATGTATGAAAAAAATAAATGAATCTGACTCCTCTTTGCAGATTTTCCATCACATTCATGGAAACAATAGCAATAAAAACGAGACAAAAAGACTCAAGAGAGATGTTCGGGGGGGGGTGGCTGGAGAGGTGGCTCAGGGGTTAAGCCTCTGCCTTGCAGGCGAAAGGTCCTGAGTTCGGATCCTAGACCCCACATATAGATGCCGGGCCTGCCTTTCTGGTCCTGGTAGGGCAGAGCCTGTGAATCCCGGGGCAGAATAAACAAGGAGGAGGTGGAGGCGTCCATGGCGGTTCCCGAATTCGCCCGTGGTTCTACACACATACACACACACACACACACATGCACGCGCACATACACACTCATGCACACACGCACAATTGAATAAATTAATTAATTAATTAAAAAAAGAGAGATGTTCGGATCAGCAAATTAAAGACTGTGAGTCCCGGAGTCTTCCTTCTGTAACCACCCCAGAGCCACCAGATGTCCACCCTGGTTGGGTCCTGTCTTAATCTGAATGAGATAGGAACTCATGCAAAACCAATTGGGATTACTACCCAAGTCTGACTGTGTGAAGATGACCTTGGCCCCTGGCCCAGCCAGGCTTCCTCTCCAGCTGGGAGTTGGGGAGAGAATGATACTGAGCATCTTGGCTGATCTCCAAGTCTCTCAGGCCACCAGCAGGCACAGGATCCCACAGGGAATGCTGGTGGAACTAAGACCCAACCAGTGGCCTTGGTCTGATCCCCAGTGGAAATGAGATGTAGTGCCTGAGCAATCTTCCTATCATCAGGCTCCCAGCTTCTTTGTACCTTGGGATGGGTATATATCTGTGGATATAGACGACATCGGAGAAAACGGGGGCAGGGAGGACCTGGAGATACCAATGGAGCAAATTCTCATGTGTTTGGCCTTTTAAGTCCCTTACCCTTCCCACTTTGTCAGAGTGAAAGAGCAACTGGAAAAAACATCTCTCCTTTCCCTCCTCCCTCTCCTTTCCCCTTCCATATCCCACCCTCAGTTATTGTTTTACACAGAACAGAAAGGAAAGCACCCATATATCCATCTCCTGGGAGAACCTCACAAAAGATAGGGAGAAAAGGAGTTTATTTGTGAAATTTTATAACTGACTGACAAATGATCTTAAATTTTAGGTAGAATGGACCAGCTTCCTTCTCTTACAATTGAATGCAGACAAATAAAAATTGCTCTTTGTTGGACTGGGGAGATGGCTCTGGGGTTAAAGCTTTTGCCACACAAGAAAAACGACCTGAGTTAGGATCCTGAGATGTAGATATGGTGCCAGGTAGATATGGTGGCAGCATGCACTTCTAGGCCTGGAGAGTGGAGCCTAAGAAACACCAGGGCAAAACAATGAGGAGGAAGAGCAATCCAGGATGATTCCAGAACTCACCTTATGCCCTCCAAAGAAACACACGCACACACACACACGCACACACGTACACACACACACACACACACACACACACGCTCTTTATTAAATTGATACTATTATCAGGCGTCTATATCTCAAACGCTATCCTGGGCACCTGTTTGTAGGTGAGACATAAGAGGTTAAATAACTTGACCAAGGTAGTAAGTCCAGTGAGCATGAAAAAGGGGCCACGCACATGCCTAACTAATGTCAGTGTCCACAGTTCTATGAGTTCACATGTTACACCAAACTCTTGTGTTGTTTATGTAAATCTGCATGCTGCCAGAGTCAAAATAGTTGATGCTAAACAAACATCACCCTGGAGTTGGTGTTTATCTACTATCTTTATCTACTATCTACTATCTTTATCTACTGCAGTTCTTTTGGGAGAGGAACATGAATATGAATGATGTTGAGGTTGCAGATTTTTCAAAGCAATGAGCCCTTTTATTTTTGATTTATACCTTCCAAAGTATTCTTAAATAACTGTCTCAGCTGATGGTTGTAAAAATGTTATGATGTTGACTGCCAGCACAATCATTCTCATTTTACTGATGAAGCAATCTACATGGGGATTGTTCTGAGCCTTGCCCAGAGTTCAATGGGCAACCAGTGCCAGGCTAGACTAAAACCAGGTCTGTCTTGATTGCCAGTTCAGTGCTTCTCAGCTATATAGCTTTTCTAGAAAGCCGTTGTCAAGGTTCCACATGAAAAGGTATTTAGAAATAATGAGTCCCGTGGACCTTCAGGAAGTTTGACCAAAGCAAGAGAAACTACTTGGAGATAGGGAAAGACACATTGTTTTGCATGAGAGGTAGAACCGAGAATTTCTATCACAGCTTGTCTTGCTGATTTTTTTACACATGGTCCAGAGGAAGGAACATGAGAATTTGAGGATGATTCTAAGCGTTCGAGGACAAAAGCCAAGCAATTGGGATTGAATTTTCTAGTAGTGGTCACATTTAGAGAATGGGGGGAGGGAGGGAGGAAAGGAAGGAAAGAGAGAGAAGGAGAGACAGACTGTTGAAGTTGATTATTTTACCTAACTCAGTATGCCCTAACTCAATATAAATATGATCACACTAGCATGTATATAAACACAAAAATCACCAATGAGAACATTTATGTTCTTCCCATCCTAGATCATTGAAACATGATATATACTATTATCTCCATTGAGTGCTTTCTGTGTTTCAGATGCTGTCTATCTGGCCAGTGGTCACCACAGTAGATGATACTATTTTAGACGACTCTTCTTCCTGCATTCTCAGTCTGTACTTACTAACCTACTTGGCTGAGAATTTGTCTCGGTGACTATTCTTGTGCAGTGGCCTAGGTAGAGCTCTCCCTAGAGATGCATGAGAGTCTCCCTGGAATCCTCCATCAGTAGCATGACACAGCGTGCTCTTCCGTCCTCACGCTGTTGCTGCTGTAAGCACTGACCTGTGGAATGGCCGCGTTCAGGTCAAGTAAGTCGGAACGCTCTGACGCATGGAGCTGGCGCTCATGGAGTCTAGCACTTGGTAGGCTCCCTGGATATACTCTTTCTCTTTCACACCCTGCTAATGCTTCCTGCCCAGCAGGACTCCACATACTCTTGATGAGAATCAAAGTAGATAACAGCTGCTGGTGGCACAAGACCAGTCAGTCATGTCGTTGCTGTGGGAGCAGCTTTTGGAGGCTCTCAGCTGCACTGTTACAACTACTAAGGAGAAGGAGGCAGAGGAGCAGTTAGGTGGCAGGGGAGCAGTTAGGTGGCAGGGGAGCAGTTAGGTGGCAGGCAGACAGGATTCCAGAGCATCAACTAACTACCAAGCGCACAGATACCTTTCAGTCTTGATGACTGGGAGGGCACACTAGGGCTTAGCAATGAAGTCCCCCCCTGAGTGGCCCATCTCAGGGGCCTCTACTACAGCTCTGAGTGTGAATGCACTACTCCTTCCATGTGGCTTAGCAGCGACCCATGCATGCTAATCTGGGCTTGCCTCCCCCAGCTAGTCAGTCTCCAGCCCAGAATCTTCCTAGACAGCCTCTCTGGCCTCCTGCCCATCCACCAGTCGGCAAGGCACCTAGCTTCATCCCTGGCACGGTGAGTCTCTCCTCTGCCAGGCAGACTGCTATTAAAACATCAGCAGGGTGGCCTCCGCAAAGGTCAGCCATCCAGGGAGCTCCTGGCAGCTGCTTGTTTGTTTATTGGAACATTATCTGGGCCGGGCTGTTTATTTACATCCATTGAAGGATTGAACAATAAATATCGTTTCCCAGTAGCAGGCAGATGCTTGCACTAGAGCATTCTGGCTGCCGTCTTGCTTGGAATAATCTCCCTAATGAGCAAACAACACCATTCATCTCTGAAGACGCCGGCCACCCTTGCGCTCCCCCTTTCCTCCCTCCCTGCACGTCCTACCCAAACATCCCCGTCCATTGCCCCACCTGCCGGGTTGCTCCAGTGGAATCTTTCTAGAAAGCAAGGAAACACGGGCAGAGCTGGATAGGAAGAGAGGAGCAGATTAAATCTAGAAGAAAGTCCTGGGACATGAAGTCTCCACGTAGACCCTCAAATCTTGAGCATGGAAGCCTGGGGTCTAAATGGGAACCTATCTAGGTTTCCCTCTCAGAAGGCAGACCATAGTGAGGCGTATCTAACTTTTGAATGAGTTCAAAGCTTTGGTCTGATTTCCCAAGTGCCTCTGTGGTAAGACGCACAGAGGTCTGCTTGCAAAATGAGGATTTGTCAGGACAGACATGGGGTAGGAAATGAAGGCAATGAAGGCCTCAGGTTTGGCTCCTCGACCCCGCAGAAGTCTTGATGCGTGACTTTGGCTAACTCAGCTACCTTGGCCTTGACCTGGCTCTCTTTAAGGCAGAAGCAGTGAGGGAGAAGCGACCAGGATCCACATCAAGGGGCACAACATCATGAACCACTTGGATCCTAGGGTGGATGGTGCCTTCAGTTGGCCCCCAAAAGCTCTGGCTGACATAGCCCTGGTCACTGTCCCTCAGCTTCTTGCCCCACAGTCTGCAGAAGTAGGTGAAAGGGAAAAGAAGCACACTGTAGAGTCCCCGAGTCAGGGACACACTAGGAGTTCATTTATTATTATTATTATTATTATTATTATTATTTCCGCTCATACAAACTTAACAGGTACACCGGTCCCCTCCCTCCTTCCACCTCCCCCCGACCCACTTAGATGCCCACTTGGGTCTGAGATGATATGGTTAGATCCATTAGAGACACATATAGTTTTGCACACAGATGCACACACACACATGTGAGCGCACGCACACACACATACACACACAAGCATACACATACATGTAGACATATACACAGGCTCTGTTTCTGCTTAGGCCATGTCTCTGGAATTTCCCTGGTATAATTCTACAGCAAAACGGTGCAGGGCGGGCTGGTCAACTACAATGGGGAGAAGGAGGAGTCAGGAAGGGGGCAGAAGGGTGATGAGAAGACAGAGGCAGGTATGGGATGAGGCCTTGGGTACGTTGGTCCTGGCTGGCAGGGAGGTTAAACATCTTGGGAAGGTAAATTCTTCACTCTCTGAATTCCTGGGAGTTGAGGGAGCAGTTGCCAATGTTGTATGGTTGTGGACTGAGATTTCAGCTGTCATAAAATTGGGGTGGAGGGATAAGAATCAAGGTATCACACACTCTACCAAGTCAACTTCCTTCACATCTTGTGCACTCCACTTCCTGCCAGTTTCCCTAGACTCACAAAGCAAAAATGCTTGAAAAGAAAGCGTCACTCAAAGCCCCCATGAATTTCTCAGGGGCTTTTGTTTTTAAAATCACTCCTGACCTCTTGCGGCCTCTTCGCATCCTCTTTCCCTGCCCCTCCTTTTCTCTTTCTCTTGTCACCCTCACTCTATAGTATATGCATTTATTATGATTATTATGATTACTGTAGTTAGTCCTCTGTTGATAGTAGAATACAAGACCAAACTATTTAGGGGAACAGTTTACTCCAGTTTGTGATTGTTGGTTAGAGTTCATCAGTGTGTCAGGAGAATTCATGCCAACATCAAGAGTCAATGGAACTAATCACACCATGTCCACAAAAAGGGCTGAGAAAGGGACATGCTTCCTTGCTCACCATTGACATATTGACATATCTTTTTCCATCTTATCTACCTATCCAGGAAACAGTCCCATCCCCTATGGCCTGGGTCTTCCCATATCAATTAGATAATCTCCCACAAACTTGCTTAGGGTTTTCCCTAATAACTCCTCACAGATGTAACCAAAAGTTCAGCCTTCATTTGTCAAGTTGGTATCTGTAACCAACTGCTGTGTATCTTCCTTGCTGGAATGCGACCTCCCTAGGACCAGACACCCTTATTAGGATATCTCAGAAAGCTTTGAACCATGGTCAGTGTAGCTGCTCAGATGTTTGCTGAGTGACTGAGTGAATGAAAATACCCAAATGTATTCATCGACCTCTATTTATCCCTGTGGTGTGGGGTTTCCTCATTTCACGGTGATGGAGACAGGGATGCTCTACTTGGAAGATCCAGGGGTGGGATGGAGCTGAGCTGCCCCACCCAAGCTCCAGTAGGCATTAGCTTCGCCATCGACATGGACCCTACTTCATGCATCCGCCATACCACTCTGATTCGAGTCCAGGTCTTGGAGTGTAGGCTGAGGCCCCACTTGCATGTTCATGCTGTTTAGCTGCCCCCAGAATAGCACAGTGAAGCCTCTTTGTTTTGATTTTCTGATTCTAGTGAGGAGAAAGAGGATGTAAAAGGAACAGCAAGATTGTAAACAGCCATTAATTAGACAGGCAGTGTGGATGTGCACAAACCCCACGCCGCGCTACCAAATGCTGCCAGGACAACAGGTCCCCTTGGGTCTCCTGTGACACGCATTCACGAGGCTGAATGATGAGTTCTAGGCAGTCATTAGAACATCTTGCCCTGCACTGTCCAAATCAATGTAATGGGGGATCATGGTCTCTGAACATTTCCCACTTGTCTGGGTAATTACAGTAAGAGCAAGCTATGAGTCCAAGAGGCAGAGATGCTGAGAGAACAAGAAGGAAAGTCAAGACCGTTTACAGAGATAAGGCAAGGAACAGAAAAAGGCTCAGATCTACTTATTTCAAATGCAGAATACCTTAAATCTGCTCCTCTGGCTGTACCCATCCCAGAATGCACCAGGAACCTGCATGCTGGAGTTACAGCTTCGAAACCTTGGTGCGCCAGCCCTGAGAAGCCTTACCCTCTAAACTCTGGTTGGCCATTTCTCAAGGGATCCTGGACAGACTATCCTCATTCCTGGGAAGATGAGTGCAAATGAATAGGTAGTTAATTCACCACCTGCCACGCACTAGGTATCCCCCACCACGTGTTTTACACGCATCAGCTCCTCCGGGTGCCTGGCAGATGGACCTCACTCATCCACGCTACGAAGGATCAGTTCTGAGACAGGGCACACTAAGACAGTGAGCGGGCAAGTCCAGGGGTGATCACAGTGTATCCTGACTTGGATATCTAGGGATTATGTGGCCTAAACTTTTCCAAGCACCATAACAATATTTCATAGCATAAATATGATAATGTCCTGAGCATGTAACATTTAATAAAGGGGTTAACAGTTAAATAATCACGAATAATTAAAACCCGTGAGAAAGTACAGTTGGTAAAGCGCTTGCCTTGCAAACATTAAACCTGAGTTCCTGATTCAGAACTTGCATAAAAAAGCCAGATGTGGCCCATACACTTTCAGTCCCTGTGCTGGAGGTGAAGACAGGAGATCCTTGGAACTTGGTAGCGAACAGTCTAGCTTACTTGGTAGGCAGTAAATGATCCTGTTACAGAAAATGAGGAGGTTGACAGTTGATAATGACACCTGAGGTGCTCTCTGACCTCCATCTGTACAGGCACACATGGTGCACATGCACACATGTCCTTTGCATGCACACATGCACCTGTGCGCACACACACACACACACACACACACACACACACACACACACATGCACGAACATATCCAAGCACACATAGTTGGAGATTATTACTCTGCAGTTTATAGTATTGAAATAAATGGATTTCCATAACCCTCATCCAACTCCAGTGGGAGCTGCAGCATCATATGTTATAAAGAGAGTGATCCATAGACTGGGCTCCAACATCTGACCCGATCGCCCTTAGGGCTGGAAGAGAATCCCACAGCTTAGTTTAGGGCTGAGGGAAACAGACCGGAAATGGTGCAGTGCTATATGGAGGGCGGATGGCCGGGCATGGTCACAAGACTCTTTTATCCATACCTCTCCCCACCTCTCTTCTCTACATATTCAATGTTGATGATATGAGCAGGCTAACATGCTAAAGCTACTCTAAGCACACTCAACAGAGGGGAGCCACCAGAATGGGGGGGTAGGTAAGGTGCTCAGTCAGCATTTCTCTTCTGCAGGGCTCCAGGGGATCATTCACACAGCTGCACCTGAAAGGGGTGCTGTTGCTAGAGCCTCAGGACAGTGGAAATGGTGGTCTCTCATCTGACCAAGCACACAAAGTGGGAGGAGAAATGCTCAGACCCTAACTCCAAATGGAAGGTTCCAGCACAGAGTAGAGAAGTTGTTCCAGTCGGCCTGCACGGTTGCTGATAAATGACCATCAAATGGCTTAAGGGAAAGGAGTTTATTTTCTCTTAGGATTACTGGTTACAGTTCTTAGTCCAGCTTGACGGGAGAGCATGCACCAACACCATGGCCGAGAGAACCGGTCACACCATCTCTACGTAATGGCTGAGAGAGGGACGATCCTTACTTACCAGACCAGCTTTTCTGACCAAAGATACAAAAGGATGCTGACTTCCTCAACCAACTCCTGTTAAGGACTTAGTCTCATCTACCATGGGCTGGGTCTGCCCCATCAACTAGACAATCTCCTTCAGGTTTGCTCTGGGCTTAACTCAACTACTAATTCTCTACAAATGTGCCCAGAGCTCAAACCCTCAACCATCAAGTTGACTCCTGTGCATAACCATGACAGAAGTGTTGACTGAATGAGGGAAGAACAATTGGCTGTTTCGTCACACTAGAGGGACTTCTCATGGGAGCCGAGATTCCTCCTGGTTCTTCCCCATTTTCTTCTTGCCCCTCACCCCTGCATCTGTTCAGGGTCTCCAGGGCACAAGCCACCAGACACATTGCAGGTTCCATCCTTCCAGCACTCCCGGTCCTGCTTCTCATCGTCCTTTCCTATCGTCTCCCACTTCCCCTCCCTCCAATCTCCTCTCTGCTTCTCTGCAACCAGTCTAGTTCGTCAGTCTCTTTAAAACAGGTCCAGACTACCCTTTGAGGCATCATTAAATGCCCACTTCTTTGTCTCCTCACAGGGCATCCACCCACGCTGTCCTTGCAGTCCCACGAGGCTGCCACGTGCTTTGCGTGGTCCCAAAGCTTCTCCTTCTCTTCCTTCACACTTCCAGCAGGTGTCATTTCCACACTAGAGAGTGAACATCTCCAGGGCAGGTCTTTGGGTGGGGCTGTGGATGGGACCACGCCCCTACCCACTCTGCCATGTCTGTGCAGGATGTGTGTGATTTGTTGATGGCCTCTGCTGACATGCGACACTCGCAAGTCCCAGCTCAGAGCTGCTAGGAAGAGAGTGCATCAGGTGGATTTGGCCACGTGTCGGGCACACACTAGAACAAAGCACACATGCCTGTAAGCTATAGCTAATTAGCATGTAGTGTGCATGGTTAGTGAATGCGTTGATACAGATGTGATTGTGGGTATTGCTGCACACAGAACACCATTCCCCAGCAAGAATCCCAACAGCTAGCAAACACCAGTTGCTTAATGGATGTTTACTAAATTAACAAATGAACACGTGAATTCCCTTAGCAATGGGAGAGACCAAAGGGGTCCCAGAATTCTTACAAACTCCCGAGACTCTTCTGTTTTCCTTAATGTCCCATCCTAAAGGACCTTCAAGCATCCTCACATCAACGATTTCAGTACCCCAGTCCCGATGGTCCCCATCCTCAGATTCTCTTCCCAGCCGCCCGTGGGACGCGCCAGAAGAACAGCCATTGCTCAGAAATTACTTTGAGGAATAAGCAACCCTAGGAGAGTCTGACAAGTGTGTGTTACCTCGACATCTGCTCTCACTGATGAGCTCGGCTCCAGTCCTTTCCCTGTCGCCTCATCAAGCTGCTGGGGCACCAACCCCTCTGTGCAGCATGGTGGCTGCCTCGCAGGGACAGATGTTTGTGCTTTTGTGAAGCAAAGAATGGTCTATGTTTACTTAGAGCTCAGGGGCGAAGTAAGCGGCTCTCTAGGGAGGGAGACGGCGACACCCGCCAACAAGGATGGGGAGCCTCCCTCTTTCACTCTCCCTTTGAGAACCAAGCTGGTCCAAGTGGCGCCACCTGGCTGCTGGATGAAAGACGGAGCGTGGCTTCGAGAAGTTAACAGACTTGCAAAATGCAGAAACGATAATTTGCTGAGATTCAAGAGTTTGTGTATATGGGGTGTGTGTGTGTGTGTGTGTGCGCGCGTGTGCGTGCATGCACGTGCATGCCAAGGCATACGTGTGGAGGTCAGAGGACAGACTATTGTGTTGGTCCTCCTCTTCCACCTTGACACAGAGTCTCTTTGTTTCTCGCTACTACTGCATGTGCCAGGCCAGCTGTCCTGGGAGTTTTCAGGGATTCTCCTATCTCTGTCTGTCTTGTCTCTTGTCATAAAAGCACTGGGATTACAGACATGTGCTGACATGTCCTGCCTCATGTGGATTCTAGGGATTCCAGCTCAGTTCCTCACACTTGCACGGCAAGTGTTTTTACCCACTGGGCCCTATCCCCAGCCCGGGATTCAAATTTTGTTCACTGGGGATCTATACCAGTATTTAAACAGAGAGCATTGTGTGTACACAAGAAAAAGATCAGAAGTAAGCATTGGATACTTGCCAAGGCTCAGGTATCACCAAGAATTGAAAAGTCCTCACATTCTTCATGCACTACATCGACCCTCTAAGTACTTCTTATGTCATCCCTCATGCATCAGTTATGAATGTTAATTCAGGGCATGCCATGCCATGAGGTCTTTGTGTGCTCATTCCTTCTTTCGTCCTGACCATATGCTTCCTGACTTACAGGGCTATACCACAAAGCGCATACAAGAAGCACTCCAATCTGGAGTTGATACTTCTGCCTTCACACTGTTCTTGGTAATGGTGAACCTATATGTTGTCACAGGCCATAGTGTGACAGTTTGCTATTGTCCACAGGCAAAATCTTGGAGTCTCTACGGAGCAAGACTCACTCAGAACATCCTGCAGACCAAGTATAATTTCACGCTGCTTCTTTTGGTTCTGTGGCTGTGCATCTAAGTGTGCAAAGTCACTGTCCCGTCTTGTTTTTTGAAGCAGCAGCCACTCTGTGAAAGGGACACTTGGAACTATCACAAATAAGTTCCTAGGAATTCATGAGGTCTGGGTGGGGTAAGACATATGAATGGCCCATAGTCAGAAAAATCTGTCCCCAAGATATTGTGGAGAAGGACCCTCCCCTGGCTTCGAGCTGTGGCTCTGAGGACATCCCTGGGCCCGGATGACATCACCAGATAGGGCTGGAATGCACAGATGCAGAAAGCAGGGGGCCCCGGGCCTGGGGGAGGGGATGGCTGTACACCACAAAGACTCTTTTGACCACCTCTTCATCCGTCTCAGTCCTCAGCTGAGGCCTAAAGACACTCTTCTCAAGTCAGATGGTGACCTTTGACCTCAATGGGGGAACGCTTAGAGGAGAAGGGAGGAGCGGTGTCAGAACTGAATGCCCGGAAGGAAAAAGCAATCATGGTACTATGTGCTTGTATGGGATGCTCTGGTCTGCCAAAAGTCCGTGGAGTTAATTGCAGAGAAATGCATTGTAGAATAAGATATTGGAAAACCATCCTCTCCGTCACTGGCCACAGTGATTATAATTATTTATGTGGCATCACCAAGGCCTGTGCGTTTCACGGCAATTACACTATCGATCGATCCCCTCACTCCCAGGCACTAAGCGGAACCCGCATGGCCACTGCGTCTGGTGCCTTGGGAATCATCTCTCCCATGCTTCAGAGGTGGAAACTGAGACCGGCACGGAAGTCATCAGGGCCATGAGAGTCAGTGGCTGAAACAACACAACTGGCCATCAATGAATTCATGCAGTATGCCAATATTATACCAGCACATACCAGCAACATGTCAGGGTATCCATATGGCCAGCACATATTCTGTGTGGTTTCAGTCTCTATTCTTGCCCAAGCAAATTAAACAGTGACACAATCCAAATGCAGTTCTGCCTGCAACTAGCTCCATAAGCTCTGGAAAGTAAGTCAACTTCTGTTACCCTTAATTTCTACTGCAAGATGCAAGTAATAACATTGCCTACCACATTTGGATGCTGGGATGATATAACGAGTTAGTAGATGACGTGCCTTTAGCTGAGACTTGGTATATGATTTGTAGATACCATAGGATAGTCCTTGAGTCAGACCACTCATCTGGTAGCTCAAGTTTCCCAGCTCCATGACGGTAAGGAGGAGAATAAAGGCTTGTTTCCCTGTGTATCTGGACAATGAGATTCAGAGTGGGACAAGTGATATTTCATCCTTTCCTAAACATAATAATAGCAAGGCACTTGCCGACTGCCAACACTGGCTGGTCAGAGAGCTCTGAGAAGCTGTTTGTCTGACCATCTTGTGCTAGGATTACAGCTCTCCTGACCAGGCTTTTATGTGGGTGCCAGGGAGTTAGCTACAGTTCCTCATGCTTGTGTGGCAGGCACTTTGCCTACTTAGTTCTTCAGCCCCTGTAGGATATAAATATTCTGCTGATATAGGTAGAACTGGACTTAGAACACGGAAGAGCGCATCGAAGAGCGAGGCTTCGGCCTGGAAGATCTAGCACCGTCTGGGCTGTTGACAGGCCACGTGGCTGTCATGGTTTGAACATGAATTGTCCCCGACAGACTCCTATGCATTGATTTCCTGCTGATGGTACTGCTTAGGAAGGTGACAGAATCCACAGGAGGTGTCACCTTGCTAGAGGAAGTACATCAGGAGGGACGGGCCTTGAGGTTTGGTAGCCAAGCCCCACCTCCCTTTCTCACTCTATCTGCTTCCCAGGGGCTGCTGCAACACGAGCCAGCTTCCTCCTCCTCCTCTGTCATGATAACTTCAACGCTATGTTCTTTGCCATGACAGACTGTCCTCTCTGGAATTATCAGCCAAAGAACAAACCCTTTCTCTCTCTTAAGTTGCTTGGGTCAAAGTATTTTATCACAGCAACAGAATAGTAACTGGAAAGAGGTCTTGCCTGGTACTCACAGCAAAATGGCAGGGTTAGATGCTCTCTGCAATCCAGATTATGAAAATCCACAATATAGCTACATATAGTTAGAATATATTATGGCGAATACAAATCTAATGTATCTTTATTAATGCAAGAAGGAAATTCCATCAACGCGTAGATACATATATTTGCTGTTGTTAGTGCCAGTCCTTTCATGGCAGATGAAAGGTCCATGAATGAATGACAAAAGCCAGGCCAACTCAGGATGCAGGAGTATTTTTTGAGGAATGAAAGGAGAGTGTCACTTTGCGCCAATTTTCACGATTTTACTTAAGGCTGCTTCAGGATTTTTTTCCCCAAAGTCAATGTGAATTTTAAAAATCCAAAAATATCTACGATTCAAAAAAAAAAACCCTCAGGGTTTTATTTCTTTCTTTTTTTTTTTTTTCCTGTGCTGACCTAGGTTTAAAATAAAATGGTGTACACTCTAGGGATTGAGGGTTTGGTGGATTTCCCTATTCTAGACCTTTGGTTAGCACTTTTGGTCAGTCTCAAGACACTGTCCGAAATCAGCAGCTCCTGGTTCCCTCCTGCTTCTTCGGGGCCTGCTCAACAAAGAAGAGGAAGGGAAATAAGAGAAAGAGGGAAGAGAAAGAGGGAGCCGAGGGAGACAGAAATTATTCCCCCCAAGAGGTCCCTCTTGCACATCACCATCCTTGGTTAGCCTTCCTGTGTTTTGGGCAGCAGGCATCTACCCATTAACTGCTTTAGGTAGGCCAGGAAGATGTCTAATGCCGCCCCTCTGTGTTCCTCCCCAGCCCAGCAGGAGTCTGATCACACCCCCTTGCTAGCTGCAAAGAGAGACAAAAAGAAACCAGCAACCAAACTGCCTGGGTCACTTAACCTCCTCCTGGATTTCTAAGTAGGTAATTATTTCCTCAGCCTCCAATGGGCGGGGAGCACTGTGTTCATGACAGACACTGCCTAAATAAAAGCATTAGGATGTCAGGAGTATGTTATCTGCCAGCCCCCTGAGCATGTTATCAGCAGGATTCTGGGTTCCTCCTCTGCAGCTGCCCCTTCCCTGACTTTTCCATCGGTACTTAAGATAGTTCTGGAAGAGCTAGCCATGTGGGCTCTGGGAGCCTCTGCTTCTCCAGTTCACTCCATTACTGAACACAGATCCAGTACCTACTGTATAAAAAGTCGGTTCAGAGATGTGGATGATTCAAAGGAAATCTGGCTGGTTCCCACCCACACGGCCTCCTTGTCTAAAACAATTAAGGTTCATGAGGCAATTTAGAAAGCACTTTCACATTTATTTTCCAATTTAACTCACACCAAACGTAGTAAGTGAACAATAAGCATTTGTGAATTAAAATGAGCCGCAATTCCAGGGAGATAAGGAGGACAGTTATATTGATGCATGCGCCATATATAAATAAACACAGAGTCATAGAGGCCAATGGCGCACCCAAAGCCAGATGCAGCTAAGAAGGAATGGCTTCAGAAATCTCCCAACAGGTCCTCTGCCAACTGCTGCTCACACAGCCTCTCCTGAGAGAAGTGCAGATAGGCACCAGGCAGTGTGTGGCCCCAACAGAGAAGGAAGGAGTCCTTAATTGGGAGAAAAGGGCTTCACCGCAGGGTGGCAACTCGAGCTGATTTTAAAGAAGAAAGAACATACATTTTGGGGCAGGCACCGGGGCAGAGATGGAGGGAAGGGCTGTGTGTGTGCAACAGAAGTTATCAGAGGTCTTTAAAGCAGGTGACTCGGAGGAACATGGAGAGGGAAATCTCAGGTGGTAGGTTTAAGAGTCCCTTGAGTATTCTTCAAAGTTCGGGACTTTAGTCTGGAGGCAAAGGGGGGATGTTGTGTATTTCACAGGTAGGAGCTGATACAGTCTGTTTTTGCAAAATGGAGATAATCTATGCTCCTTGCCCCAGGTTACTATATGGGAGAACTTGTTCTAAGACCCTCGAAGATACACTGTGCCATTCTTTAACAGAGGCAGGGATCTACCTACTGTCTGAAACAATGACAATATTAAAGGCTGAACCATCACCATGAGCCTACCTACTTTGTGTTGCAAAATGCGTTACAGACGTTCTTCAACTTTGAATGGGGCTAGATCCCAGTAAGCACATCTTTTTCAATTTTTAGTTTTATTTTACCGCTCTCCCTCTCACTCTTTCTCCCCCCCGCCCCATGTATCAGAGGGCACTGTGTGTCTCTGTGGAGGACCAAGGGTGAATCATCTTGGATTGCTTCTACCTTCTTTTTACTTCGCTTTGGGATTTCCCAGGCTCTGTCCACCAAGTCTGGAAATGCAGACCAGCACTGTTTCCACCTGGTATTTTTTACATGGGACCTGGGATCTGAACTCAGGACCTTCTGCTTACAAGGCAGAATCTTAAACCCTGAGCCAGCTCTCCATCCCCCAGTAAATACATCTTGAGATAAACATATCATGAGCAGAAGATTCATTTGATGTTCCCAATCAAACTGTGATGGTCAATCTTCATTTTCAAATTGACTGGAGTTGAAGTCACCCAGAAAGCGCACCTCTGGGTATGACGGTGAAGGTGTTTAACCATGGAAAGAACACTCACCCTAAATGGGGATGGCACTGCGCCATGGACTAGAGTCCCAGACAAGAGAAAGGAGAAAGGAAAAAGTCGACTAAACATTAACATTCTTCTCTCTCTGCTCCTTGACTACAGATGCGAGGTATCCGGCCACCTCATAGTCCCATTGCTCTGCCTTTCCTACCTCAAGCCATGATACAAAATAAATCTCTCCATCTTGGAGTTGTTTGGTTAGGCATGTTGTCACAGCAACAAGGAAAGCAACTCACACACTGCCAAACAGCCTAGTTAGTAATAGAGTGCACTGCAGACATGGTCCTCTCCCCTCGTGATCATGTGACCGAGTGCAGAATGTGACTGGACTACAGGAGAACGTCAGATCACAGATCTCCAGCCCCAGAAAAGACCACGGTGCAAAACTGGAAGTGTGATTTCCACTGAATGTGTGCTATGTATGTGAGTGTGTTTGTGTGTTGGGGGGATTTGACTTGGAAAACTCAGTTTGGTCCTCACATCCCCGGTTTTATTAAGGTCGAGTGAGACAAGTCGACAGGGTGCTATGAACACGCTTCTGCTTGGGCTTGCTTATACCGTTGTGTTGCGTTAGGTTCAGTTACACTGGGCTGGCTTATGCTGGGTTGGGTTGGGATATATCCAGTTGTATGAAATTGGATTGAAGCGAGTTGGACTGGGCTGGATTTACTGGTCTATGCTTTAGCAGAGCTGAATCACAAGACTTTCCTGATTGCTCCTGTTCTGTGGCATTCAGTGCCCATTCACTCATCCTTGCCGAACCACGGGGTTTCACAGTAGTCCAGCTGTATGTGTGGGGAGAACAAAGTGGGGCTCCATGCATGAAGGATGGTGCCTGAACACCAGCTTCAAGAACCTGCTATCCAGTCCCATCCCTGAGCTGACTCAGGTTACACTCATTGGCTAGTCTGTTTTGGAAAGGGATAGGGAAGAGAGCCTAGTATAGGGAGTAAAGCATGGGGGAGGCAGGTAATGGGGGAGGGAGGAGGCAGGCATCTGAGTTGCTTTGCCAGCGAGCATTCTCTCAGAGCTCAAGAACCTGATTCCCGGGAAAGACTGTGACCCTTTTCCCTCAAGACCCGAGGTAAGTCTGTCGATGAAACCCAATCCTCAGTGGTTGTGGCGTAAGGTCACAGAGGCGAAGCAATGTCAGAAGTTCATCGACATGTGGCGGGAGAGGTCTGCAGGCTTGTGCTTGCAGGTGGGCATGTGGGTGACACTTCGGGAGGTGACCCTGGGGTGGAGGTGGGGTGCTGACATTCTTCCTAATCAGACTGGTGGACACTTCCACCCTTCTGAGTGCCAGACGATGTCACAGTAGACCACGTCGCAGTAGTCCCATCCGCTCACTAAAGGGCAACCGAGGCAGGGAAGAGTGTGATGCTATCCCAGAGGTCAGAGTCTCAGTTGACTGGATACAGGGGGAGGGTCTGTTGCTTGCAGCCTGTCACCTCCTCTTTCTAGGCCCTTCCCTAGGGCATGGAGCCAAGAATGTACGATGCCATGTCCTGCCTGAGTCTCCCACAGAGGGAAAAATTCCACAATTCTCACTCACATGTCTGCCTCCTGTGATGAGGAGGGAGGAAGAGGAAGCCTTTCATGGCCTCTGGCTACTGTTATGGGCTTGGCTTTCTTTTGCTCTTCTACTCCAGTCCTGTCTGTCTCACAAGGTGCAATCAAACTCATCTGTGCTTACAACAACAGGTAATTCCGGTTGCTGCTATGGGCTGCAGAGGACACCTGTTCCAGGGGGCGGGGTCTAACACATATATACATGCGTGTATACAGGCACATGTGAATAGATGCATCTGTACACCGTGTATTTGCTCCTGTGCGTGTGTCTGTTTCTGAAGGCAGTGTGGAATCCACACCAAATCTTGCATTTCCCCCTACAGCCAGTAGGTGGCAGAGCTGCGACGAGCCTATGATTCCCAGCCTGTGATGCCTGGATCCTATCTGGTCCAATTGTGGGAGGTGCACAGGTATCCTGAGATGGCCCATCCAGGGGTCCTATTTGAAGGGGAGCTATTGAAAAATATTGAAACCCCACCTTCCACTTCTTATCTCAGATCCTCCTAATTTTGTTAAGTGAAGGGAAAGCCTATGAACATCGGTGCATACTGAACCTGCAGTGTGGTTTTCAGACTCAGTGGACATGAAACTTGCCTGTGGGATTTGTGAAAATACAGCTTCCAGGACCCTGTCCATTCCGGCCCTTGCATTTCAAATAAGTATTTATGGTACTGGTGATTGTCATGCCCTGCCCAAGGAACCCCAGATTGGGAAATAAAGAACTGTAATTCCTTTACCTGGTTCCTACACGCTTCAGCCACCGCCTTCCACACTAGGGCGCCAGCTCTGTATTCTTAAGTGATCATTTTGCTATTTCCCCATATTAATTTCCTGGTGTTCAAAGACGAGTGAACATCCTGCAGTCTCAGAAGGTTTCCTCACATGGTGGAAAGGACAGCTGCCACACAGGTGATGTTGCAGTCTTTCCCACCGTCTTGCATCTTCGTCCTCTGTGGAATGGTTCCACAGATGAGTACCCCAAAGTTGTGCTTGCTGCAGAAACAGGGCAGCTCCCTTGAAAGTCAGTGTGGCACGAGACCCATCTCCAAAGTGGTCACACGGGTACGAGGAGTATCACAGCACAACCAAATCCCAGAGATCCTGGTCTCAGGTCCCTCTGGCTGCATAACAGGCTATGCGGCTTATGGTAACAGCAACAAGTCTCTCCCAATGGAGTTGCAAACTCTGAAGTTGAGATGCCCCCGGGACCACACTTTTCTGAAGCTCCCAAGGAGGAACCTTTGTGGCTTTGTGGCATCTGGGGGCTGCTCACAACCCCTGCTGTTCTTTGGCTCATGTTGGCATCCTGTCTTCCCTGCGTCCCTGTCTCACTTCCCAGTGAGACATGCACCACTACCAAAGGAGAGAAGTTCAACATTTAGGGGGCTGCAACTCATAGCAGACCCTAAACCAAAGAGGCTCCTTCATTTCTTTCTTCCTGATGGGAAAAAGGAGAGCAGGGCTAGGGTCTCTGCCCTTCCCAGGTATCCAACTTCCTTTGACACTGTGTAAAGTTGTTTCTTTACACAGTGGGAAAGTCACATTTGCCTACAGCCCTTTCAAAGTCCTGGAGAGGAAGACTTGAAAGGAAGTAGCTTTGGGCTTTCCCATCTCCAGTAGCATCTGGACAGACTTATCAGATATGCAAATTCTGCAGACCAACTCAATCACAAGGGCCAGTCTGCTTTATGGCCTCCTCGCTTTCATTCTACTCAGCCTTTTGTTGGAAGGGAGCAGCGCGCCTGGTCAGGATTCTGCCCTGTTTAAGGTTCTGTTTTGGGGAACAAATGTCGGGTTGCGTGTGGCATGTGTATTTCCCCTTCGGTTCTTTTCTGTATTCAGTCATTGTCTTTCTCGTGACTTGATTTTTCCAGAGCTTGAAATGACCACTCCAGAAGCAGGAGGGGTAAGAGTGGCCCAGCAAGTGCTACCAACCGAATCCTTCAATTGTTGCCCAGGACATTCACATTCTTTGTTCTGCATTGCTGGCTTGCTTCTCCCTGCAGCCCTCCCCTGAGGCCTTAGGTGAGCTGAGAATGCCAGACCGTCCACTCCCTCCGTGCATAGCCAGCTTTCTGTATCTCTCCTCACCGGCTGGCCCTTCACACATCCCTGTGGTGCCTTTACCCCCACCTCCAGCTCTTTGTCTTGACAGAGAGGAGAGCTTGGCAGGAGTTGGCTAAGTTAACTCCGATCGCACACAAAACAAACTGTTATTTTTCTATCTGCCAAGCCGCTGAAGGCAAGGATGTCAAGCAGAAGGTGTGTGTGAATGGAAGATCTACAGTTATTCTAGCGTGTCTGAGTTCTAAGCAAGCTTTTTTTTTTTAAATCGTGGTTCAAATCCCAGGGAGCCGCCCGTGGCAACCTCAGTGGCTGCTCTGTGCTAGCAACGCCAGCCTCCGCACAGATGCCCTGACCCGGGGAATGGACAGCAGATGCTGGGTCACACCTGGCACCTCCTCTCCACATTTCTGAGCCCCTAGAAGGACCAGTTCCTAGCCACGTGAAGCTGAGATGTCGCTGTGCTTGCGTTTGCTGTGTCAGCATGGACACGAGTAGAAGGACCTGCAGCAGGCAGGAGGGAACCTGAGGAACAGGCGTTGGAGCTTGGGGAACATCCAAGCCAAGATATTAAAGCTATTTCAGTGGTGGGAATGGGGGAAAGCACACAGCCGGCAGAACACCAGGGTGCAAATGCTAAAAGAGTCTGTGATCATATGTGTGCATGTGCATATGTGGTATGTATGGTATTTGTGTATACCACATATACACATATCTGAGTGTATATGTGTGCATGTGAATGTGTATTGATGTAGGTATGTATATATATGTATGTGTGTGTGTTCATGGACATGTATTCATATGTACATGTTTGTGTGTGTATTCATGTATCTATGTGTGTGCATGGGTATATGTGTGTTCATGTGTGTATGTACATTTATATGCATGTGCATTCATGTATGTATGTGGTCAGGATAGTCCCAAGTCTCTGGAAACTGCTCAATTTCAGCTTGAAGAGGAAGGGAAGGGATGGCGGGCGTGGAGAGACCCAGAAGCACAGTCACCCTAGGACTCTATCTCCAACGGACAGTGGCAGCAAGCAGGGGTGTGGGCAGTTTCTGTGCCTCCTTATCTCAGCCGCCACACTGGGCATCATGACAGCAGAATCAGCACGGCCAAACGGTGCAGTCAAAATGAACAAGTGAGGAGAGGTTCCCAAAGAGCCCGGGGTGGGAATCTGGACATCTGCGCAGGGAATCCACTTCGACCTGAGACACACTTGGCCCTGAGTGTGTAAGCCAGACAGACAAGGGTTTGCTCAAGCTTAACTTCCCTAGAAGGACTGCCTGACTCATTTCCATGCCTCTGGATATCCCATAGGGATGGATGCAGGAGATGTGTGGGCCACAGGGCAAGCGGGGAGCATGACTCTGGGTCCTCACTACAGCCCCCTCTCAGTGAGCGGCTCCGATGCCATTTCAACTGCTGGGCATTCTCCAGCCTCCACACTCTGCTACTATTATTGTTCAGTGAGCTGAAGGCACTTGTCTCGACTTCCCAAGCACCCCATGTGACGTGGGCACTTTTAATCTATTGGGATTTATTTTGCATTGATGGTTCAGAGGGTCATTGGGTTACTCTTTGAAACAACCAGAGATGCTTAGGAAGAAAAGGATGCTACAAAACACGTGTGGATACTGCTATCCCGAGGTTTAGTGTTCCGGAACTTACCAAGCTATTCAAACAACGCAGGACAGTCGATCCCCCATTGCTCTGGGGTTCCCTTCAGAAAATGTAAGCCACAGAGGCCATCAGATGAGAATACAGGGTTCAGGGAGGGGTCCATTTATATCTGTGTTTTCTCCTCTGGCTCAGGTGAAATTCATTGGTGGACATAATAGAAATTCATGAAGAGAAGTGTAGAAGGTGAGACTCGTAACTCAGGTGGCCATTGAGCTGTGATGCCCATTTGTTCATCTTGCCCAAACCCTTCTGCCCTCCCATCCTCCAACCTGGTTGTAAATCACTTGTGAGGGCACACTGCCGGGGGCTGCCACTTGACTCAAGGACCCAGCGGACAGAGGCTGTGGTGGGAGAAGGAACCTGAGAGGGAATACGGCTGGAGCATTCTTTCTAGCGAGTGTCCTTGAGGCTATTTTGCTCCGGGGAACCCGGGGGGCTATCTTTTCCAAATGCTGTCTCTTCATGCTCTTGCCAGGCATGTAGTTGTCCAGGCACCTGAGTTTAATGCTGCAGGAAAACAGCCTCAATAGACTCACCCTCTCCTCTCTGCTTTCTGCGGTCCTCCTGCCCCTTCTCTGTAAACTCCTTCCCCCAGGGGTGATTTTTCCCAAACGTGTCTGTGCTGGAGGAGAGTGGCTGATGGTAGGTCTAATGGATATGTACTTAGTTTGTCGCAATGTATAAAGTATGGGTGTGTTAAGGAGCTGTAATATCAACCACAGTACCACAGCATCTACCAGATTTAGTAACCAGGCTGTACTTACATCATCTCTGAAGTTTGCAGTAATCTGAAGATTTGAACATTAGGGGCCCTTGGAGATAACAGGAAGACAAGCTCCAACCCCTGCCCCATGCCTGACTTGTCTCCTCCTTACATTCCTCAGGACAACTCAAGGCAGACAATGCTTCTAATACAGGCCTATTATCCCACTGGGCACCGACGCGCACTGTGTCACTGCACCAGGTCCTTCTCTAGAAAGGACCTTGTGATCCACAGCTGAACGAATATCCGCGAGGCCACTAGAGTAGAGATCATGTTTGGATTAAAGCCATTCTTGCAAGTTCTGAAAACAGCTTCAACCCAAGGATGAAAATATCTATGATATAATTTATAGATCTGTCGTGACATAACAGGAAGACATCTTAATCGCCATCACCACCCCAGCATCAGCAGAGTCACGTTGATCCTTAAGTATCTGGAGGCTTTGGGAAAGATACCCAACCTTCTGTGGAAGTGGGGGCTTCATGCCACGGTGGACCCTTTGAGCATATCTTACATGATTCTGAACAAGATGCAAGTGAAGTCAGCTGCAAAGAACCCCAGAAAACGCGACTGATGTGCACCTGGATGACTGATGTGCACCTGGGCCACACCAAGCCAATTTGAGATACACAGAACTAATCAGACAACGGGCAGCAGGGACCCTGGAAACACTGTACAAAAACTAGGATCTCTCGACCAAGTTCCCAGAGAATCGCAGACAGAATACTGACCAAGCAGTGACCAGCTGGGATGCAAAGGTTCATGCAAGAAGAGAGTGAAGGGAATGGATGGGAAGAGAAGAAGAGAAAGGGAAGAAGAGGAGAAAGCAAAAGGACAGAAGGAAAGATAGAGAAAAATGGAGGCATCTTTAAAGATCTCCCAGGTCTGACACCTATACTGAACTGTCCTAGTGCATTTGCATTTTCTGGTAATAGTCATCGCTGTTTGTATTTATTGTGACAGAGTGTGCATGTCATGTAATCACTGTTTTAGCTCATTTCTCCCCAGTGATAGCCCATGATAAGTCATGTTAGTTGTTAATAATGCTACAATTTACCTAACAAATTTTGAGCTTGTAGTACAGCTTCATTAATATGCTTAATTTATCGTTACAACTCCTTCAGGTTAATGGTTTGAAAGTATGTTGGAGTTTAATCTGAGCGGTTATTATAAAGTGCTTGTTTCTCGTTAAAATGTAAAACTGAAATATTTGAGATTTACTTGGGATAACCTGGCTGGAATAAATCTCCCCCTCATCTTTGTGCTGGGAAAGGAATGAGATTCAGCTGTTGAAAGCTGCTGTGAACTGGAGCCTCCCCCCTTCAGATAAATTGAAACTCATTTTGTAGATTAAAAGGCCTCACCTCAGGGTAAATGGGCGTCTCGCCCAACACCAGAGTTTGTTCTGGAAGGATTCTATGAGTGTTGCAGGGTGGGAAGACGTCAGAAAATGGGTAAGAACGGGATTTTGCTATAAATAGAAACACCATGCATTCCTGTGGGGGGGTATTTGAATGTCAGCTGTGAGTGATGGGAAGCAGAATCCCCTTTCTTGGCCTTCCGTATGTCCTTGGGAAGAGATTACAGACAGGAACCCCATCCCCAGAAGCAAAGAGCAGAGCTGCTGGCCCCCTCTTTTCCTCCTGGAATGTCGGCGCAGACCCCCGGCTGGCAAACTGCCACCAGCTCACTGGTGGCCAGACAGACACCTGCTTGGCTCGTCTTTGTTTCCAGGACTCCGCCAAGTGGTCCTTTCTTCTGGTTACTTCTAGGTGTATCAGGAGAAGGAAGCAAGCCTCACTGCATGACTCGATGTGAACCACCCGGCTGCTGAGACTGACTTCCACAACGCTTAAAACTTCCCCTGGATTTGGAGTATGGGCAAGGGCCTTTCAGAGGTTCAAAGAAGCTTCCAGATGCCTTTTGGATTTATTGATAACTGAAGGATGATAGTGCAATGTTTTCCGTTTTAATATTTGGGGCCTCTAATATTTGTCTCTGACTCCTGTGGGAAACCCAGGAAGATAAGAATCATGATTTGAATTGTGTCTCCCAGATAGATATCAAGTCTCCCTCCCAATACCTGTGACTATAATGATTTGAGTATGAGATCTCTGCAGATATGATGAAAAGGATATGAGATGAGACTTGACCCCATATTAGCAGCATCCTTATAAGAAGAGAAAACGTCCTGTAGTGATGGAGACAGAACATTGAGAGATACAGGTGCAAGCCAAGGCCTGCCCAGAACTGATGGCCCATGCCAGAAGCCAGGGAAAGCTAAGGAAAAATCCCACCCTGAGTCTTGGAGTGCAGTACTGCCAACACCTTCAAGTTTCTGCCCTCCAGAACTGTGAAGGAAAGATAAATTTCTAATGTCTAAAGCCACCCAGCTTATGGGTATCTGTCATGGCAGCTGTAGGTCACAGATTCAGTTATACTTTCGGGTCATTGATGGAAGTTGGAGATGGCCATGCAGTTATGGGTTTAGGGAGATGGGGTTAAAGACTGTGCCTCAAAAACAAATGGACCTGAGTTCAGTTTTCCAGATCCCATGTAAAACTGCCAGATGGAAATGGTAGTGGCCTGTATTTTGGACCCTGGATGGTGGAGCCTGGGAAAACCAGAGCGAAGCAATAAGGAGCTAGAACAATCCTAGGATGATTCTTGGGTCGCCACATGCAAGTTCCCTGTACCCTCTGGTACACACACACATGCACATGCACTTGCACACATGTATGCAAGAAAAAATAATAAAAGAAAAGTGGATATGGGCCTTGAGGCCCCAGAGATTAGCAGGAAGCTGTCTTGCTTACTTTTAGGAGACAGCCACTCTTCTGGATTCCTTCCTGTTTTTTCTTCTCCAAAAACCTTTAATTGGGTCGCTTTGCGTGATGGTCAGCTGAGATTTGACTTGATTTGTCAAGGTGGTCAGATAGTAAGTTAAATATTATCCTGGGTTTGCCTGTGTGTGCTTCTGGATGAGATTTGCTTTCCAGTCCAGCAGTGAGTACAGCAGATGGCTCTTTCCTTTATGGATGGCACCATCTACTCCACTAAGGGCTAAATAGATCAAAAAGACACAGACCAGAAAAATCTGTGCTGTCTCAGTGACTCTTTGAAGTGGGTATGTTGGTCTTTTGCCTTCATATAAAGACTCTGTTTAGTTGCATCTTCCCATTCTTGAATGAACACAGGCTCCAAATAACGTAGGAGAACAATGGGATTTATTGAAGCTTACGATTCTCTGTTATGGTCATCGCCGTGACCAAAAAGTCACATCATTATCAGGAGCCCAGAGAAATGAGAACACCATATCCACCGGACTTGCTGATTTGCCAGTATGCCTAAGTACTGAGCTAGTTCTCCATGTTACCTACCTGCACAGGAAATGGTCTCATCTACTAGGAACCTTCCCTCTTCAGTTAGATAACCTCCCACAAGCTTGTCTCAACTACACAACTGTTCGAAGATATGCTCAAGGCTCTGCCTTCAATTGTCAAATTGGCATCTGCAACTAACTGGCACAGACTCAGACTGAACATATAACATTAATTTCTTGGTTCCTAAGCAGGTCAACAGCAAACTCAGTTCCATGATGATGTGGGTCAGTTCTTATAATTAAACGAATAAGTAAATACATGTGTGTGTGTATATACACACAGAACCAACCATGCATACCCACACATTGCTATGCTTTTTGTCTGATAAAACGCATTAGATTATGACCCATCCTAATGATCCAATTTTAGCTGATCACACTTACAGTTACCTTATTTCCTAATAAAGTCACAATGTGGGGCTCTGGGGATTGAGTTCAACACACGAATTTGAGATAGGGAATCACAAGTCAACCCATCATGCCTAGTAAACACACTTTTACACATATTATCTTACTTGAGTTTGTATTTCTAGGAAAATATGACGTTCCAAAGTTGCATCTAACTTTATGCACATATGTAGATATATATTCAACTACATAAACATGTATGTTGGTCTCTGGAGGATGATGTCTAATATACCTTGGATTGGATAACTTAGGCCTAACAGCTCTAGAGACTTCTACTCCCCTTATCACCCTCTCCGCTCTTCACCTCGCTTATCTCTCTAGCCTCCCCATTGCCCCTCCAATGCTACCCTCTGCCTCGGGATGGCTCTGTGCCCTGGGCTGCTTTCCCAGAGTTCCCCACCACTGCCCTGGCTCCTTGCCTGGGCTCTGGAACACCGTCTCTCTTCAGAGAGACCTTCCTTGACTCCCCCAGCTCTGCTGCCTCTCGTGTCTCTCACGCATCTCCGTGCCCTAGTTTAATTTGTGCTTTTCAGAGCACAAGTTGAACCTACAGCCAGTTACTTATCGCCTTTGTCCCCGTGAGAATGCAAACATTCCAGGATCGGGGACCATGTCTGCCTCTTCCCCACAGGGTCAGTGCCCAGGGCTGGAGCTGGCACTCAGGAAGTGTGGTGGCAGGAAGGAAGTGAAGGAGAGAGACAGAGAAGGGAGGAGAGAGAGAAGAAAAAGAAGAAGAGAAAAAAGGAGGAAGGGGAGAGGACAAGCTTTACAAGCCAAGACGGCCCTGTGTCTGGGCATGCCTGAAGCATCCCATAATATGATACTTTGGGAAAAGGACTACAGTGGAAGGCTTAGAAGTGCTGAAAGCTAAGATACAAATTAAAATTAAATTATGATTAAATTATAAATTTAAATGAAAATCATATATATTGAAATGCATATATTTAAGATAAACCCGAAGGCTCAAAGAAGATTGTGACAATCAGATTCTCTTGAACTGTCATTGTCACGTTTGTCCTCACATATCCTGAAGGGACAGGTTCTTCTTCCAGAATGGCTTCCAAACATACTCTATCTGGCTGGAATGTTGGGCTTGTCCCAAACACGCTGCGCTGGCCCCTTTTACAGCAACACAGTGAGTGGGTTATAATACACATTCCAAGCGCGCATGGAGGGGCGGCTCCAGGTCTTCAGACCTAGAGAGGTAACCACTCTGGGACAAATGAAGTAAAAACTTAATTTCAAATGATTGATTCATCAAATGACACTAACTTTTAAATGTTTTTTAAATAAGTTTTCCAGCATTAGTTCAATCTCGAATTCAAAGAAGGCAGGTCAGTGTGTGTGTGTGTGTGTGTGTGTGTGTGTGTGTGTGTGTGTGTGTGGGTGTTTTCTTGCTGGACTTTATTTTTGACACTTTCATACATGCAACACAATGAATTGATGTCATTCTCGCTCTCAGTTACCTGATCTGTCCCTTCTCCTGTCCTACTTCATACTTTCTCCTTTGCAGCCAGTCTCCCTCCTGCGTTCGCGTCTTTCTGTATCTGTGATCCACTGGGTTGCATCTGGGATGTGTGTGCTAGCAAATGCCTCAGGACTTGCTGGGGCGCGGCTGACTGCTCAGTGGTACATCATTGAGCAAACTAACTCCCCTCATCCTTTGGGCTTAACCTTCAATAACCTTTCAGGGGCATTTTGTGTCTCTTGAGGTCTTCCCCCTTCCATGGTGAAATGTTGACAGGCCAAATATCATGCAGGTCTGGTGTAGACGAGGCTGCAGGTGAGGTCTTGTCCATCTGCAAGAAAGCCGGTAGTGGGGGAGGGGACAGAAAGAGCTTCTGGTGCTGATGGGAGGGATGGAGCGCAGAGGTCCCAGGACGTGTCTTTGACTTTTCCTCCCCATTCCAGCGCTGGCCACCCATTTTCCTTGAGGCATCTGACCCTGCTGAGGGTCTCTGCTTTACTTCCCCCCCATCCAGTTAAGTGAAGGGGTCACAGGGGTCGGACAGGCATGCTGGCTCCTCTTCCTTCTGACAGATCCGTAATTAGAAGGAGACAGAGTATTCAAAGAAGAATGTTTGGCTCCAGGCACATCCTCGTCAGCCTGTCAGGCAGAAGCCTGTTCTCCACGAGCTATTTTGAGCCACCTTCTCGGCTGAGGCTGCATTTCTGATCCTCTCGGCCCATGTCACCCTCCCCCCGGTCCTATGGTGGCTTCTCCCCTCCAAACTTCATCACGACATCACAGAAGCTCATAAATTGGGGCGAGAGCTGGACAAAGGACCATTTTGTACAAGATGCTGTGGGTGGCAGGATGGGGAAGATCAGTCGCTTCACCCGCCCCCCTGACCCCTGGTTCAATGGCTCAGACACCAGTGGGTGCCGCCATTTGGGCCCAGGGGATATCATCAGCTGAAGCCAAGAGGTTCTACAGATTCCTGCCTACAGAAGTTGCAGGAAATTCAGTGCCCATCCAAGCTTGGGGCATCTGCCTCGAAGTTCTTCTCTATTGGCCCCCAGATGCCAAATCTAAATACTTGGTGTGCTACACAGGCAAATATGTCTGAGGGTTCGGCACCAACCTTATTCATCGAAGCCCCCCTCAAAAGGGTCCCTAGGTCCTTCTAGTTTCCTCAAGAATACTAATAAACCGTTCCTGACCCACAGTCAGGATATGCCTTTGACACGTGTGCAGCGTCTTTATGTTTTCTTGTGTATCCTGAGTGTTCTTTGTGTCCCCAGAGCTCTGTTCAAGGGTGCTCAGTCAGTTGACGACGGCCTGCCTCCCCGATGCTAGCGCCATATCCCAGAAGCCCAGTGATTGTCACACGCTGCCTTCACAGACACCAGAAAGAATCGATTATGCCCAAGCCTGAATCGTGGCAGCACTGCCCAGAGCTGGGAGCCAGTTCCAGCGGCTTTTCCTTGTTTGCACTACAGGCTTCCAGATCCACTGGGTTGTTTTTAATTATCCAAATCATAAGACTTTGCCAGCCATGCTCAAGGAGGGGTGTCAGGGCAGGGATGAAAGTAGGTAACTTCCTGGCCTCTTGACTACTCTCTGGAAATCTAGCCATTCTGATGGTCAAGTGGGACAGGACAGGACCCCATGAACTGAATTCTCAAGTTCTAGTCCTGCTATTTCTGAATTTTTTCCTTAGTGACCTTGACCCAGTCGCTGAGTCATGTGGGGAAGGTTTTCTATTTATAAACCAGGAAGGCTCCCACCCTCTAAACCACAGGTGTCTGGGGCCTTCGGGAAGTCAGGCCGAGCATTGAGAATGTCGCAGGCTTATGAGACCTGACCCCAGGGTGCCTCGTGTTGTGTGCCTGAGAGCTGTTGCTGAAATGCAGAATGGTACCGTAGCCTGGCCTGAGGTGAGGGGGGCAGAGCAGAGCACACGTCACTGAGCTGGTTCATAGGCGGCTAATGCGAAAGAGAGGGGACAGTCCAGTCTAAGGAACGACAAGAACAAAGACAAGGAGGTGGGAGGAATCAGACACATTGGACGCGTCCAAGAGGCAGGAGTGTGGCTGGAGCTGAGGACGCCCAGAGGCATCATGGGACAGTCCTTAGCAGCACTGGAGATTCCTGGGGCATCAGTGATTTAACCCACAGTGGCAGGCTGACCATCAGATGAAGATTTCCAGCTTTTCTAGCAGTTACACTCGGAGTCCACTAGAACTTGCTCACTAGTGACCAACTCAGGGGGTCAGATACAAAGGAAGAGCATGAGTCATCCTTAGCCCTTCGAAGCGAAACATTTCTTCTGTTCCAGAGAAGTCCTAAGGACGTATCTTAAGATGTGTGATAATGTGCTGGCTAAGTCAGGGGGGTCCACCGTGGACCTTGTCAGCTCTGAACTGCAGCTGGGTTTGGACCACAAAGCAGTTAAATGTTCATATACACAGGTATGATTGACTGAAGGTCGAATACCTGAACCGAACTGTGGGATTGACTTGGGTCTCCATGGGACTCATGAGGAAGGAAATGTCTAAGACTGCAGACAGTCTCACCAGCCAGTTGACACCTCAAGAATGTGGCCTGCACAGTGGTCCCTACTCACCTTCATGGTAGTCCAGGGCACCTGACGTAAAAGATTGCGGGTAGTGCTTGACAGCATTATAAAATTGTTTTTAAATGAAAGGGAAGGCCAGCCAAAGGGCAATCGCAGAGCAAAGTTGGCTCTTTTACTGCACTCCACGTTCACCTGTGACTCTAAAGGGCTCTTTGGATCTCAGGACCTGTCAGTCATTTTCCAAGGTTCAAGACTCCACTCCTCCACTCGTGCCAGGACAGAGCGAGTGGAGATGGAGGTAGGCTGGAATGGTGTGATGGGATGTATCAGACGCTCCGTGGGAACAACTCCTGGGCTATGTTAATGAGAAGCTTTGTTCTGCATCACCTAGCTGTATAATAACAGCAGGAATTAATACAACCACAAATTAGTAGCGCAGAGGAGCAATCGGGAGGCAGAGATACATTTCTAATGGGCTCGGCCGAGAGCCTTAAGCAGATGGATACAGGGGGCTTCTCCAGCTCTAGCCACTGAACTATGTCAATGGAGGTAGGAGCTACACATGCCTTCCTCATTGCCAAGGGCAGAGTGCTGGTCTCTGTCCAGGATGGACAGTTGGGGCCTGAAGATTGGCAGCTCCCTGCCATTGTCCCTGTTCAGAATCGCAGGTCCTGGAAGGAGCCACATGAGCTGTTGGCTGCTCGGGGGCGTGGGCCATCCTGTTCCCAGCCCAGCATATGCCCCAGCAAAGACACAAGCATTTCTCTCAATCGCCTTCCCCAGGTCCTGTGGCTATGGAGAGCTGTCAAGAGCAATTTCCTATCAGGGCCAAGTGAACTGCTTACTCAGCCATTAAATCTAATAATAACCTCAAGTTTGCAGTATTGCTCTCATAAGCATCATGTGTAGCTATTGCTTGCAGGCTCTCCTTCCACGCCTCCGCTTTAGGGGTTCTGAAGCTCATCTGCCCTAAACCCCTGAGTGGAAGAGGAGACGGACATAAGCAAGGGTGTCATGAGGGCTTCAGGGGGATGGCTGGTCCTGCCCTCCACCACCCACAGGGGTAGCAGAGACACCACAGTCATGACACCTGAAATCCCACGAGAGAACCAGAAAGAGGGACCTTAGAAAATGGAGATCTGGTCCCAGATCCTGCTTAGTCTCCATGATTCTGGGTGACTCCTTGAGGGGAAATGCAGAACTGCCATGGGGAGCAGATGCTTCGTCTGCGTACAGTGCAGGGCTAGGAATAGATGAGTTCTCAATTTCCTTCAAGCACTTGTGCTTTCTATAAGTACTTCCATTATGAATGACGGGAACGTTCCAGAGCTGACTGGAATCGCTGACTTCATGTACCCATAAAGGGAGAGGCAGGAAAACATCACGTCCATCTAAAAACATGTGACGGTTCATTGCACAAATGAAGATATCCAGGTGGGCGGAGGGGCAGAGGCTTTGGGAATCTGTTCTTGTCGTAGCACTCTCCAGGGATCCAGTTTACCCGGAGTTGAGAACTTTCCTTGCTCACTGTTGCCCTGTCACTTTGGGTCTCCATAGCATGCAGAAGCCAGAACGTCTCCAGCCAGTCTGGTTAGCATGCGCCACGCTCAACCTGGGGTGGCTGATACGGCAGGTCTGAGGGGCAGATGTTCCTGTAAATCTGAATCATCTTTTTGGAGCCAGGAGAAGGGGTGTCATCGTTGGTGAGAAGTCTGCCAACCTCTGGCCTGAGGATCCAGAGCTTCTGATTTTCTCGTGAGGAAAATTTAAACCAAGGTGATTCTACAAAGTGCAGAGGGATCCCGAGAGCCCAGTGAGAGAAATGAACACAGCATGTGTTCATTGAGAAGACAGCGGGGGAAAGCTTGCTGGCAGAGGCGCGAGTTGGTGAGACCAGGACAGGCTGGGCCAACAGACATGCACCCGGCTGCCTCCATATCAGATGCTCTCATTGGCGCGGGGAGCTGGCAGGGCAGACCAAGCTGAAGGAGCCCGGGTGGACCAGCATAGTATTTCTCGTTTTCTTTTGTTCTGTGGTTTCCAGTCAGAATCCATCACCTCTCAAGACACGCATACTTAGAGACAATTGAAGCTAAGTTCCATTTATATGTGACATGCATGCTGATAGTCTCTCTCTCTCTCTCTCTCTCTCTCTCTCTCTCTCTCTCTCTCTCCTTTCTCTCTCAATACTCGTTATGACCCACTAAATTGCTTTCAGGACATGTTAATGGGTCTCTTGTCACAATTTCAAAGTGATTAGATTCGATGATCTCAAAGGACACCAGTTTCTGAAGTTGTGATTGGAAACCAACGCGAGCCAGCAGTTTGGCTCCTCCCAGTCAATGTGTGACCCCCACCATAGCCTTCGCTGGACATGGCTGCTGGGGGCTCTTGGGAAGATATCTCCATAAGGAAGGCTTATGAAGGGGGTGCAGCCTTCGTTTGATCATGTGGCTGTGGGGGATAATGGACTCTCCCCCACTCTCTGACACCTGCTTGACATAGAAATCCCTGGATGCCACGCCGGAAGGAGGAAGAGGGAAGCAGAGAGGTAGGAAGGTAGCACTGGGCACTGAGCAGCCACAGGTAACCTAGGCATGGGAGGCTCCTTGCTCTGCTTGCTGCCAGCTTCTGTCACTAACAGCTCACTGGGGAGAGGGTGTCAGGCCCCCTGTGGATGGAACTTTGTTACCAAGTATCCGGGTTTTGAGGGAAGTGAAAGTTGAGACTTGGGAGTGCTGGGACAATATCACAGAAGCATCCTACAATCCAAAGAGAAGAGCTAACACCATGCTTTCTCTCCAGGAGTCTCAAGGGCGAGGACGGTTAAAGACCTTATCCTTCCAGGGACCTTGGTTTATATAATCCACCATGGACGCACTAGAGGAACGATATTCTCCCCGGTATTTCTTCACTGTGTGTTGGTACAGTATGGGGCTCACTTTTCCTCTAAGAAGAGAACGTACCGCTTCTGTTTATAAGGTCCTCGGAGCCAAATAGAACTTTGCACATATATTTAGCGATTGTTATTAACATCGAATGCACTTAATAATTGCGATGGTTTTATAACATCTTTAAGTTTTTGCTTTTACACTATGAGTCATCTCTTTAATGCCATTCTTGTGGTCCAGCATAAAAGGCATAAGCAGTAAAGGGTGAAGAGAGGTAGACATCCTTTTGCATGGAGAATCATGTCATGTTTATGTTCTGGAAGAGCTAGACCCTCTACTGAGAACTGCGCCCTAGTACTTCATGAGATGCTGTATTTATCTAGGAAGAGACACACTGGATCCTGATGGTTAACAATTAGGAAGTCCAAGTTCATAGGACATGAAGCTAAGAATCAGGGCCTGACTCTGTGGGTGAGTGAACTGGGCCTAACATGGAGGGATTCTGTAGCCCTTGCTGCTCCCATGTGTGGATAATTAGACTACAGAAGCAACATTCTCCCTGGTATTTCTTTCAAGCCTCTCCTCAAATATCCCGTTGCTTAGTGCCTGGAGATGTCAACTTGGGACCGTAACATGATAGTCGTCCATATAGGTGATTATCATAAAACACATCATTTAAAAATGTGGGATTTGTGGTTGTTTACACTAGATCTTTTTCTTAGCCAGAAGGTCTGAACCTCCACATCCACAGGCTAGTGTTTCGGATGACACATGCTAAGTCCTATGAAAATCTTCACTGCTTCCATGAGTAGAAAACACAGCAGTTAGCATCCTTGGAATGTGAAGGGCCACTTACTGCTTTCTAATATGTTTTACACGTCATCATCCTCATACTACTCATGGTCCAACTCCATAATTTTATGGCTCACAATGCTACAGTCCCAAAGTGCAATCCTCACGGTGGTCCCTTTGGCAACCAAGAACTTGATAAGAAGTTAAGTCTTTGGGGATAATGAGCAATAGCATGTGATGGGCTGACTCAGAAGCCTCTGTTCTGTGTCAGAGGTTTCTCATTTCCAGTGCCGCCCGGTTCTCTCCACTGCCCCCACCACAAGAATTAATTCTCTTCACACGACTCAGCCTTCTTTGGGAGTTTTCAAGAACTTCCATTCTTGGATTTCCTAGACCAAAATAGAAGTCCTCCCACCCCTAGTTTTGGCTTTAAAACTCAAGGTCATCCTACATTAAACTGATGAGTTCTCACATTGTCTATGAAATGATGATCTTCAATCGAGGAGACAAAGATTCCGTTGTCTGCTTTACTCTCCTTCGATGATCTCCATGCTCTTTCAGTTCTTCTAAGACTATACAGGCAAGATGATCTCCAGCAAAATACACTCTGCAGAGGGGAGACTTGTGGAAGAACACTGTGACCCCGGGACCACAGACCCATAGACTGGTACTCTATCTGGGTTGTTGCTTTCTCTCAAAGCAGTGGGTATCCCCAGTCTGGGAGGGTGATGATGGGTGCCTGGTGCTGTCTTTGTCAAGATGGATGGAGTTGCTGGGTTACAGTCTGCTAAGCAGGAAGGCACCACGGGCACAGAGATAAACAGCCTCCCAGCCCGTGAAAGAAGTTGCCAGACCTTAGAGGAAGGAAAGTGGAAATGACATATTCTTTGTCATCTGCTTGCCCTGTCATTCATGGCGGGATCCAAGGACCCAGCTGAGAAGGAGGAGAGGGAAAGCCATGTTCTTGTGGAAATAGCTTCTGCTCTCGAAGTAATCTAGTCCACAGTAACTGTTTCTGGATTTCAGATTTAATTAGCTCCATTAGTGGTATAAATAAGTATGCTAATAGCTTTGCTCCATTCAGAGCAATTGATGGTGTTCCTCCCAATGAGCGAACCCAGATTCAAGGTGCTGAGCGCCAGATGCCGGCAACCTGTGTGTTCATCCAGCATTTGTGTGTGTGTGTGTGTGTGTGTGTGTGTGTGTGTGTGTGTGTGTGTGTGTAGACCCAAGGGTGACCTTGGGAATCATCCCAAATTACCTCCACCTCCTTATTGCTTTGCCCTGGGGTTTCCCAGGCTCTGCCTTCCAGACCAGAACTGCAGGCTGCCACCATATCTGCCTAACATTTTCCCCAGATCTGATCCAGAACTCAGGTCCTTTTGTTTGCGAGGCAAAGGCTTCAACCCTGAAATATCTTCCCAGCCCTCATTCTGCATTTTCCACAATGGTCCGTCTGAAGTTCTTGATTGTATGTTCTGACTAGAGTCAGAAACTATAGCCACTATCACCTGTGCATTTATAGTCTTTCCCTGCGTGTATCTTTTATGCTTTGGGTCTGAAATGTTCCCTAAAGCTCCTGCTGAAGGCTCTATCCCAGTGCAGTGATGTTCAGAGCCAGAGGCTAATTTGGTGACTGAATGATGAGGGCTCTGACTTCAAGAATGGATTTGCCCACTGATCAACTTACAACCTAATAGGATATGGGGAGGGGTGAAGACTGTAGAAGGGGGAGCCTAGCTAAAGGAAGTATATCACTGAGAGCAGTTCTGTAAGTGTCTGCTTTGCCCCTTCCTCTCTGTTTCCAGCCCATCACAAGACAAGCAGAATCCTTCTACCACATGTTCCTGTCGCTGTGACACTGTGCTTCATGATAGGCTAAGAAGCCACTGGTCCACCATGAGCCAAAACCTCTGCATGTGTGTGCAGCTATGTATTCAAGAGGGCACTTGGGTATGTGCATCTGTGGAGCTCCAAAGGTAACATCAGGAATCATCCAGGATTGCTCCACCTTCTTATTGCTTTGCTTTGCAGTTACTAAAGCTGCCCTGTTCAGGGCTGGAATTATAGGCTGTCACCATATCCTGCCAGCATTATTTTTGTGTGTGTGTGGGACCAAGAGATCCGAACTCAGGTCCAAGGCAAAGGCTTTTGCCAATGCGCTATCTTCCCAGCCCTTTAACTTTATATTTTTTTTAATTTTCTTTTTAAATTTTTTTATTATTATAATTTATTCAACTGTGCGCATGTGCGTGTGTATGTGCTCGCGCGCGTGTGTGTGTCTGTGTATGTGTAGAACCACGGACGAATTCGTGAACCACCATGGACGCCTCCACCTCCTTCTGCCCCGGGATTCACAGGCTCCGCCCTACCAGGACCAGAAGCGCAGGCCGCCCCCGCTTCTGCCTGGCGTCTATACGTGGGATCTGGGATCCGAACTCAGGACCTTCCGCCTGCAAGGTGGAGGCTTAACCCCTGAGCCACCTCTCCAGCCCTTAATTTTCTTTTTACCGTTGTTCTTTTCTTCTCAAGCATTTGGTCAGACAGAGAGCTGACTAACAAAGAACTTAACCTGATCATCTCCCAGCCCAGTTATTGATTTTCTCTCTAGAAAAGGCTTTGCAGTATTCCAGAAGAACATTTCGCAGGCAAGAATGGAGATGGGATAGTGCACTTTCTGGACATCTACCATGTGCCAGGTGTTGGCCTCCCCGATATTCCATGGGTTGACCGTTAGCATCTTACTACAGCCACAAAATACCTAAGACGATCAGCTTATAAAGAAGAACAGGTTTATTTTGGTTCATAGTTTTTGGGGTTTCAGTCTATGATCAGTTGACTCTGTCACTTGGGGCCTATGACTAGTTAGTACATCATGGCAGAGTTACTGAGTTCTATATCACATAGAGGAATGATAAAGACAGGAAGAAGAAAGGACTTGCATTCCCATGTCCCCTTGAAAGGCATAGCTCTATGACCTAATGTCATTCCATTAGACTCCATTCCTTAAAGTCTCCATGACTGTTGGGCCTGCCCAGGGATAACAGTCTGGGAGGGAGTGAGCAGGGCATGGCTTAGCACATGGGACCAAAGATGGCGCTGGGAGCTAGTGTCCTAGGCATAACCCTGATCACATTACACAGAGTCCTAATTGGCTTATAGGAGCCAACATAGATTTGTGTTTAGTCTGACCTATGCAGAGTATGTGCTTTACTGACCATCAAGGTAATTGGCTGCCTGTTTCGCGCGCTTTGATTCTTTGTCTATATAAGCTGATTTGTTACCCCCCTAATAAACTGAGATCTTGCTCTGACAAACTCCCCGTCCATGGCCGAGTCTCTGGAGGGCTAAGGCAGAGGTGCAGGCAGTCCGGCTTTACTTATCTTCGTCATCGCAGCCAGGAGCTGTGTGTTTGAGTGAGTGAATGAGTGAGTGACGGAGTCTCGCCTTGACAGACTCCCTGCTGTGTCCGGAGTCCCCTGGATTTGGGTGGGGGTAAAGGGCCTGCAGCATATTCGCCTTTCGTCACAGTGTGTGCCTGGGGGAATCACCCCAGCACATGACCTTCCAATAGCACCAAGCTGGAGACAGGGTCTAAAAGCACGGGCTTCCGGATCTAAACCGCAGCAGTGAGGGATCGTGACTACTTGCAATGAGCAAGTTGAGGTCACAGACAAATGAACACATGGCACATGGCTAGTGATGGTGGGATTTCAACACAGAACATTCAGACTGCAAAGCTCTCTCTTCGGTAAAACGTGTTGCTTCTCAGCAGAAGTGGTTAAGCACCTGTTTGCTTTCTCGTTCTCTCAATATCCTTCCCATTCTTCTGACCAAAAAAAAAAAGAAAATGCACTCCATGGGGAGGGGGTAGCAGGTTATGCTGACTCATGAAGTCATTCCTATAGTTCCCGAAGTCAAGAGCCGGTCAGAGCAGCTGCTGTGCTGCGTGGACCTCGGCTCCTACCACGGCCAGCTTCCTGCCTGTCCGCACTCCCGTCACACCCAGGAAATGTGGAACTTCGTGCCAACGAAAGCTGCCTCTCTCAATCCACTCTGCTGTTGTAATAACAAACCATAAAATTAACTAAATTTCACCATGGTGTAATGTGTTGCATAAAAACAGTGGCAATGTGTCTGCAGGGCGAGGGAACGTTCTGTTGAAATCGGTTTCTCTTTATTGCATTGCCAGTGCTATCCAATTTCGCCCCCATAAAGACAGGGGAGAGCACAAACCAGCGTAGCACAGACGCCGGCAAATGTGCCACACATAGGTAGTTGTTTACATACATATGTACCATGGGTGACAGGTAAATAAAAACCGACAAGAATCTCAGGCACACACTCACCCAGACATCTATCCCAGATGTGACCATGGATGCACATATGCATCTGAATACCTGCAAGCCTGCAGAGACACGTGGCAGACACAGTGCATCTCTGTGACACACTCTTTCTCGCTCTACATTGGTGCCCCGGTGACATAGAGACAGGGATGTGTGTCCTTCTCTGTGCATGTATGACCACCTGCCAGAATTCTGCCATCAACTGAATGTTCTCCAGTTGTAGTGAGTTCTAAACCCCATTTCTGAAGAGCAACGTTCGAAACCTGCCTGAGCCACCACTAAGAGAGGAAGCCAAGGTGGCCCCAGTGGTTTCTGCAGCCTTGGCTTTATCGAAAATGACAGCTAGCCGCTGTTCACAAATAAGCGGGAAACAGGAAGCTGGAAGGGAGATGAGTTGTCCTCCGGAAGGTGTTTGCAAACCAGGTAAAAACACAACAGGGCTTGTCTTCACATCGGGGAAAAATGGCTTCAGGAGAAGAGAGTCACTTCTGGCAGTTGAGTGAATCTGGGCTCACTGGTCCAGACCGAGCACAGCCCATAACTGGGAGTCCCTTGAGGCAGGAAGTTCTCTTGGTTGTTAGCCCTAAGACCTTCTTGTGCTGAGGAGAAACACCTGCTGACTGTGCTCTGTGTCTACACGCTAGAGAAATCTGTTAGGTGCCTCTCCAGCCTGGAAAGATCCTCTCTGAAATTCTCTATCACTTTCATGTTTTTGGAATCTGTATTCCCAGCTTGTCTGGCAGAAAAGATGTGGTCTTAGCATGTGCAATTTCTGAAAGGACAGCAAGATGGAAGGGTGTGTGTGCCTGGGAGAAAGCGTGAAGGCAGTACAACTGAGAGCACACCAGCACAGGACCCGTGACCACAAATTCCCCTCCGTCTCCCAAGGAGATGGTGACACTTCAGTGGGTCCGTGAGGCTCTCCAAACTCTATTGTTACAAGACGATTTGTAATCCAAAGGATCCGAGTGAATATCCACCTTGTCTTTATGGTAAACATCAGACAGGCCCAGAAGCCCTTGGATGGTGTCGGAGCCAGCCAGCCATCAGGCTGGATGAGATGTGATGTTTGTAAGAATGAGCTGTTTCATGATTTCAGGACAGACTGTCTTCAAATCGCTGCCAGTGCGTAATTACTCAGATATTTATACCACGATTATTTAACGCCGCCACCCTTCGAAATCATACAAGGATGTTCTATAGACAGACATGCAGCCCTTCTTTCTAGCCTAGAGTATCTCTTTAAGAGTCACAATACTCCGTATTCAGTCAGTAATTACTTTGTGACCACATTGCAATCATTAGGGGGCGATGGAGCTTCTGGCTCTGGGGACATTCCACTGAACAAGACATAGGTCTGTCCTTAAGTAACAATGGAAAGTGACAGCCCAGCTTCCCACTGTTCTCATCAGGCTCTGTCCTCAGGACAAGGAAACAGTTATTTTGTCCCTGGAGGAGGCTCTCAGAGATGGGGCTCTCTGCGTGCCCGATGACCAGGGAAGGGTGGGTGACATAGCTGCCAGCAGGTTATCACTCACGCCCACCACTGCTCTGTGACTCCTCTCAAGGACCAGTGATGGCTGCAGAGGAACGGAAATCCAGGGACATGTTCATGAGGAGAGTCAAGGAAAGAGAAGACCTGGCCCCATGTCTTCTGCCCATGCTGAGGAATTCACTCGGTGAGGGATTGCAGGCTAAGGGACGTCCATACTATTTCACAGAAAAGATGAAACACGTTCCCAAGTTGAAAGATCCAGAATGTCAGAGCTGAAGTCCTGACATATCCCATGCTTCGGTAAGAGAACAACACTCTGATGCCAGGGATGGGATGTGGCCTACCTACCTGATCGATCACCCCAGGAAATAAACCTTTTCAACTGAAATGTATTGCCAGGTCTCAGTCACATACGGAACAGAACAGTATTTCATATTTTATCACACAAAAAGGTTTTAATAAAACCAGTGAGCTAGAGATGCCTTCCATTCTCTCTCTTTTAAACAAATATTTTGTGGTGTGCACGCCACAGGCAGAGCACAGATGAAAAGAGAACAAAGAATGTTCAGTTTGCAAAAAGCAGCAATGAGGACTACATTTTCTCACATACAAATAAATAAGCTTTAATGAAACCACTCCTCTCCGCCCCTCAGAGGCAATGGTTATAAATACTTAGATTTCAGTTTTCCATCTTTTGAGTTTCGGGTGGAACATGCTGGGCCCTGACATGGTTCGGATGCTGAGTTCCCTGCCAAGCCCACACGGAGGTCTTGCTGGAATGGGGCTCTGGAAGATTAGCTCTCATGGGGAGCTTCTTTGTAGGCATTAAACAGGGTTTGCAATAGTTCTTGTCTGGAAGAACCGGGCATGAAACTGATCCTAATGAGGGTGGAGTTGCTTTGTTTCATCAAAGACACTGTAGTGCACCACACGCAAAGGCTCGTGCACACGCATACACAGTGTCGTCATCATCATTATCATCATCTAAGATAAATTATACAGATCCAGGTTGGAAATATTTACTCAGCTTTCCTGCCATGTCTTGTAAGCTAAGTTAGTTTATAAGCTTGTAAGCTAATGGTTAGTTAGCAAGCAGCATTGTGGATCCTGCAGACCTCTGGTTTTTCTCATTCTCTAGGTCTCCTTGACCTTTCTTTCCTTCCCCCCCTTTTGGGCCTATTCCACAACAAATCTGTGGTTGAGGGTCCTAAGAAAGTTTCACCAAATGTGCCTCCTATCTCTTTTGTATAGTACTTACTCATATTTAAACTGGGTGAAAATAAACTTCATGGGCTGGTCAAAGGGAAGCAAAGAATGAAGATATTGACGAGCACATGTGGGAAGAGCAGAGGGCACTGTTGCTAGGCAACCAGTCCTGGTCCACCAAAGGGGGTGGGGCTTCCTGTGTTGCTTGGAGGTTGATGACTTTAGATATTTTTGATTCCAGCTAGCTGCTGGAACCTCTGATTCTTCCTTACCCATGGTCTTCCTACCTCTGTCCTCACAACGGATAGAACTATGGATTTAATATCCCCTAAAGATAGTGGAGAGAAGCAGAAGAGAGGAATGGAGAGAAAAATGGAAGGCAACAATAATAGAGATGTGAAAGAATATAAAAGCAGGAAACTGAAAAACAAATAGGTCTTTTCATAGCAAGGTCCCTCATGTTCAGTTTGCTACCCCCACACTCATTCTTCAGAACCCACAAGCTGTATAAAGACAGGAGAAGCAGACTAAAGGAAATACAGATACACAGGAAGGGGCAAGAGGCTAAGAATCCAACCCTAGCCTCGGATCCCCACTGGGAGGAGTTGGGGAGCCTCTTGTCGTTCATCATAACTGAGGGTGTATCTGAAGACAATTACACATGTATTTATGGGAAGTGAACGAGCTATGGGCATAGCAAGGGAAAATAGTAGCACGAAGCTTTCTCCAATGCTCAGGTCTCGCAGCCTTTAACACACTGCATTTCATCTAATCTAAGGCACCAATTGTATGCCTCACTGTAATTTTATGTACTACTAAGAAAGAAAAAATGCTGGCAATTAAGTATGACAATGCTTTGATTGTAAGATGCATTCGGTTTCAGAGATGTTGAAAATGTGAGGGAAAATGTGTGTCTTTGAATTGTTGAAATGTAGTCCAATCTAAATCCCTTACAATAGTATTCAAAGCCCTTCACAGAATGGCATGACCAATTTATACAGCTGCATCTCTTGCCTTCCCCATGGACCACCCCTTCAACCACTTCTGATTTACTTCATAGGCCCTTCTCCATCTAGACCTGCTTGAGGCTGCACCTTTCATCTGGAATTCACTCAGCCCCAAGCCGCTCCTCTTCATCTGGGATTGTGTCTGTGTTTTGTTCTTTTCTCAGCATGGTGCATGTCCTGTGCCTTCATAGCACAGCTCTAGATATTTGGTGGCTCCTTAGAAACCATGAAGCAATACTGAACACTTTTTAAGCATGTACTAAGCGCCAAAAATATAAGTATACGTAGGTACATATACACATATATGATGGGATTACATCCTGATAAACCCATAATCAATTGACAATACCATAAGTAGACTCATAAAATGCCTCGGTGGCAAAGCACTTGCTACACAAGGAAAATGATCAGGGTTTAGATCCCCAAATTCCCTGTTTTATGCCAGGTAGTAGCTATGGCCTACCTGTAATTCCAACCCCAAAAGCTGAAACAAGGAATCCCCAGAGAAAGCGTATAGCCAGATTAGTCCTATCAGTGAGGTTTTGGTTTGTTTAGAACCTTTGTCTCAATGAGTAATGTGGAAAATAGATTGAGGCTGTTTTCCAATATCAACCTCAGGCCTTCCTCCATATGTATGCACAGATATTCATGTGCAATCACACACATGTATATGCCCCCACACACGAAACATGCATGTATATATGCATGCACCCCAACCATTTGCACATGAGAATAGAAAAGAAAGAAATGGACTACCGAAAAAAATACATTTAATATACCTAATCTACTAAACTCTTAGACTATCTAACTTAGTGGGTTAATTACTTTTCTCACCTCTATGACCAAATACGTGATAAAAGCAACTAAAGAGAGAAAGGATTTATTCTGGCTCATGATTCAAGGCAATAGTTCATCATGGAGGAAGGCTTGTCAGTGGCAGCGGGAGTGAGAGGCAGCTGGTTCACATCTTGGTAGATCAGGCAGCAGTGAGATTTGGGCAGAATTGGGCCATACTCTAATACATAAACCCTGTGCTATAGTCCAGCTAGGGCCCATGCCCAAACATCTCAAAATCATACCACTCACTGGGAATCATCTCTTCAAACACATGAACCTATGAGGGACATTTCATACGCAAATCATAACACCTACTTATTCAGAACACTTATGTTTATTTGAAGTTGGGCCAAAATATCCTTACATGAAGCCTCTTTCATATCATGTCCTTTATTAAAAAGATCAACAGTCACATGTTGAAGTACAGTAGCTACTGAACCAGTATAGAGAATTGCTTTTATATTGTTATCAAGCTAAAAAAAATCAGAAGGTCAAACCATGAAAAGTTAGGGGTGTCTATACCACATAGGCAAGTGGGTGCTGCTGTGATGTAATGAGGAACGCAAAAACTTGGCCAAATTCATATAATCTAGTGACTAAATTAGTCAATATAGTATTTACACATACCTGTGGGTGACGCAGGTAACCATTTTTAGTCTCTGTGGACCTGAGTGGCCGAAACACAAGCACGGAGTGACAAATGACATGCACAAACCCACCCAGCATGTGTTTTCCTTCCTCCTCATAGCATCGGAAGAGTTCTTTCCCCATGGAGAAATTTACCATTCTGAATAAAACAAAAGCTTTGAGGCATTACTGAAAACTGAAGAAAAAGGCAACTAGATAAAAATGATAACATTGAATAAAGGTATGAATAACAATGCTGATTAATAACAAGAAAATTCATGAGCCATAGTAATATACTTAGTCAAATGAAGGGTCTGGCAATATAATCAGCTGCAAACAGATTCGTCTTGGCTATAAAATAAGAAGCTTCTGTGATTGTTGTTGTTATTGTAATTTAAGCTGGGCTTAAAATATGCTGTAGACAAGTGTGTGTTTTAATAAATATGAAAGCATAGCCCAAAGGCAGAATTCTGCTTCTTCCTGTCTCTCTAGCTCAGGGATGATGTTGTATACAGGTAGAAGACCAGCAGTCCTATTGGTCACACCCACTGGGCAAGAGTGCAGGCGGGCTGTGACCCCTGTATGGAAACTTACGGAGCAGAGAGATGCCTTATTGAACAGCAGTGTGTTCCCCGCTGAGGTTTAGGGTGACACTAGGAGATGCAAGCATCTACCAGAAATCTCTTTCAAAAACAAAACCCTAGGAACAAGTAAGGAAAGCAGCATTCAAAGTCCCAGTACTGATAGTCCATTAAAAAAGGCCTATCTTATGACCCAGACATACCATTCCCAGGAATTTACGTGAAGCACTCCCAATCAACTTATCATAGAGACCCACCTGTGTATCAAATTACCATAGCACTATTCACTGTTCACTATACAGAACTCAGAGCAATGGATAAAGAAATGTGGTACATACAGACAATAGAATTACTTTCAGCCAGCAGTGGCCCTTGTTAAGTGACAGTCCACTCCAGACCCTCATCCTTTCTTTGTCTTTAGCCTCCTCCTGCCTCTTCTTTCCTTTAGTCATCCTATGACCTATGTGATGGGTTGGATGCAGATCCCAGCCGCTGTCCATCAAAACCCTTTCCATTTCTACTTCTGCCCTGGAAGTGTGGTCAACTCACTTTTCTATACCAAATATAATTATATGCCAAGGAAGAGATGGGTATGCATGTTGCTTTTTAGTAATTGGGGCTTACAGTAATATCTGAGAGGCATGCAGGCTTCTTACATCGTCAAATGCCACAGCAGCCCATGTCACCATGGGACTCCTTCTGTAACAGGGAAAATGAGGACTACTGTGAATTATCTAGATTATCTATGCCCTCTGGAGCACCCTCACTTCAGTGTTCTCATTGCAAGTTTGCAAATGAAAAATATTCTCTGCACCGCCCCCACCCCCCACACGCATAGAGTAGGAGCAAACAAATGATGGATGTTGGTGAATGCAATGAGTGCAAATTTGCAGACATACATTTGAGTATATCTTTAAAGTAGCTCTTTGGGGGAGGTAGAGATAAGTAGTAAAAGCAGAAAATCCCATGAACAGAGCATTTCATAGCCAACAAAATACCATTGTCAAGTCTGGACGATTGCTACACCAGAAAGTGGCTATCTGGTAATGCGAGTATTTCCAAAACACCCATTACTATGCAACATTGGTTAGATGACTCTTGTGTTAAATCAACTCTAGAGATCATCATTAATACCACTATGTGAACAACTCCAAAACAAAAGTATCCGAGAGGTGATGAACTAGAGAGACTTGTACATCCACTGTGCTTGTTATACATGCACTAACCATTACCACTAGGCTCACACTTATTTCTTCAGCGCAAGAAAGCTGGAGTCTTGGTGCATTGAGCTCTTCCACAGAATGGCACATATGTGTCCCCTGCAGGTTTCACAACTACCCAGCTTGTCATGTTATCATTTATTGAAACCATCCTAAACGAAAGAATGAATGAATCAAGAAGAGGACCTGTAGTAATAGTAGGGAAAGGAATGACAGGGGTTCAGGTGAATTGGCTACTCTGGGAACTCCACAGATCTGTCCCCTAAATCTTCTGGCTGCACCAGCCAACTCCAGTGGCAACTTCCTCCAATAACCATGGCGACAGCAAGCTGCTGGCAGAGTCCCAGGGGATCCAAGTGTCTCACTCCAAGAGGAACTCTTCAGGCGGCGCCAGAACAGCCCCGACCTTGCGGAAGAGCCCAGCTGGACCATAAATTGCACAGACAAAGATAAAGACACACATTTTCTCTTGGCTCAAAGGACTTTAGCGTGGCACATTCACTCCCCACTCTGCCAGGGCAGCAGGGCCATTTGCATGGCATCCCCTTTTCCTCTTCTTTTTCCTCCTCTCCCACTCAACCCCTTCATCCTCATTGCCATCTGCTGCATGAGCTACCCAGCCCCTATCGCTCCTGGTCACTGGAGCTGCATATCATTCCAGAGCTGGTACAGCGGGCTGTTTGTTGCGATGACCTTGAAATGACCTTCACCCTGGATCTTGTCTCAGTGTTGGGTAAATCTTGTTCCCACAGACAGCTGTGGGCTAATGAGAAGCACTCAAGTTGAGGTTAGCTGATTTGGGGTCCAGATATAGTCACTTCCTACAATATGACTCTGAGCAAGTCTGTGATGAGCATTCCAAAATAATGCTGACCTCATAAGCACGGTGCAAGGACTGACTGAGATATCTCATAGCCTTCATTATACTTAGCATCTCTGGCGTGCCTTACAAGCTACAAAGGATCTTCACAACCTTGGTTCACTTTGAGAGACATGGGTAGGTATTTTAATTCAGTGTTTTGAGGGAATAAAGAAATAAGGAAGAATAATTTTTAGTCACACTGGAGGAATAACCCAGATTGACCTGGGCTTCCCTGTCCACTGCTGATTCTACCCTGTCACCTATAGAACACACCCTGCAGCTAGACCTAAATTTTGTTGGCAGTTTTGTTTTCCACATGTGCTGATAGGTTCACAGAGCCATCAGAAAACACAGACAGCTACCCTTCGGGGTCTCTAGATTTCAGCTTTACCTAATCTCTAGATTCTGTGAATAGATACACCAGCCTTCACTTTTGTTTGTGTTTCAATGTTTCTTGTCCACTAATCTACCAGCACAAGCAAGTGGCTGATCTTGTCCTACTGAAATGATCACTTTCATGTAAGACACTATCTAAAGTCTTTTGAGATGCTTAGAGATCTGTTCTGAGTCACGCACACACACACACACAGACACACACACACGTACACACGCACACACACACACACACACACACACACACACACACACACACATTTGTGAGCAATGTGAATGAGTACCTACAGGAAACGCCTTGCCCGAGGTCCAGGCAGACATTATTGATGTGATCCGTATCCGGAGCTTTGAGTGAAAAGATGAGGCTGTCTTGACAGCGATATCACTAGGCAGTGAGATTTGATCAGTAGTAAGAGGATGACATTAAAAGGAAGGGGCATAGGAAGCAAGAAAGCTGCATCTTTGGCTGAGCCTCAGCAAACATGATCAAATATAAATAATACAGACGTTATCCTGATTCCAGTCTTTTTGCTTTGATTACCACTTGAGGTAATTAGCTAATACAACAAGCTAAATAGAAAACCACCTGGATTTTTTTTTTTTGTCAGACCATTCTCCCCAGGCCTACCCTCCCTCTATACCACATGGAAAAACCTGGATTAAATGACATCAAAGCAGTCTCCACTGAATCCCTGCTTCCTCCCCTGCCCTTAAAAAGAGACACAGAGCTCCAAGCCAATCCTCTCTTCCTTGTCTAGCCCAGAGAGGTTGCTGGGAAGAGCTTAAGGGCTGGTATGAGGTGGGAAGCTGGGATGCGTCTCCATGACAACCACCCAGGCCAAGGCCAGTTTCATCACCTGGAAACTAAACAAGATACAAAAGGAGGGGGAATCTGGTGAGGAAGTTTGGATTCTCGTAAGCATGAGCCTCTTTGAACACAAGTGTATGCTATACCTTAAGGGGGATGGGAGGGAGAGAAACAAAAGAATCCAGGCAGCATCTAAAAAATTTACCAAATCAAGGAAGAGGTAAATTTCTAGAGAAGAGAGTCCATTGCCAGACAGAATCCAAGACGGCTACAGAGGAAACATCAGATCTCGTATTGACTGTATTACCCATGAGGCAGGGGTTACGCATCTCCTTGTGGAGTCTGCAAATGACACTGAGGTCTAGGAGAGAGGGGTTACACGGTAGCACAGGGACAGTAGCAAAGCCCAGACCCTGTCCCATGCTTTGTGGCTCAACCTAAGGCCATTTTTTTTTTTCTTGATTGACTTTACTTCCCTTTCCAGACTGCAGCTGCTCTGGGGGAGACATGATTCTCACCGTCATGCTTCTTGCATGTTCATTTTAACTGGGTTTCTGATGCAGACAGCCACGGGCACAGGGAAGTTGATGTTATAATTTGGGTGCTATCTTTGGGATGGGATCTTCTGGGACAGTTCCGGAATAACAGAGAAGAGAAAAGGAGAGATGAGCCTCAAGTGCTTCCAAGTTTTTTGTTTTTTTTTTAGGTTGATTCTAAAGAGGTACCTCTATGGAGTAAGAGGCGTCAGATGTGAACCTGACTTTCTCCCCCACTTTATCTATGGCTCCAATTGCAAAGATAGGGATGAAAGGGCCAAACCATCATTCACTGACTATAGGATCTGGATCCACCTCAGGTGCCCATCTCTTGCTGAGTCTCTGCTTCTATGTGAGGAAAGTGCCTCTTGTTATCACTTGAATAGGAAATGCTCCCCCCGGGCTCTTTGGCTGAATGCTTGGTCTCCCCCTGATGGTGCTACTCTAAGAGGTGGTAGAAACTTTGGTGGTAGAAACTTTGGGAGCTGGGAACAAGCTAGATAGTAGGCTCCTAGAGTCATGCCTTTAAGGGTGATGTACTGGTCCTCAGTCCCTTCCTCACTCTGCTTCCTGTCCTCTGTGGAGGTAAAGAATCTTTTCTACCACATGCCTCCACCACCATGATATTCCGCTCAAGTGCGCAGGGTCGAGCGAGCATGAACTGTGCTCTCTGAAACCGTAAGCCAAAATAAGTCCCTAAAGCTCTTCTTTAAGTTGCTTATTCAGGCTTGTGGGCACCTATACGAAAGCAACTGATGCACCCCATTTCCTGAGAAGGAGCACACGCATGAAATGTCACTAGTTTCCACTGCTCCAGTCCACAACACGGCTCACAGATCCAGCACAACATGAGTGAATAAACGAAAGGCCGTCCATCTATCCTTTCCATTCCAAACCTGTTTGCTCCAGTTTCAGCGCTTCCCAACCTTCTCCATAATGACACCCTAGAAGAATCCTATCATTTTTACAGTGCCAACATAAACCAGAGAGGTTGTCTAATGCTGCAAGCAAGAGGCTCTGGGAATTCTGGCTACCCCAAGCCTCTCCTGGTGGGGACTGTGGCCACCAGTATCTATGCCCTATAATCAAGAGATAGCAGAAGCAAAGACAGTGCAAAATATATGAAGGGGGAAAACCCCCATTCTCTTATGAACATTAACTGACTGCGGGTTTTCATCTGGACCAACCTTGGAGATAAGCTGGATTAGTTAAATCAGGCCATTCTGTCCTGCCGGCCTCTCAAATCTGGGACCACTCTGCTAAAGAGAAAGGTGGCAACTGTCAGAGGAGCAGCCACCATTCCTGCCATGAACAGAATGGATGGGCACACAAGCTCTAAGGGACCTCTCCTCCCAGATCTGAGACTGTCCCTTTGTGACCCTCAGCCCAGGATATCTATCCCTCGGTAGATTTTCATGTCTCCCGCACAGCTGTCATTATCCAAGCTCTCACGTGGTCTGTCCATGTCTCTAATGGCCATGGTGTGCTGTCACACTGAAGGATCAAACATTTGAGCTTTTCTTGAAAGGTTTTTAAAAGTAAATAAATAAAAGGGTTACTTAGCTCTTTCCCTCCCCATCTCTTAACAGCATCTTTCAACCCATGAGCTGCCAGAGAAGTTAGAAGCCGTGGCTATGTATAGAAACCCCATCACTCACTACTGAAATAGAGTGGCAACGCCCCCACACCACTTAAGGAGAGAGGGGAAAGTCACTGGATCCAGACAAAACAGGGGGTGGGGTACCTGTTAAGATGCACCATGCACCATGTGCAGGAAACCCTGCAGGGAAGGTTACCAAGGCAGGCAAGATCAGGAATACAGTGTGTGTGTGTGTGTGTGTGTGTGTGTGTGTGTGTGTGTTACAAGGAACCACCTTGGGCTATCTCTTTCATACTCCTGGAAGTAGTTCATCACATTTGGAAAGGCCTTTTTGGACAGGAAAATTGATAAACTTCCACTGCTATGTTACATAGCCCTGCCACCAAAGGAGATATCCCTCATAACCAAGGCATAGGCAACTTTCCAGAATCAAATGTACCTCCCCTCTGAAATCCTTGGTGGGGATGGGGACCAGCTGGTCCCCATCCTCCTTATAACAACCCTGTAATATGGATGTTGGTTATTATGACACCCCTCACCTTTATGCTTCTTCGTGAGAGGAAAAATAAAAAAAGGTTGAACTTGATTTCTTTATTTTGGCACCATCCCAATTCATTACTACTCTCCTCTTTTTAAAAATGATGCTCTTTCTTCCTTGTCGCAGAATCCAGGGGGTGCATCTGAGTATCCTTCTCATCCTACTGCAATGATGAAGGTGCCCAGATCAGGGTAGGAAAGGAGAAAGGAAGGAAGAGAACAGGTGCCAGGTGCCCATCCTTTGGAAGCCAGGTGCTTCTTCATGTTTTCTCGTGAATCTTCACCACACAATCTTCATCACCACAACCTCACAGACACAGATTTGAAAACAGGGATTCCAAGAAATTAAATAATGCATCCTATATAATCTGGTTAGTCATCTCCACAGCTGACGTTCGAATTCAGATCTCATTACTTCTTAACCCATTTATATTAAGCACATATTAGCTCTGCTCAGGGAAATACAATCCAAAATCACCTGGAGATTCCAATTCACACCTGCTAAAATGGTTGCAATGAAAGTCCAGTAATCACAAGTGTTGGCGAGGAAGTGGAGAAATTGTAGCCCTCACACATTGCTGCTGTATAAGTGACATGGTTGCTTTGAGAACAGTATGAATCTTCCTCAACAGGTGAGGCACAGACGTGCTACATGATCCCACAATTCTACTTTTAAGTATGCATCCACAAGAAGCAAACACATAAGCCCATGCAAAATCCTGTATAGGAATGTTTATAATAGCATCGTTCACAACGCTTCAAAGTAGGCAACAGTCAAGTCAGGTATGGTAGTACATGCCTATAATCTAAGCACTTGAGAGGTTGAGGTGTGCTATAGTTGCATTTTGGTGTCAACTTGACAGTGGCAGACTGTTCCGGGGCAGCTGTGGAAGGTCAATGGTTGGAATGGCCCCTAAATAAGTCTGCAGGTACTTGACTGATTGCTGTAGAGAACCCAGCCCATAGTGGGTGGCACTTTCCAGAGGTAAACCAGATAATAGGAGGTGCAAGGAGAAGGGACTTGCTCTTCCCTTATCTGGTGTCAACTTGCTGTGCAGTCCACTCTGCATGCTTTTAGAGCATCGTGGCCTTCTTTGTTGCTGCTGCTGCTGCCTCCATCCTTGGCTGACTTGGAGCTTCCCCTTTTCCATCTCGTTGTTGCTGTTCTGCTGCCTTTGGAACCAGGTCTCTAGGCCCTGCTGCTGTTGGCTGTTCGTCACTGACGTCAGAGCCCAGGTGTTCTTCACTGATATTGGAACCCAGTGTCTTTGAACCTCCAGAAAAATAAAGACTTGAGACCTTCTCGGGATCTTTTGGCGCTGTGGAACATTCCAGTCAAGAATAAGGCTACTGTAGGAGGCTACCTTGAAGGACACTATTTTTATTGGGAGTTATTTTAAGAATACATTCTATAGATTCTGTTTCTTCAGAGAACCTTGACTAATACAAGGTGAGAGGATCAGGAGTTCAAAGCTAGGTTTGGCTATGTAGTGACCCTGAGCTTAGCCTAAGCGATATGGGACCCTGTCTCAAAAGGAAAAACCACAAAAAAGCCCCAAACTACCGAAAAGTCCAATGAATGAGGAATAGATGAATAAAATGTAGCACAGTCACATAATAGAATACTACGTGGCAATAAAAAGGAGTAAAGTGCTAACCCGTGCTATGTGACTGAACCCTGAAAACATGAGGCTGAGTGAAAAGTCAGACACAAAAGGCCACATATTATATAATCCCATTAGTATGAAATGTTCAGAATTGGTAAATCTATGGACAAAGGAAAGTGGTTGCCCAGGACCAAGAGACATGATGGCTGAAGGGTATGGAGCACACTTTTAGAGTAATGAAAATGTTCTAAAATTGATTGTGATAATGGTCATAGGACTCTGTAAATGGAGTGAAAGCTGCTGAATTGTGAAAAGCCATTGAGTTACATCCTCAAATTGGATGACTTATATGGAATGTGAATTACATTTCATTAAAGCTTTTCAAAACTACACTAAACAATTAAACTCTGCTTTTTAAATGTTTAATCCTACGACCAAAAGTAAGCACAGTTCCATCAAGGCAGTCCTAGGATCGATACTTGGACAGTGTTCTGGAGATTTCCCTGTGGCTGGATGGCCTCTTTTTGCTTGCAGTGGGCTACCGGGAATGTGGATGACTACTGACCCCATTCCTTGGGAAAGGAAGATGCCACGTCCAGGAAGACGGAAGAGGTGAGATTCCTCACTCTTCGGATTTAGACACCAGAAGCATGTCTTGAAGTCTTCCCCATCCAAGATCTTCATTTTCAACAGAAGGCAAAAAGCAAAGAAGAAATAATTTGCTTGGCCATGATGTGAGTCAATCCAGACAACAGACCGAGTGCCAAGACCATATTCCCTCAGATAGAGGGCACCCGAGGGTCTTCCCGGAAGCTGGGTCGAGACAGGAGCACCCACTTCCTGCTTGCCCCTGCCTCACATTTGTCATCCTGCAGAGCTCCGCAGAGAAAGGGAGAGAAGAGACAAAGAAAGAAAAGAAGAAAAGAGCATGCAGAGACCAGTTGGAAAATAAAAAGGGGCCAATTCCCTCTTATTAAGCCTGTTACTAGGCTGCGAATCAAATTAAACCACAAGGCTTTCCACTTACGGAGTGCTATTTTAAGACTTATTAGGCTATATTAGGATTGGCATACATTTCCACTGACATAATATCGGCCTTTAATTGGATTTGAGGGTGAGGAGGCTGCATTGGGCTGCAATAGGCCTTGGCAAGGAGAATCTTGATATTCTTCTCACAGCGCGTCCCCTGCCCCTGCTGGTCACCAACTGAGGGCTGAGGGGACCTGTAACCCATTCAGACTCTAAGTCCAGCTGCTTTTCTCCTCCTTTTCCTCCTCCTGCTCCTCCTATTCTTCTTCCTCCAATAGATGGTTCAGAGTTAGCCCCTATGTTGTAGTTACTCTGTATGTTGCTGGTAAATTTGCAACCAAATGACTTATACGAGGAGGTTTTATTCTGGCTTATGATTGTCTGTTAGTCCAGTTACAGTTCTTGATCCAGCTGGGCAGGAGAGCTCGTACTGATACCACGGGCCAAGGGAACTGACCACATCATATTCATATATCTACAGGACTGCTGAGAGAGGGACAATCCCTATTTGTCAGACCAATATGTTTGGCGAAGTGTATCTCAAAGGATGTCAAATTCCTTAATCATTTCCCTCCATCTTAGTCATCTGCCTGGGGACTATGCTGGGCCTTCCTCATCAACTGAATAATGTTCTGTAAGTCACTCAGGCCTTAAATCAACTACTGATTCTCCACAAATGTGCCCAGAGTTCAACCTCTCAACCGCATGGGTGAGATGGCTGCCTGGCTGACTTGCAACTTTCAGGAGCCATGGGAGTTTCTGAGCTGTGTAATAACAACTGACCTAGGGCCTGGGGGAAAGAGGCCGGTCCCGCCCCTGCAGATTCCAGACCTGTGTGCATGTAGCTGCTGCCTGATAGCAAAAGCAACTGGACTTTCTCCTGGGGCAAAGATGAAGTGAAGGAATTGAGGCTGGCCCAGTTGGTCTTGATCAACCTCCTCCGAGAAGCCAACAGACATCCTGCCTGCTCGGTCCATGAGCGACTTGCAAAGATGGGCCAAGTCTGAAGAGAAAAAGACTGTGGGAAAGAGTTCTTACTCTGGAGAGAGAAGGGTCTTCGATAGGCAGATAACAGATCCTAAATCCCAGGGGCAAGTAAAGCTCTCCCTGGCTTACTATGCAGCTTGGGATGACCTTGAATTTCTAATCCTCCTGCCTCTACTTCCTGTGTGCTGGGATTATAGGCAAGTACTACCATGCTGGCTTATGCAGTGGTAGAGATCGAACCCAGGCCTTCCTATATACTAAGCAGTATTCTACTGTCTGGGCTATACCCCTAATCCTGACTCACCTTTCTCTATCCTCAGTGCACCTTTGGGAGCAAGGCCAAATGTTATAAGGGTACATGCGGTAGTCCAGCACTCTTTGAGGAACCCACTGATCACCTCTCACCGTCAGAGCTTCCCTTCTCTGTGGAGACAAGCTTTCCCACATTCGTTCTAAAACTTACTAGAAAGACATAGGCAATAAGATGAATATGAGACTTAGCCACCTCTGTGTTTCCTTTCTCTCCTTTCCTCTGTTTTTCAAGTCTTCATTATTTCTACTCAGAGACATCATCGTAGCAACAGACGTCACCAATCAAGTACGTTACAAAATAATGCGGGGATGAGGAATGTCTTGGTACAGAGACAGGGATGTATGAAATATCACTTCCCAAAATATTGCTCAAACATGAAAAAAAAAATCCCAAATTCCCCAAGATTCCACTAATATATGTGAACATCGCCCGCTGCACGTGCCAAGATACTTCTTGGCTATACTTTGATGTCTTCCATTTCCACACTTGTTTTTAGCTCTCCTGCCAGAGCCATGTGCTTATTTATTTTTTACTACATTTTTATGACGTTTCTGCTTTAGCAATAAGTTTTGCATTATTAGTTTTATCAAATAACAGAATGTCTGGTTGGCTGGCGGAGATTTTATTGGCCCCGTTTTCATGGCTCCTGCCCAGAACACTTTCCGCGATCACTTTCCGAGTACTTCTTAGATCCATTCTTAAGTATGTGCTTATGCTTGTGCTAAATCACATCTGAGGGCTAATTGTTATCGTATAAACTTAGCATCAGTGTGGTGCCAATTGCTGTAATCTTATCGTTATTACTTAATTACATGCTTGCTCGCTTGGTTCCGTGCCGTGCAGTGCATGTATGTTGGGAAAAGTTGCTTGTCCATCACAGATATTCACAGATAGTCTTTTTATAGTCATAGGGATGCCCCCTTCCCCAACATACAGTATCACACCTCAAAAGGCCTATGTGGCAAGATGAGTTGAGGTTTGCTGACACTGGAGGCAAATCACAACCAAAACAAAGATTAATCAGGCCGACCCCACTTCCATCTGTAGACTGTTCCTTCCTCCGCCCTTGTGATTTGATCCAATGTCCATGAGCCGCATGGTTCTGTCTGGGAGCAAATGCGAACATTCTCCCACCTTCAAAATGGAGACACTTGTGTGGTGGAGGGTATTTTGCCTAGACATGTGATGAGGTACCAGTTGTCCTGTTCTCTGCAGGGAAGTCCCTCTCAGCCTAGCATCCTCTGAGCCTGTTATGCTTCTGGAGGACTTGGCAAACCCTGGAAATCTCTGCTCTTTTCAAGTCAGATCTGGTTCCCTGATGGAGTCTGAGCCTAAGGGATCTTTTTCTCTCCTCCACCCTCAACACATGTCCTCAATGTGCACTGACCCCCAGAGAGTTCCACATCACTGAGAGTGGGACCTCCTGGAATGTGCCCCCAAGGGGACATCAAAGGAGCAACTGTCCTAGTGGGTTTGGATTAATGGCATCTGAATCATTACAGACAGAGTTGTGCATGTCTGAGAGCTGGGAAGGGGAGGAGAAAGAGAGAGAAAGAGAAAGAAAGGGGAAGAGAGAGAGGGAGAATGCTGAACCAGTGCATATTAAGAGGTATAAATCAGGAATGTGTTCAAATGCACAAACATGCATTATGCCACCGAGGACTCTGGGACACTCACAATTCATGCAGGAGTTTCCATTTGAAACCCACTGGGGTCCAAAATTTTCTTGGAGCTCAGTTGTCTAGAGCTGATGTGCTTTCTGTTTCCCCTATTGATTCCTTATTCCCCTATAGCTCTTCTTTTCCTGTCACAGAAAACAACATTCCCGTGGCAGAGAGGGTGAGCTGCAGCTTCAATAAAAATAACTTTCTATTATAGCCCACCGTCATCATCCCAGGCGCTGTCTAGGATCTGCACACACACATGACTGAAGTTGCAGTGGGCTGCATGGGGAATTGTCCCCTAAAAGTCTGTGCACATGTGTGTGTCCTAATGTGCCCCTACTCTGCAGCTGGCTGCTGTTAATCTGGGCAAGGAAAGCTCTTGGAGAAAGATGCTTTTAGGAAGATGTCCTAGCTCTTCTCCCTGCATTGCAGCAAGCATGTCATGGATGAGGCGGAGGTGGAGAATCAGGGAAGTGGTTGGGAGTTCCACAAAGCCCCCCTGGGAGGCAACTTACTGACAGCCCCGAAAGTGCAGGGAAGGTGCCCGAGGCCTTGTGGGTCCCTGTGAGCAGGCGCAGTATGGGAATCTTGGAGTGATGATGACACATGACTGATTCGAGGCCAAGCAAGTGCAGTCATCCCTCAGCTGGACGCAGGTCGAAGGAAGCCCAGCAGACAAGCAGCCCCTCCTTTGGAGGGAACTTCCATGATGGGAAGCTTGGTGGCAGGCAGGATAGATGCCCTCACTTGGGAAGCAAAAGAGCCAGGGTCTTCCTCTTCTCATCTCAGACTCTTGAGACCTTGTGCTTCTCATGGAGTCTTCCATTGTGATTAGAGGGACCTGATCAGTCACTGTCCATTGTGACAGAAACTCTAACAGAGAAGCCTCTAAAACTACTGTCACCACATTATATCAAGCAAAAGGGCAGACTCATTAATTTGGAACTAGAGAAACCCCTTTCACAGTCCTAATTCCATCAAATATCCAGACCAATGAGACCACAACGTGCCGACAGCCTTACACTCGTTTGGTTTGTATTTATCTAGCACCAATTTGCACCTGACTAAAAGTTACAAGTAAGAAAACTCCTGGTGTCATATAGTTTCTATCAAAGAGGTAGGAGGACAGATAAGCAAACCCCATGGGCATCTAAATACCTCTGACCTTGGACAGAGGGCGTGGGAGAGAGTAATGTAGACTCCTAGGACAAGTGTGGGATGCGTTTCTGGGAGACAGGAGTCTCAGCCCATTTAGCACCGCTGACAAAAGTGCAAAATTTGGATATGTTATAAACAAGGATATGTTATTTGTCACAGTTGGGAAGGCTGGGAATTCAACACGGATTCTGTATCTGGTATGGGTCTTCTTGCCAAGAGACATGGAGAGGGATAAGGATGAGAAGAAGAAGAAGAAGTAGGAAGAGGAGGAGGAGGAGGAGGGTCCACTTTATAGCAAAGTCACTGTCATGGTAGCTAGCAGCATGAATCCACGCATGAGCGCAGAGATCCCGCTTATCTCTGAAAGGTCTCTGATGGTACTTTCACGGTAGCAGCATGAGTTCATCCACAGCTGACAGTGTCAAGTGGAAGCACCAGTAGAAAGATGCTGCTTTGCTGAACTGCGGATTAGGTTGGTGGCATCAGGTAAGTACTGAGGAATGGCCACAAGCCATCAGTAGGTAGCAATGCATTTTTGGAGAGGCAGGTAGGGCTTGTGGGACTGGGACAAAGATACTTGATATCCTTGTGGACACAAACTGATGGAAAAATGGATCTGGGATGTCTGGTTTCTACAAGAGCCACTTCAAAAAGGAAAACCATATCACAAATAATAAGGAAGATATTCTGAGCCAAATCTCAGAAGCTGAAACTGATAGGTAAGAAACTGGGGTTCCCATGTGCCTCCGGACTCTGTCCTTCATGGCCCGTTTCTCATGGTGGGATTCAAATGTTCTGACCAGGAGCTCAGATGTGGCTGTTTGTGTAGATGGCAGAGTTGGGTATGTAGCAATTTAATCAGTAGCATTAATAATGTCACCTAAGCTTAATGATACCAATTATAATCATGGTAAACATCGCTGAACAGCTTATAAACAGTGATATTAAAGATGAACTTCCTGCCTTCGGTCAACGCTGTTGTTAAGAAACAAAAGTAGAAAGGTTCATGCTTCAAATATTCCTATATTCTCACTCCTCTTAGAAATGAAGAACTCATGTATACCCTTGCAGGGAGAGGTACTGAGGGGTACTGCTTCTTCTGGTCCCCCAGGATTGTTCTGGTTGTTTCCCAGGGACAAGTCTGAGTCTTTTACAGGTAGCTATCAAGCAAAAAAACAAAACAAAACAAAAACAGGTACAAACTATGTAGAACAAAGACATGGTTAGGAATCATTCTGACCAGGGTGATATTGCATCCATAGCTCAATCAAGCTCTGTAATACTCAGAGAAAAGCCAAAGGGAATTTTCAAAGGTCAGAGAGACAACCTGGTGAAGCCTATCCCAGGACAAAGCAAAGTTAGAGGTGGACTTTAGCATGAATTTCTCTCTGGTTGGGTGTCTGATAAGAATGACGGGAACTGACCTTCGCTCTCTGAAAGGGAAGCCAAAGTGGCCCACGAGGACATCATACAACAGAGTGAAGAAGGGCAGGGTACCAGAAGGTTCCTAGGAAAGTTACGACATCATCTGCTTCCAAAGGCTTTCATGGTGGCCGTGACAGCTCTGCTTAGGAGCAGCGTGGTATCCAGACGAACGGAGGGCTGTTGCCTCCACATTGCTGATGAGCCTGAGGTCTCTCCCAGGATCAAAAGTCCACCAAAGTGGTATTGTGTCCAGAGACACACAAAACCCAGCACTTCTCCCTTCTTCCTTCGTGATCATGTCTGTGGAAGACACGAGCTGAACAGAGGAGGTCACTGATCAGGCAGACCTGCTCAGCGGAGAGCACCCAGGTCCTATCAGTTATACCCCAAGTGTCATGGCTCTGTCCTGTGTCTTTCCTAGCTTCTCTCTTTCCTTCCCACCCTTTACTAGCAAAGGACCTCTTCACTGCCTTTTGCTGCTGAGGAGGGACTGACTCATGGAGAGATACTTTTGATCCCAACCACACAGGAAGATCAATTCATAGTGTATGAATTTAATACCCTTTGCATGAGTGCCTCCCTGGGGAGGTGTAAGTGCCTTGAATCCATGTCCACTTTGGAATCTTAAGAGAGACCCGGCTAGTAAAATTGCTGCTTTTCAGTGTGGCATCTCTCCACTGGGTTGCCATGAGGACAGGATCAGCCCAAGCCCCCCTTATTCCACCTGAGTCCCTGCGGGGGCTGAGTAGTTTCCCCAAGAAGAATTAAAGGCTGCCTCTCTCGGTCCTCATTCAATTTACAGAGAGCCAGCCAGACTTCTCTGCCTCCGCCGACAGACCTCTGCAGCCCAACCTCCCCAGTGACAACTCCCCCTCTTCGGGGGGAGTTTACTGCAGTGTTTGGAAATTACATTGTGTGTTTTTATAGATTCGCGTGGATGCCCGGTGGTCTTAGAACTCTGCAGGCAACTCTAATAAATAAATAACAGTGCCGGGCTAAGCCCACGTGAAAGTGAAGGATTCTGTGAAGCCAATGTCTGAGAAAAGAATTATAGGGAAGCAGAAGGCAGGAGGTGGCTGGACGCACAGCTCTCCATGCAGGCCGAAGGACAACCATGGACTTCTCTCCCTAACCAGCGTGGAGATGTGGATTCTCGAACAAGGTCCAAATTCTGCTGCCACCACTAAATTGGCTTTCAAGCCTAAAATAAAGTCCTTCTGTGGCCACATGTATGTGCCACCAACCATCTGGAGGGACATGGAGAAGTTTATTCAATTATCCAGATATTTCAACATGTACAGATCCCTTTCCCCTCACTTTCCATTCAAGCCAGATGTGTGTCATCCATAACAGGTGTCTGTGACTCAGGTTTTTCATCTGAGAGCTTGGAGAGAGGGGGGTGTCAAGCTTAGTGTCATCATGGGCCATCCTTCCCGTGAGCCAGTGATCTTAAAGCAATGGACCTGTTGCAGCTCGTCTTCACATTGCCAATAAATTTGCAAGTAAATAATTTAGGGGAATAAGGGGTTTTTATTCTCTCTTCTGATGTGTGGTTATCCACTCGTTCAAGGCATGGTCCCACATACATGGGCTGGGTCTTCCCGCATCAATCACACAACCTCCTACAGGTTTGCTCAACGGTTTGTCTTAACTACTAATTATTCACAAATGTGCCCAGAGTTCAGCCTTCAATTGTCAAATTGACACACACACACACACACACACACACACACACACACACACACACATATATGTATATATATATGTATATACACACACACATATAATTAGCATAGTACCCATGCTCTTTGGGAAAATGAAAACTATTAAAATACTGCATTGCTGGTACACCGGGGAAACAGTTGGGTTTCTAAGTATTGTAGCAGTTGCTCAGATTATTTGGATAAGTGTGTTGATGAACAAGAAAACTGAGTTAGGGTCTGTGTTTTATTAAACTCTCTGGAAGCAAATAACCATGAAGGATCTTCAGGTATAGTGATTTTGAGGTTCCGAGCCATTATCTACTCACAGTTAATTGATTAATGCATACGTTCATTCAACAAATGTAAATCTGATACATAACGTATAGTAGAAAGTCTGGTAAGTGGTAAGATTTTTTTTAATTTTTGCAAAGGATCATTTTATTATAACTAAGGAAGCGCTGAGGAGAAAGAGAGAGAGAGAGAAGCTGGTACTGCAGGAATCTATTCTCAGCATGACTAGGTGGGCTTCCTCTAGCATGAGCAGGGCAATGGGTCTCAAGGGAGAAAAAGGGAAGACCCAATGAGGCAAGAGCTGAAGAGACTGGGAGGCTGCCAGCCATAGAGAGGGCATCTGATGCTAATTGAAACAAATAAATAGTTCTTGTTGGGTTTAGACACCAGGATCTGAACCAATGGCTCGACCAACTGGCTCTCTTGAGAAAGCCTGGCCTTTTTGGACCGGTGCTTCCTCTGTGAAAGGGCATCGCCAGTGGTCATGTTTACATTTACCAGGCCCTGGGGATGTCCTTAAATCTAGCTCCTGCCTATTTCAGAAGGGAAAGGAAAAACAGTTCTGGTCTTTAAGACTTTTCCACATGTTCCATTTGACTGTGACATTGACCATAAGACATAATGCATGTGAATTTGGTAAAATACAGGAAAACATATGCTTGAGGACTTAGCATTTCTGACATTGTCCACTGTGATCATATAGACACACACACACACACACACACACACACACCCCTCACTGTTCAGTTCAAAGAAGAGGGACTGCAATGGAGCTCTGTCCTGCTGTGTCCGTAATGCACATGTCTGTGAATGCTACCTGTACCCCCATTGTCTAGATCTGGAGAGAAGGGAGCCAGGAGGATGTGGGAGACAGGCTATAGTTCTGCGGCCTCATTTATAAAGAGGGGAGGCTCCTGAAACGTATCTGACTACCTTGAGGGCAGTGCCCTGCCCACTCTATCTACAGAACACCTCATGTGAGAAACAGTAGCAGAGCTCCGTGAAGCTTCAATGGTTATCGAGTTCTCTTCTGCCATGAAGTTTGGCTGCTGAAGGGTAATTATAAGGCTTAACAATTATATTCCCTTTAGGGATTTGATGTGAAAGATGTGACATTCCTGGTCTCATCCTACCAAACTCTAAAGTTCTGAGGGCCACTGTTGCAAACCCCCCAAAATGGACATCTCCCCCCCAAGTGTGCCTTTCTTCCAAGCCTGATCTCAGAGATAGGGAGAGACCACATCAGGATCTCCAGGACTGACCCGGCCACCCCGGTTGTAAGATTGCTGCTATCGCAAATTGTCCCTCAGGATTCCTAATCACCTTCAAGAATGCCGTATGTAATTTCACGCCTGGTGGCTGTACCTCTTCCTCAGTGTATGTGGGATTTCCTTAAACATTTCAGGCATGGACATGAGATGCAGCAAGGAGATGAACTTAAACCATCCTCTTGCCACCAGTTGTGGGATCAGCTGTTTCAACATGGTGGCCATAATAGGAGGGTTTTCCATGCTCTTCCCCTTCTCCAAAGAGATGGTTGTGGTATATTCTAGTTGTGAATGCTCTAGATCTCATCTAGAGAAAACTGAGAGGAACTGAGAGAAACAGAAGCATCTCAGGGGGAACAAAGGCAGGGGTGCTGGCCGTGGGGCCAACATCTCTATAGGCCATTGTGCGTCCATGACGGCGCAAACACTCACTGCAGCCAGGGACCACCCCTAACCCTTTCCTGTGTCTCCTCCACTGCAGGAGCCACGTGAGCTCAGAGAAAGTGAGGGATTGATGGAGCATCTTATTGGGCCTTTTATTTATTGTGCCTGGAGTGATGGATGAATTCAGTGAAGGGGGAAGGATGCAGGGACAATGGAGTTTGGAGAGAGGTCTGTCAGCTGCAGAGTGGCTGAGCCAGCATCCCGTTATTAGCTCAGAAGAGAAAATTTCTCTCCTGTCCTCACTTTCTCTTTGTTGGAAGGATATTTTCTCTTGCCCACATTAATGAAAAAAAAAGCAATAACAAAAAAAATGTGGTGAACGAGGAGGAAGGAAGAAGCATCAGCGAAGGAAGAGAGAGGCCAGGGATTCGTTTAACTGAGTCATTTCTGTGTCTCCCTGAATACTTTGATTAAAGCCATGGGACCTCAATCAAAGCCACCGAAAGGAAATAAAACGATGTCTGAGAACAATTTTGCTTGCTGGAATTTTCCCTCCTGTGTTCTATTAGGGTGGAGGGGGGAGTGAAAACAAAAAAGGGTTCTATTTGGCCCTCTTTTGAACTTTCAAAGGAAAGAACATTTTATGAAAAGAAGAAAAGGACGAGAAATTGACATCCCTCCTGTTCCCTTTCTTCTCTCCACTGGCATCAGTAACACAGCTGGATCTGAAGGGATGCTCAATGGTTCTTCATCCCGGGCTGGCCACAAATAAAAAAGCAGCAACATCTAGAAAGAGTGGGACTGTAAGGCTATGAGGACCCTCGAGCGCTCTCTTGATCATGGTCCTGTCCTTGTCCTCACTTAAGGTATGAGGTCATTCAGAGTTGTCGGTACTTGGTCAAGTCAGATCAGGATGGAGAGGGGAGGGACAGAAGTGTCTGTGACTCCCTTGTCCATCTGAAAGGACAAAGAGGAATACTATTCATGGAGCAGGCTGCTGTAGCAAGCCCAAGGAGCCAGCACGAGGCAGCAATAGTCAAGGGAGACAAGACCACACTTGGGAATCGGTGTAACCAGCCCTAGTGTTCCCCAGGGAAGACCACCTTCTCCTTATGTCTTCGAGACTTCCCAAGACATCCGTTGAAATAAGCAAGGAGCTTTGGACTAAGAAGCTGATACAAATGGTAAAAGTGCAGAGGTAGGGACTGGAGACACAGCTCAGTTGGTAGAGTGCTTGCCTAGTGTGCATGAAATCCTGGGTTCAGTCACTAGCCTCACATAAACTGAATACGGTGGCGCACATTTGTAATATAGCACTCAGAAGGTGGAGGCCGGAGGATTGGAAGTTCAAAGTCATCCTTAGCTAGTGGGTTTGAGTTCAGCCCCGGCAACATGAACACCTGTCTCAAACACAATGAAATGTGCAATAACGGGCGGTATCCTGCCACTTGCGCGCTAACTCTGTTAGTGACTGCCTGAAGTGCTGTATAAAGAATGACTCAAAGAGGTTGGGAAGATGGCAGTGATCAGAGCACCTGCCGAGCAAGCAAAAGGACCAGAGTTTGCATCCCTACATCCCGTGGGAAAATGCCAGGTGAATATGGTGGCCTGCCTGTAATTCTACCCCTAAAAGGCAGAGGCTGGCATTCCCAAGAACAATATGGCTAACCAGACTAGCCCTACAAACAAGCTGTGGGTTTAGAAATACGGTTTCTAACAGCAAGGTGGAAACAAGGATGATTCCTGATATCACTTTCTGACCTCCACATTCATCTGCACTGATGTGCATATGCACCTACAAACACACATGCACCTACATACATGAAAACACACATACACATTCATGTACACATACACATATACACTCCACACATGCATGAAAATATGAGAAAATAAAAAGGAATGATTATGAGACTGTTTGCATCTGGCCAGAAAGTATATTAACCACTTTATTTATATGTGTCAGGTAGCTAAGAAGGCATGAGGGTGTGGCTTAATTGATTAAGGTTTGTGTGCACAAGCCTGGTAATGTGACTTTAGCCCCTGAGCCCACCTGGTGGAAGGAGAGAACAGATTTCTGAAAGTTGTTTTCTGACCTCAATATGTGAGCAGTGATCTCTCTCTCTCTCTCTCTCTCTCTTTCTCTCTCTCTCCCCCTTTCCTCTCCTCTCCTCTCCCTTATCTCTAATAAACAAACAAAATGTTTTTTTTTAAAAATTCAAAAATTCTTAAGATTGACAATGGGGTGATTGACAGTGGGGAAGTGCGAAATGTACTTAATGACACTGGACTCGCATGTAAAATGAGTATTCTGGAATATTCTACATCTTGTATAAAAGTTATATATTTCATTAAATTAAGAGATAGCATATATGAACTTACTTTACATGTCTGTGTACAAATATCAGTTTTCATGTCATTATTTATTTTGATGGGATTCATGAGAATCAGAAAGGCTGCGGATAACTTTCTGTTCTTTCCTTTCTACCTTAAGGGCTCTGGGGATCAAACTCAGGTGGATATCCAGGTTGACACACAGACACCTTTACCCTCTGAATTATCTCACCGGCCCCAGAATTTCTAATTTTCCCAAAGTGAAATCCCGTGAGTAAATAAAAATTCCCCCGTCTCTCTTTCCTTCAGCTAATGGTGGTAATCACCATTCTACTTTCTGTCTGTATGAATTTAACTAGCTCAGTTACATATGTAAAAATCTTAAACCTGTTAATCTTCTGTGATGGTCTCAGTGGCTTTGAGGTTCGTTCATGTTATGCAATGCATCAGAATTTTTCTACCTTTTAAAGCTGTATACTATTCCACTAAATGGATATACCACACCTTTCATTTCTTCATTCACCAGTGGACAGTTGGGCTGTGTTTATCTTTGGACGGTGGCAGATAATGCTGCTGAGAACACGAGTGTACAAATATCTGTTTGAGAGCCTACTTTGAGCCCTTCATGAGGGAATTACCTAGAAGTGGAATTGCTGGATCACGTGCTAATTCTCTATTTAATTTCCCTAGGAACTACCATACTGCAACACATCATGTTACATTTCGGTGACTGGTGCGTCTGTAGCAGTTTGTGGAGCAGCAAACGAAAGGTTACAGAAACTCAAGTCGGTTCCAGCTCTGCATGACCTGGGCCTGGCCAGGAAGGTCTAGCAAGCTGCAGTCCCCTGATGCAGCTGGTAAGCCACCTTGCCCCTGTTACAGCCTCAGGATAGATGACCAGCAGCTTAAGCCCACCCACTCTGCTGCCCACCTGGCGTGTGAGGAGCAGGTGGTCCCTGGGCTGGTGAGGAAAAGCGCCCTCGCTGATTGGATGCAATGTTTTCTTTGGCAGGGGTAACCCTTCAGATGCTGCCCCCTGAAAAGCAGATCCATCTGGAAGAAGGACAGGAGTACGGTGGGGAGAGGGAATGATGGGCAGCCATGGTGGAAGGAAGCCATTAGCATTTTGGTTGTGACATATTTATGTTCAGACCTTGTTGGAGGGAGCTAATGATAGGATATTCTGATAGAGACTCGGCATTCAAATAATGGGCTACGAAGAAAGAAACACGCTGCCTTTCTTTGTTCCACAAAGGCCTGGCAGCTGGGGAGATCAGGGCCAGCCCGCCAGAGCACAGAGCTTTAGATTCCGTCCTCTTTGTGTTGGGGCAGCGGAGGAATGCCAGCCCAGCGCTATTAAGAGGCGGAGCTGCCTAGATATGTCCCAGCTGAGGGCACCATTGGCAACTGGGGGTGCCAACCAGCCTGACAGCTTGTCAAAGCTTCAATATTCCAGGAAGATAAGACCCAAAGGATTCATGGCTGGGCCGGGAGGGAATGCAGTCAACTGGGGTAAATCACATGAAAGCTGTCTTGAAGACTTGAACTTAGAAGGGCCCACTGAATGTCAGACTACAGCCCACCCATCCGCTGAGCGCAGAAGCTAGTGAAGTCAACCCATTCCAGACCGCAGAGATTGTCCTTATTACTAAAACCTCTAGGCCGGGGAGATAGCTCAGCAGGCAAGTACCTGCTAGCAAACCTGGCGACCTGAGTTTGATCCCCAGAAACTTCTATGATGCATATGTGCACTTCTCTCTCTCTCACACATGCACACACATGTACCACACATAACGCACACACATGTACCACACACATACACACACACACACACACAAATGAATAAAATATTTTTAAAAATTCCACTCCATGACCTTATGGCAAAGGTCGTAGGCTCTGAGATCAGACTAACTCAGTTTGGCTCTCTGATACTGGAGAGTTTGTGAACTGAGGGAAATTACTGTAATTACATAAGTTGTCATTTGTACTCTGAAAATGAACAGGGATGTCTGCCCTACCGTAGTGAATGCTATATAAGGGCCTGATACGTAAGAGCATCACAGAAGCTGTTAGGCTCGCTGTCCATGCCAAGGTGGACTCTCGAGAGGCTGGTTCCACACACCTCTTGACTCCTCCACACGAATGTCCTTGCTACTGGCACTTCAGAAATCTGGTTTGGACATTTCTGGGGTGGCAAAATTTCTCATCCAATTTGAAGATGTAGGAAACAAACTGGAAGTGCGTTTCTGGCCCTGAGCAGCTGACTGCACCATCAGCCAGCTGAGGAGCTCAGTAACGAAGCAGGCAAAGCTCTGGGGATGCTGGTCCCTGGAGTACGCTGGGGAAGATGTCCCTTGAGGTGTCTCCATGGCTGCATCTCTGGATCTCTCAGTGGCTCTCAGCATGGGGAGGTGGTGAGAGGGGTCAAACTGGAGGTCAGGCAACTAGTCCTAGATCGCGTCTGCCTTGGGAAGGCCATATCCCCCTGGGGACTGTTCCCTCGACTCTAAAGCAAAGGGTTGCACAAACACATCTCTAAAATGACTTAGAGTTTTGTGATTCCATGATCCTAGAACTCTGGCTATTGGGTAGGAAAACTAGGAACGGGATTTCCCAGTTACTCTTCTGGTGCTTATATGAACACATGCAAAGAATTTTCCTCCTCCTCTTCCTCCTTCTCTTCTTCCCTTTTCTCTTCTCTGCTGGGACTCTTTTCCCTCGACACTCCAGGTCTGAAAGACATCAGAGATCCTGACAGGGGGTGGGGCAAGACATTTTCTATGACAATACAGGGAACAGGGGAGTCAAGGGAAAGGGGCTGGGTTTGGAATGGGCTGCCCAAGCTGGGTGCTGACTGGAGCGGAGGCAAATGTTTACGGTATAACCCAAAGTTGGGCAGTGTTGTCTCTATGAGAGGAGAAAGGTGGGATTGACTGCAGCAGCACAGTGGGGGGGGCATGTTTCAGTGTTCTCTTCTGGTTGGGTTTTTCCTTGTTAAGTGAACATGCAAAAAGGATTCGATCAACTATTAAGATCTAAGGGAAAAGCAAAGCAGCCTGGAGACAGGATGTCAAAGGGAAACAGAGTGGGGAGGGGGAGGGGGAAGAGGAGAAGGAGGGGGAGGCCTCCCCGGCCACATAGGCCCTAGTTCCCCACAACCCCTCCTTCCTGACATGGCCTGTCAGGCATCCAGAAGAACAGATGTCGGAGCGGAAGCCCAGCCGCTGGGGTCCCCTACCCCATGGACCTCAGAAGCAGAAGAGGAGCCGGGGTCCCGCCCTCTGCTGTCACCACAGCCCCTGCTCTACCTGACAGGAGGGAGTGGGCCCAGACCCGGAGCTGAGTCCGCAGACCACCTGACATGCAGGTGCACAGGTGGGGCTGGTTGTGCTCAAGGACACCCGACTCTGCCCTGGGCACCATGCCCATCTCAGGCAACAGTTGCCGACGAAACCACAGCTGAGGAGAACTGACATGTGCTTGTCCGCTGAGGACCAGGCCCACCCCTGAAGGAAAGTGGCCCAGCCCTCCAAACTGTATTTTTGCCAAAGTGAAATTGGCCCTTGGCAGCCACAGAGCATTTCCAGCAGTGACCTTGGGAATCCACATTAGCCCTCTTTCCAGCCCTGCATTCACCTCGTGTGCACCCTGAAAGCATTAGCTGCTCAACATCACTCCAGGGCCTCCCCCCAGACCCTGCTTCCCACCCCTCTGCCCTAATTCACAGCCTTCCGTTCCTTCCTCTTGCTTCATTCACCCAGCTTCTTGCCTGCCTGACCTGAGGAATCTGGCTGTGTGGAACCCAGCGTCTCTCTCGCCCTTTAACTGGAGATGAGGGGATCCAGCGCCTCTGTCACTCAGTCAAGACAGCTGCTTTCAACTCCTGTCTTCCCCTCCGGCAAAATCAGCAGCAAAGACAGCGCTGAGCCCAGTGGCCTAAGCCCCTGCTTTGATTCTCAGGCCCCAAGAGCCACAGCGGCGCCAGCGACCTGCGAAGCACATCACCAGACCCCTTGCTGATATCATAAGCATTTTTCCCCTTCTCAGCAAATTGACAGGACGTGACTTCCTGGAGACAGAGATGAAATGAGCAGAGAACTCCCCAGGCCTGGGGAGAACAGAGAGAGAAGGGTCGATGGCTTCTGTTTCCCGGCCACCAATTCAAGAAGCCTTCCAGGGGCCAGGCTGAGTGACCGTGCCAGTTCTGCTGATGGGAGAAGCCAAGGGGTGGCATGGTGGGAAAGCTGTGTGGAAGGAATGGAAGAATCCCCACGGGTATAATATGTATGGTCAGTGTTGACATAAAGACACTTTGTTAAAGTCTCAATCAAAAGGCCAATGATTTGTGTCTGCCCCCAAACCTTTGCTTTGAGTAGGCTCATCAAAGCAAGGATTTTTTTTTTATAGGCACTTTGGAAAGAAATGATTCAGATGCTTCCTCTGCCCAGTTTGGCCCCCTGAGCAGTAGGTACTTTTGAACAGGGAGCATGCAGCATCCCTCCAGAGAGCAAACAGGAGGTTCGATCCTCTGACAGGAGAACCCAAACGTGTTAGACTGAAGAGATGAACATGGTTTGGGGTGTTCTGTCCCTCAATCCTATCCCTGACTGTGGGTAGAGGGCAGGAGAAGGTAGCCGGGGGTAGTGGGCCACAGGCTTCCAGAGCCAGTGTCAGATAACCGCTTAGCACTGATGAGGTCCCCCAAATGCTTTGGCGATACTCATTGGCCTTATGTAGATTCCTAACCTCTGTGAATAAAATAATCTATTTGTTTTTAAAACATCTATATTTGGTTATTAGCATTTACCTTGCTCTGCTACAGATGACCAAGCCCTCCATGTCCGTGGGTTCTGTAGCCATCAATTCAACCAATGATGAATCAAAATATTCAAGAAAAATTGCATCTGCACTGAACATATGTCATTATTCCCCAAACAATAAGGCATAACAACTATTTGCACAGCATTTGCATTGTATTAGGTGCTGCACATGATGAAGGGAGGTAGGGGATATGGGTACGGTGTGTGTCGATATTGTGCCATTTTATATAAAGAACCTGAGCATCTGTGGGGTTGGCTATCCTTAGCGATCCTGGCATCCGATCCCCTGCAGATACAAAGGGTCAATCGTGTTCAGCACTGCCAGTGCTCCTGGATTCAGAACATGTGATTCCCCTACTTCTATTCCTCTCGCACGATTCACAAAAGAACATAAATGCATGCCTATGGCTTAGGGACTCTCTGTGGTGTTACAAACCACTGCTTTCTTGGGTTTTGTTGATTTTTTTTCCTGTTTCCTTCTCTCCAGCTCCAGCCCTAATGTTGATGGGTGTCACTGAGCCAGGACATTGCTGCTTTTGAAAGGGTTCAACATGCCCCAGGAGATGTCGGTGACAACCCACTTCTGTCCTCCGTGGTCCCCAGCAAAGTTGCATGAAGACCATGTTATGAATGGGAGCTGGTTGCCTGCATGTGTGTCTACCACGTGTCGATGGACACATGGATGGGCTGAGGTAGAAGAGATGTGAAGAATGGAAAGGAAATCTCAGAAGAGAAGGATGGGGAGAGCACACTTTTGGGGTCACATTAGATCACAGGTGCATGTGGCATTGGAGAGGACATAGGGAGGTGGGTGGGAGACTCTAGGAGCAAACCACAGGGTACGAAAGGATTTGTTCTAACAATAGTTCTTAGAGCCCCGTGTGTGTGCCCTTCTAAGAAAACAACCCTAGAATACCTAGCATTCAGAGACCTCAAGCTCTCTCTTTATCTCCTTGACCTAGACTGATTTCTGGAATGTTCCTCACATCTGTGAAGCGTTTATGAGGAAAACTCTGAGTGGAGTCTCAAAGAGCCAGGAAAGAAGGGGTATACTCATAAGGAAGCCTTATTTTGGGAAGAAGGCAAAAGGGGACAGGAGATGGTCATGACAGTCCCTAAAGGGACAGGACCCTCACCACTATAGCCCACGGTGGGATCCACCCCCATACACAGGTAGGATGTCGCCCACTCTACCTTCACTTCTGGGCCCATGTAAACAGTCTGAGATGTGATTTTGGGAAACCCTGGGTGGGAAGAGAAGTTCAGCTGGATATGACAACTGCCATCACGCCTTCCAGCACCAAAGTCCTGAACGTCCACTGACCCTTCTTTGCTCTGTTTAACCAGCACTAATCATTGCTTCTAGGTGGGCACCCATGATTCTCACTCTAGCCTGGCTTAGCATTCAGCAACTCCCTTCAGTCCCCAGTGCCTTGCTTGCAATGATGCTTTGGGAAAGATTTATGCCATGCGACATGCCACATGGTGCCATGCTATGTCCCCAGGACAAAGTATTGAACAGAAGCAGAGTCTCTGCCCTGCCAGCAAAGAGTTTGAATTTTCCAGCGTTTAAAGAAGCAGAAAGACTGGCTGAAGCCAAGGTGGGGATGATAATCTGGTGCAGTGTGCTGTTTTGATTTCCAAGTTTCCTAAGAACAAATGCCTAGCAGTCGTTATTGTCACACCATTTTCATACATGTTATGGCAGGCACTCTGCTTGTCCGGCCATCCCTTCCTTTGCCCAAGCACCTATAGGCATCTGTGCTTCTTCTTTTTCTCAGGACTGATAGATGCCAGTCTTTCGACTGAGGTAAGAAGGTTCTAGGACAGATAGCTTCCTATTGGTGGCATGGGCTAGGCCACTGTGGTCTGGGCCAACTGTTGTGACTTCATGCACCTCCCAGGGCAGGATGTGTCGCTCATGTTCTTGCTGTTTCTATAGCAGGAGTTAGAGATCCGGATTTTCGAACAAATCCATCAGGGTTCAAATGCCCAGCATTAGGAAAGTGTCCATCCCATGGCGTCCACTGGAGAAAAATCAGATGGTTGCAATCTGGGCTCTGCTGCTCATCCACTTGTGTGAATCTGCAGAACTACTAGGAACCTAGACTTTCTCCCCCTTCGAATAGGTGGAACTGGGAGGTTTGAAGGAAATAAGCGTCATCTGTGGCTCAGCTTTGGAGACCCGGGAGTGCTATGGAAATCTGGTATTTCTGAAGCATTCACTAGCAAAATGGTACCATGCTTAGTGCAATGCCAATGATGCAACATAAATCGCTGACTGAGTGCTTACTCATGGCAGGTGCTTCTCTAAGGGTTTAGCATCCATCATCCCTATTAATCTTCCAAATACCACGTGGCTAGTAAATACCATTATCCCACTCAGCCTGAGCAAAAGTACTAAATTTTTCAAGGAGTCAGAGCACAGAATGGCCAGGCAACAGAAGGAAGGGGAAAACCTACAGCGCAGACAAGATCTGACCCGATTCTCTGACTGAAGCTCTGACTTAGTTGCATTATGGTATTCATCTTCAGTTTTACAACGAATCTCCAGGAAAACTTTCTGCCCGTGACCACTGACTGGCCCGGTGCAGTCTTGCAAAGCCCTCTGCAAAGCTAGAAGAGACCCAGAGGGAAGAGAATGTGTCTAGCCTTGGTGCGTTTCATACCAGAATGCTGGGGCCAGGCTGGGCTTCCCTAGTTCTACATGTGTTCACAGAGACTTGAGTCCAATAGTAGAAGAGGCTGGATTGAGCATGCATGGTCACGGGTGCTTCTTGGTGCAGGAGATGCAGATGAACCCATTTTTCTGGTTGGTCTTATTTCTCCCCTGGAAATCCAGATCAAGAGTCCCGGGAGGCTCACACGCCTCTTGAAGTTGCTGTGCTCAGCCTTTAAAACACATGCACTGAAAGCCACTGGCCTTCATTAATGAGAAGAAACTGTTGGATAGTTTGGCTACTAACTGCTTTTTTTTTTTTTTTTTTTTTTGGTGTTTTAGCCAAATAATGAGGTACCCGTGCAAATGGAGAAATGAAGATCCAGCAACAGAAGGAAGGAATCTGGGAAGATGGGAAAGTTTCGTGCAAGATAAGAGAGCCTTACAGCTCTTATTAGACTTTCTGTTCTGTCGGGGAGGTCTCCCGGCTTTAATAAAAACCTTGTTTCCCCTGTAAATTCTCCCATGTGGTAAGGGGCCAGGGTTTAATGGGGGATATAGAGATGATTCCAACCTGAGGCCCAGGTGGCCGGGCCCCATCCCACAGCCCTGCAGCTGGGATTGATTGCAGAGCTGCCTGCCCACTAGAGCAGTTAGTGAACATCAGACAGCCGGCCTGAGCCATTGCAGGCTGACCGGGGCCCAACCAAGGCGTCGGCTTGGCTCCTGCTCATTCCCGGGCCAAGAAGCAAGCAAGAGACACCCTGTTCTTTATTAAAAGTGCACCCAAGGAGCCAGTGGTGAGCAACCTGTGATTTATTAGGAGCCATCTGCGTCTGAAGGCCTCCGTGGCTTTAACTCATGCCTAACTCCTTAAGGTTCCCATTAGCACCAGGCGATTGTGTTCATTAGGAACCGCTGATTTGGATGAATTCATCTCTCCTGTCACATACGATTCTATCCGGGGGTCTCATGCTCAGTTCTGAGGGGCTGATCCTTTGTGCCTTAATACCCCATGACAGGTACCTTTGCAAAACAAGAGGAGTGTCAAAAGGAGTTGTTGAGAGATGCCAAGCCCAAGCCAGCAAGGGCTACATGAGGGCGAGCAGCTGGTAATTAGAAGTTACTGGTGGCTATCAGGATGCATCGCAAGAAATCTGCAGAGACGAGCACACTCATAACGGTCACAAAAACCGGTACTGGTTTGGGGAATCTTCCTTCACCATTGCCAAGGGATCAGCCCTTCCTAAAACTTGAACTCTAAACTTAGCTTTTATCTCTTCTGGATTCCCATGTCACTAACTCTGCCCTCGAGACAAACAGAAATATCATGATTAACAAGAAGAGTGGGTGTGAAGTTCTAGTACCAATGTGGAATATGAAGTTTTTATTTAGCAACTTTATATTGACTCAGACACACTCTCGAACACACACACACACACACACACACACACACACACACACACACACATGCACGTGCAAATCTGTAGATTAAAAAAAAAACTAAGTGTGTTGGCATGTTGGGTAGTAAGGTATGGCCATCCTATATAGATGTCCTGGAGCTCCTATCCATGTTAGGAGAAAGAGAGAGAGACAGATGGAGACAGAGTGTGAGAGAGACAAAGACAGAGACAGATAGACAGAGAGAGAACAAAGAGAAGGCTACCTCCTGTCCATCCTGGCTATCACAGGTCTCTGATATAGTACCACCCCCCCCTTCCCCACCCCATCCCACCCCCTGACACAGACATATCTGTGTCTTTCAGTTCATCGTGATGAGTCCCCGCAAAGGCCTGTGAAGGAAAGGTTCCCGGTCAGACAGGATCTGAGGGGCATCTCAGGACCCCCATCACAGGTGCATTCTCATCTTCCCTGCCTTCTCCATCTTTGCCTTTCAGTGTTCCCCAGAGATCCCAACTATGCCCAGCTCCATCCTGATTCAGCACTCGTAACAATTTCCAATGGCATTGGTAAACTCCAAAAATGCTCTTCATGAGGGTCTAGAAATCCAGTTGCCTCCCACCCCCAGAATCTCTCTGAAACTCAAGAATAATGCCATGAGGGCTGGGCTCCTAGGCGCTCATCTGCACTCATCAAAGGCAAATGTAAGGACTGGCAAAGTGGCTCGGTGAGTAAAGGGGCTTGTGTGTAAACCTGGCAACCTGAGTTTGATCCTTCAAAATGGAAGGAATAAAACAGGCTTCAGAAAATAGTAGTGCTCTGACCTCCATATACATGACTGTACACACGCGCTCCTTCTCTCTAAGGCAAGCGTTCCGAGCACATTTATAGCTGTGCTGGACTGAGCTAGGACAGTTGATAGATTAGTTACGTTGAATACATACATTGTTGATTCATAATATATTTGACATATAGCGGTTTCTCAAGACAGTACCCATCAGAAGTTGGGGAGTCACTGTACTGTGCACATTCAGTATATGGCACTAAGAACCTAAAAGACCAATGTACCTGTGCTACACAGGTTCCAGTAAGACAGGTCCAGCTCCATCCTGATTCAGCACTCGTAACAATTTCCAATGGCATTGGTAAACTCACAAAAATGCTGCAAAACGGTCAGTTAATTAACCACAATGGAGCATGTCCAACATGGGCATATTGGAAGTCTCAGGAGTGGTCCAGGGACAAGATGGACTGAGTCTGTTCAGGAATGAAAAGAAAGGGCTAGATCAGAGGCTGTCTCCACCCAGGGGTGACATCTGCATTGAGAAGAAGCAGCCAAGCCCAACGGCCAAACAGGAAAATGCTGTAGATGGAGGATGTTCCGCGTCTGGTGAGTTAGGTGGGAGTTGTATGCATGCTGGGGGAACAAAACATGATTTATGACTAATGGAGTGAAAGCACCCAGTTAGAGGGATCTTGTGTGGAATTCAGAAAATAGCTCATAGCAAAGGTGGGAACAAACACATTCTTTCCTTGCAGTTCAGGGAATCCCTCCTAGGTGAAAAAGGGATGACTGACAGTGGGGTCCAAATCCCAGTCTTGCAGGTGTAACCCCAGACAAAGGCCTGAACAATCTCCACATCCGTAAGGCAGGAGTGGCCGGCCCCTGGGTACCCGCCCCACAGTTTTGCTGTGAGCGTCACATCTGAACAAGGCTTTGGAAACGTTGCCGCTTTGAAGATGGTGGAGAGCTGGGGAGCCGCGGAAAGGCATCATGCATCATCATCAGGCGGGACGCATGCGCCTGGGGCGAGGCAAAGTTTGCCGAAGGGTCCTTGGAGTTCATATGCTAAGTGGAGATCACCCACTGCTTCGTCAGACAACATGCAGCCAGCCAAGGACAGGGGGTGCAGCAGCCTGGAGCTGAAGAAATTCCCTGTGTCCCCTGCTTCCCTACGGTGCAGCTGGCTCTCCCCGTTTATACTCCACTCACCTCTTCCAAATACTATCCTTTAAAGAGTGTTTTTGAAGGTTCTTCAGACTCAGGGACTGTAGCCAGTAGCGTTAGGCAAGACATTGGCTACAAGAAGCTATTTGATTTGCTATGCAACGGCCGTTTCTCAGGGGGCTGACAAGTCACTGCTAAATCAGGGGCGATGCCCCCAGCCCTCCTAATGCCTCCATTCTGCATGGGAACTGGTCTCAGCACCTTTAAAATCCAGCCAGCCGGGTCTGTCCAGGGCTCATGTCTGGCTTTAAAATGAGAAGAAACTGTCCCCAATTCCTGAAGGATCCAGCATTGCCCACCCTTGTCCCACCTATCCTGAGGCTTCTGGGTGCTTCCTTGTGCCTCTCTGTTCTGCAGTGTCCCCCTTTCTGGAGGCCGGCTAATCACCTCCCTGCGTGTACTATGGTCGCCTTTGGCAATGTTTGCTTATGGAAACTTCTCTTGCCTGCAATACTCGCTCTTCATCAAACATGAATGCTAGCAAAAATCCCTTTGCCAACTGCATGAATTTTGTAAAACACACAGGGGGTAGGGTGGGAAACCTATATTCCCCTAGAGAGAATTATGCTTCTCTGCCTCTCTCTCTCACTCTTCTTTATCTCTCTCTCTCCCCCCTCCTCTCTCTTTCCTTCTCTCCTATCTAGGAAAAGCTGTTGAATACATAAGACACTTATGTTATAAAATAGCAGTTTAGTAGCCTTGATTACTAGGACCCAGTTGGAAAAGAACCAGATCTAAAAATAAACAAATTCTCTCCTCTTCTTATCAAATTGTTTCAAAGGATTTCAGTCCTGCAGACCATTTTCCCAAGCCAAGTGCCCTTTGCCTCCTCCTAGACTCTCACAGGATGGCACATGCAGATTGTTTTCAGAGAAGCCCAGAGTCCCCCTCCTCCCCCCACGCACACACAGCTTCAAAGCAAACGAAGGAGAAAAAAGAAGAAGAAAAGGAAAAGGAGCAGAATGTGAGGAGAAGAAAAGGAAGAGGAGAAGAAAAGAAAGAAGGAAGGGAGGAAAGGAAAGAGGAAGAAAGAAGGAAGAAAGGAGGGAAGAAGAAACCAGGAAGGAAGGAAGCAGGAAGGAATTAAAGAAGATAAAGAAGAGTGGAGAAGGGTGGAGGGAAGGAAGGGAAGGAGGAAAGGAGGAAGAAAGAAATCGCTTGCTCTAACAGTTAGAAAAGCTGAGGTCACAGCTTAATTCTCTCCTCACCCCCTGTCTGTAGCACACACATCCAACTAGACAGGGCCTGGGAGGGGCACGGCCTCTGCTTAGGATGTAGCTGGGTGTCCCCCTCAGCACTTCCAAGTGTCTTCAGAAAAAGCCTCTACCCAGCCCAGCGTCTCGCTGCCAGAAGAGACCCTTTGATTTCTTGGAGACCCTGGAGGCCACCAGCACCCATAGAGCCACGTTGTTACCTACTTCAGCGCCCCTTTGCTTTGCGGGAGCCATCAATGAGCAGCTATGGCTGGAGCACCAGAGCCCTGGGCCAGATGGAGCAAAGAAATGGGTATTTCTATGGGGGAAACTGCTTCTTACAGCACAGCCTTGGCTGGGTCAACACAGCTGAGCACCAGCAAGGACCACCCTGTATGTGGAGAAGGTAGAACCCAGACTGTGGGTCAAGAGTGGCCTTTGGGGCCTGTGGGGCAACCATGCAACTGGTACCAGTGCAAAGGTGTTTGGCAGATATGGGTAGATGGGGTGGGAATAGCATCCTGCAGACGCCATCTCCCGTCCCCATCACGTGTTCTTCGTGAAGCCCTCTCTGTTCTTCCTCAATTATCTTGCTTCTGTCAGAAAACACCCATGTTATTCTCGGGAGTCATGTGGCACCTGGAAGTGGACGCGATCGATGCGGCTCATTGTCTCAGGTGACAGATGTGCATCCCGCCTCCATGCCACAGTCTGGCTGTGGGCCACGAAGCCAGGAAGATGGCACTGCCACCAGTTTAGAAGTGGAGATGAGCTTTAGGGCAACAAGGAGGCGTGTTTAACTCGGGCATTCTAGCTTCCTTTCCAGTCCTGGCATATGGCTGGCACTGCATGTCTGAGTGACTGTTTCTCATATTACTAGTTGCTGCAATCTCTCTAAAACAAGGGTTTAGGGAAGGGTGTGTAAGCTATGCTATGTCCTGGGCTGTTCCTACTCCTCTGTAGAGACACAACTTCTGAGGACTCTGCCCATCCTTAACCACACAAGCAGTGTTCTTGCAAGTCCCCCCTTTTCCAGAAAACTTTCAGATATCCCAATATGTTTCATAGGTAATAGGCAATACAAATATTAACTTGAGCCATTTAGCTAGCTCCTGTGGGTCTCAAATCTCTTATGCATAAAGTGGTGTCTAGCTGGACATGGGGACTCACCTCTGGGATCCCAGCATTTTAGAGGCTTAGATCAGAGGGTTGCTATGAGTTCCAGACCAGCCTGGACTATATAGCAGTTTCCTGGGTTTTTTTAATTTTTTATTATTATTATGTATTATTTATTCAATTGTGCATGTGTGCGTGTGTGTGTATGTATGTGTGTATATATGCGTGTGTGTTGTGTAGAACCACGGGTGAATTCGGGAACCACCATGGACACCTCCACCTCCTCCTCGTTTCTCTACCCCGGGATTCACAGGCTCCGCCCTACCAGGACCAGAAACACAGGCCGCCCCCTGCTTCTGCCTGGCGTCTGTACGTGGGGTCTAGGATCCGAACTCAGGACCTTCCGCCTGCAAGGCAGAGGTTTAACCCCTGAGCCACCTCTCCAGCCCCAGTTTCCTGTTTGTTTTTTAAATAGATAAGTAATACAATTAAACAAAGATGTCTAAAGAAGGAATGAGAATGAATTGCATATTGAAAAGTCCTTGCTGCCTCTCATAGTTCTCAAACCATTGAAGACTTGGGAATTCTTGGGTAGACTACCAGTTGAGATTTACTTAAAATAAGGATGGCAGTCAACATGATTCTGAAATTGTCACCTATCTTCTGGTCTAAAAGTCTTGATGTGGGCATTCTTCCCCTATCAGAAATCTGTAGCAGCTATTGCCAGCGTTCCCCGTTACTGGATAGTCCTGGGGCAAGGGTGGCTGTGTGGAAGCACCCAAAGGCTACTGGTGCCAGGCAGTGTCTGCTGACTTCGCATGGGGACCAGTGATGCAGGAGAGCTAGGACTGGGTTGACATAGAAACCCCCGGAAGGGAGGAAGAAATGGAGACAGCAGCCCTGGTTGAGAAGTGCTCCTCTCTCCATGACGGCCCTGGCTCTGTTTTCTGTATCCAGGCGACCGTGGTTGCCCTGGGTGGACGGCACTCTGCACACTGTGTGTCCCCTACAGGCACCTCCTTCTTCAACTGTGAACTCTTTGAGGACAGAGACATCCACTGCGATGCATACCCAATGGTCAGCACCAGGAGCACAGCTGGCATCAGACAAATCCGTTTTTTTGCAGGAAAGAATAAAAATGGTGACCAAAGACACAATTTTGCTCACTGTCGCAAGCCACCAGTAACAAAATATTACAACCCCCATATCCAGAATCCCAGTCCATAGCCCTTCAGAACAACCTTTAATTTCACAAGCAATGGAAGATGCTATCTAAACAAATTAGCAGATATCTTAGATTTCAAGGCCTTTGGAGTGGAAGTCAAGTATTTAATTCAGGCCTGATTTTTACTGCTACCAGACATATTCTCTGACCCCTACTACCATCCTCTTGCTTCCCTGCCCCCACACCCCAAGGAAGTGCTCACCACATAATATGATAGTCCTGGCTGACTTATATCTTGAGAATTGGGTAGGAGTTGCTGAAACCGGCCCCAGATGGGATTCCAGGAGTAGAAGCGGCCCCTCCCCTTGGGGCTTCTGGGAACTACAGATAACTTTTTTAATGAACCAAAATACCAAAGAAAAAAATCCTCCTGACAGTTGTTATCCATTGCCCAACTCCCCAAGGATGGGAGCCTGTGGAATTTGCAGCGCCTTGGTCATGTGTGAAGGGCAACACCAGGCCCCGCAGTGATAACGAGGAGGCATATTTATCCAGCCTGACTCCCCCAGAGAGCTTGTTTTTCCTCCACTGCAATACCATGGCCCGCTTGGCTCAACTCAGCATCCCTAGTGCAGATGGGCAGGATCAGAAAAACCTGCCCAGAGGCGCGAGTGGAGCAGAAGATGCCATGTGGTCTCTTGCTCTCCCCTGCCCCCAATCCGGAACTCAGAAATGGATGGCTGCTGGCCTCAAAAATACTCCCTGGTTTCAAACAACCTGACCACATTCTAGGAACCCAGGAAACAGCACTCCACCATGGAGGGTAGAAAAGGAGACGGGGTAGTTTTAAAGTACCGGGGAAAGGGTGTTATAAAATGAGTGCCAATCACCTGTGGCAAAGACCACACAGGAAATGCTTCGAAGCAGTGGTTTCCAAACTTTAGCAAACATCGGTTCCTCCTTGCTGCCTGGTAACGGCATCTACGATGGATCATGTTTATAACCTTCTTTCATGCAAGAGGTTAGACTTAACTCCTGCGTTCCAATCACTGTGCTAGGCATACTCATGTACTAGCACATGCCCATAGTGGGCTGATTTGGTTGGTTTTATCTTTGTTGTTGATAAGAAAGTCGAGGCTCAGAGCTTTCTGTACAGTGTCAAACACTCAGGAAGGAGTTTGAGGCAGGACTCAAACTCACATCTATAGCATCATCATGTCTTCTTAAAGAGACAGGCAGAGGGCAGAGCGGCATACTCTATTTTCCTCAGTTGTGAACTCGAGACAACATCCCACAAGAAGTAAAAAATAAAGACCACACGATCCCAAGTTCAGTGTCTATCAGAGACATTTGGAGCATACAAATGCAAACAAAGAATCTATGGCTAGATTTATCAGGCATTTTAATTAACACGCTGAAGTGTACAGTGAATTTCAAAGAGGAGGCTATGTAGCATTGTTCAAAGTTGATGCAAGGACTTAGGTATCGCTCTGTGGTGGAGCACTTGCCTACCAGCATGGATGAGGACTGGGATTCAATCCAAAGCCCTGAAGAACGAGACAGAAACGAGGCGGGGGAGATTATGGATTAGTAACATGACTTATCAGGTAAGTGCACCTGTGCACAAACCTGATAACCTGAGTTCGATCCCTAGAGGCCGCACAGTGGAAGGAAAGAACTGACTCTCAAAAGTTGCCCTCTGACCTCCACATTTGTCCCAAGGGATACATATACCTGTCTTCTCTGTCTCTGTCACTCTGTCTTAAATATAAATAAATACATCTCCTTTAAAAGGGGAATTTATTTAACCAGTGAATCTTCCATCAAATAAAAAATAAACTATTTAAATCTCCAATAACAAGTGTGAGGAGCAGAGCCTGGTAGCCTTTGACCTGGATATTAACAAGGTCAAGGATTTAACCACTAGCCCATTTTCCACATGCTCACATTTTTAAGGAAATTACACAGACCATGCCTGGAGTGATTCAAATAAGAACCAAATAGAAAAAAAAAAAAAAACTGCCAGGATCCTATAGCACTCATTGAGGTCCAAGGTGGGCACCAAGAGCCCTAAGCTGGACACAGCAGTGGCAGGGAGTCACCGAAGCCCCCTGTACCGTTCAGTCTCCCTAGGGAGGAAACAAAAACATCTGACCATCTTAGAGCCATCACCTCTCTGTCTTAGGTTTTCAGTGACTCCCACAGACTGTCTGTGAGTCCAGCCTTCCTCCATCAATTTTTCACACTTCTATCTATTTGCCGTCTTTGAGAGAAGTAAAAGAAAAACAAAAGGCCGCAGGGACTGAGAGAAAAGAAAGCCCAGGACATCTGGGCTGGGCATAAGGGTCGACATTAGATGTGCTCTCTAATGCATCCTGACATTTGTCCTTCTCTCCCTGAGATCCACCGGGAGAGACAGTGGGAAGAAAGCTCAGCGCTCAGCCAGTCTCTGGGGGTCAGAGCAACCGACCCCACTTGCAGAAGGGGTCTCTTGCAGTTGTTTGCCTTGCCTGCTTGGGCAATATTTGACCAGCTGAGGAGTGCAGTGTCCACAGAAGAGTGCCCAGCCTGCCAGCGCCAGGTGTACCCTGCTGCACGCATGTCTCTTCCTGGATAAATAAACAGGGCTGTTCAAATTCACCTGGAGGAATTCAGGCAAGAGCCCAACATGAGGTCCCTACCAAGAGCCTTTCATCCTAAAGCGTGCAGTCAGCTTTGGCAGAAGGACAGAGATTTTAAATTTGCTACGTGTAGCATTTTACAAATAGACATTATTACAGCATCGGCTCATTAATAAAAGAAAGTGTATGGACATGGTCTGCAATCATTGTTCTCGCTATCAAAATGATCTGCCATAGTACGCTGTCCTTTGTGTTCCGAGACAATGCTACTAACAGAGTAGAACAAGTGCTTACTTTCCAGTGCACGATTGTCATTTATTGCCCAAGCCACCAATATATTGGAGAGAGTTTGCAGAATGCATTTGTGAGTGCATGTATCTGTGTGTGTGTGCATCACATATATGCACACACACACAAATACATATACACACAAATTTAGTTGTATATAATCATGTCCATGAACTATTCTCTCTCTCTCTCTCTCTCTCTCTCTCTCTCTCTCTCTTTCTCTGTGTGTGTATGTGATCCCTTTATCGGAATGCAAATTCTTGGAATGGCAATATGGCTCGGCAGGTAAAAGTGTTTGCCAAGCAAGCCCAGCAACCTGAGTTTAATCACTAAAGCCCATGTAAAGGTGTGTGTGGGGGGACAAGTCCATAAAATTGTTCTCTGGTCTCCATATGCACACATATGCATGTACCTCCTCACACAAGTTATATACACACACTCACAATCCTAGTAATAATTTTTTAGAAAAAAAGTCAGTTCTTTTCTCTTGCAATTATTTTGTATTATCTTTAGTAAAAAAAAAAAAAAAAACCATAGTGCTTAATAAATTCCTCTCAGCTCTCCAATTCATCCCAGCAGTGGCAGAAAGCCTATGTCTCCACCCAAATTCCATTCCCCAAGATCGACTCCTCATGATGTGGGTCATGAGATGCTGAACCACCAAACAAACTCAATGAGCCACTCAGGAAAAGATCACCTTGTCCCTGAGTTAACTTACTGGCTTGATGTACAACCCAGCATTAGACACGCATATTTCAAAGTGTCTTTCCTCTAAGACCTACATGCTACCTAAAATTATTTTCTAGAATTTTTCTATTATTTTTTTACACGTTTTTCAATTATGTAAGTAATAAATGGTCATTAAAGAAAGTATAGAAAAGTTTGGACCAATGGGAAAAAATTAATAAAGGACATCTTGTTTCATTTTCCAAACAAAACCACTGTTAGCATTTTTGGCTGATTCCTTTCTAGTATTTATGCGTTATAAAAAGCTTTAATTGTATTAGGCTTTTTATCTTAATGCTACTTCATAAGGATCAGTTACAAGATTGGCCTTTAGAGACTAAATTTCAAATAACTGCATAATATACTAAATCTATTTAACCATTCCAACACTATAAATGGGTATTTGAATTTCTTTTTTTCTTTCTTTCTCTTTCTTTTCTTTCTTCTCTCTCTCTCTCTCTCTCTCTTTCTCTCTCTCTCTCGTCTCTCTCTCTCTCTCTCTCTCTCTCTTCTCTCTCTCTCTCTCTCTCTCTCTCTCTCTCTCTCTCTCTCTCTCTCTCTCTCTCTCAGGTCACATTGGCCTGAAACTAGCTAGGTAGCCCAAGCTGGTTTTAAACTTGAGATCCTCTTGCCTCAGCTTCCCAAGTGCTGGGATGACAGCGCACACTCGGCCCACCCGGCCCAGCATCACTTTAATTTTTGACATGCTAGACAATGCAGAAATTTGTGTTGAGATGAGTAAAATCTAGATTTGCTTCCTATACACTACCACCAGTTCAAAGGGTTCGACTATTTGTAAGGCTCTTGTTAAATATTTACAAATTATTTTCCGAGAGTGTTGTGCAAGTCAGAATTCCCACAGCTGAGCTTCAGTGCAAACAGAGCCAGTTTCCCAGTGCACCCCAGGGAACCACTTCTCAACAACGGTTTATGATGCTGTTTCGTTCTGTCACAATCCCCGCCTCACCTGTCCCTCTGCCATGCAGAACGCCTCGGACCAAACTTCAACATGGAAAACGCAGACCACTAAAGGTGTGTCCATTCAAGAACTTTCCAACCCAGGCACTCATTTCTGGAACAACTACCAAGACAAGGTCACCAAGAATCCTCCTACCCATTACGACCCACAAATCCACAAGTCAGGAACCTATAGAACACTCTAGCTAGAAGAATAATTTGTGTTTAATAGGGTCATTCTGAGCAACAGAACAAACTTCTCACCTTTCTATTTTTATTTAGGTGCTTTGAACTCTGATTTTATGTTCTCGCCTTGATTTTTTTTTTCTGTTTTCCATTTTTATCATATGTGTGTTTGGGGTGCACGTGCGTGTGTGTTAAGCATATTGTTTATGTGTGGGTACATAAATGCATGCGTGTACCCACACACGTGTGTGCATATACATGTAGAATTTTCAGGAGTCAGTCTTGATTCCTATCCTTTCTACCTTATTTTTTAACAAGTTTTTCAATTACCAAAATAATAAATGGGCATTAAAGAAAGTATAGAAAAGTTTGGACCAACAGAAAAGAGTTAATAAGGCACGTCTTGCTTCATTTTCCAAACACAGCTACTGTTGGTATTTTTGATCATTTCCTTTCTGGTATTTATGTCTTAAATTTTTTTTATTATTTTTGTGACAGGGTCTTTAATCAAACCCAGAGCTCCCTAAAACGGCTAGGCTAGCTGTTGAGCTTTCTCTGGAGATTCCCAGTCTCAGTCCTTTGAGGCTGGAATACAGGTGGCGCGTCACACCCAGGCAGCATTTTACATGGCATCTTAGAATCTGAACTCTGGTCCTTTCGCTTGTTCAGCAAGACCTTTAACCACTAAGCTATCGCCCTGACCCTATCTTCCTGCTTTCTTATGACATCCTCTTTACCAGTGAGCCTGCAGAAATTAAAGGAAGCACATGAAACCAAATAGTTTCACCTCTTTCACCATTCACCTTTCCAATTTTCCTCATTGAAAATTCCAGAAGCATGCCTTGCAGGAGAAGTTATTCATACCTGGTTGTAAGCAAACTTAAACAAAAGAGACTAGACAACTCTGTCTCACCTTTTGGAATGCTCTCCTGCAACAGGTGTTGACAGAGTTCTTGCCAGGTGACCAACCTCAGCCTGCACCTCTAGCTTCCTTTTTGTTGCCCACAGAGGCTGCTGTGGCTGTGAATTACTTAATGTCATAGGAAGACGAGTGCCGCCCTCTCTTACTCTGTCTATAACCCCTGCCGTAGTGTCCAAGTGACTGACTGCCGAAGTAGACATATAAGTCAATCACCTTTCAGGAAAGAACAAGCCAAGTCCAAGAGAGAGCAGTGAGATGCTTGGTCTCATCGAAGTTTGTAAGCGCAGCACCAGCAACAATAACTGTGCCAACCCTCGGGTGCCCGAGGTCCCACAGGACACCTGGAGGAAGGGCAAGAGAACACTACCTGGCCAAGGAAAGCGTAGAGACATTCCTGGAAGCTTTCCCCCCAAGGCCTCTGATGTCAAATAGAAGCCCACATGGGCCCAGGGATCATATTGAGATAGATGTCAGCTGTCTGTTTCCATTTTCCAAGGCTGACACCTCGCTAAACAAGTCCATCTAGCTCTGAAGTCCTCAGTGGGGTTAACACTAGAGAACAGGTCTGTTGAGCAACTGTTGCTCTGGGGGGGTCACCTGTCACTGATGGGCAGATTAGAGAGAGGCTCATGTCACGCAGTGAAACAAGGCAATTCCTTTGATGCCCTCGCAGACTCAGACCATGGTTCTGTGAGATTGTCACAAAGTCCCTTCTTCCTCTGCTTTCCATTCTCAGGAAATACACATGCTGAAATTCAGGTTCAAGAGATGTTTTGAGACTCCTTGGCTCTGAGACAGGACGCACGAGACCATGGTCCCTGGGTCAGATCCTGGATCAATGAAAGACCTTTGTGCATGATGTGTGGCCTGGGTATTACTCCCAGTTCCAGACACTGTCACAGTAGGCTGTTCAGTGACCTGAGTTATAGACAGCAAGAGGGAGGGACTAGGGTAATATGACTCATCTCTCTCCAGGAAGAAGCTCCACCCTACATAGCATCTCCTTTTAAATAAAGGTAAGTGAGAGAACATGTATGCCTATACCCCCCCCCACACACACACTGATAAATCCTCCCGTGGCCACCCTGATACTTCATTCATAAATTAGACAACCTGAAAGAAGAAGCTGCCTAGGACCATCCCATCAACCGTGAGCACACATTGAAATCTAACTGCTCAGTTAAATCTAGTCCTGAACAAAATCATATCCTTTGTGAAGAGGCTGATTTCCAAAGGAAGTGGGCCAATCATTCAGTATCTAGGTTTTCAGTATCAATCCCTTTACCCTGTGATTTTGAAAACTCAATTAGCATTTAGTAAAGATGGCTAAATGATCTAGGGAGTGGATTTTATACGAGGGATTCCCTGAGGCTTAACTAGAGAGGCAAAAGAAGTCCCTCAACCAACAGGCATTGAGCTGGGCACCGTAGCATACAGCCATAAGCCCAGACCTTGCTGGGCTTGAGGCATGCGCTCAAAGCTAGCTTGGGCTACACCGTGAGGTTTGATGTTGAAACGAGTTAAGGAGCGGGTCCATTGACTAACAGATTATCTGGCTAATAAAAAAGGTGCATTGATGGAGGGGTCCATGAGCTCTCCGCACCCAGCAACAAGGCTGAAGGATGAGAGGAGGAAGGTACGTTTGAAAGACCAGCTGCTGAGCCTGCACCCCCAAAGCCTGCCCAGCACTCACGATAGCCCACAGTGGTCCAAGAGCAACATGGCCCTCCTCGGCAGGGAGAAAACCAGACTGTGTTTTTGTCCCCCGGCCACTCCTCCAGCAGTCTGGGTCCTGCCAAATGACCACAGGTCAAGCCTGGGCCAGCTCCAGCTGGCTTCGTTCCTGTCATAACTTCACTTGGCTTCGTTAACCCACCTCCCTCCCCAGCTAGTACGCAAGCGAGCAGGGGAGGATGCCTTCTCAGCGGCCTGCTTCTCAGCCTGGCTTTTTTCTTTTTTCAGAAATGGGGCAGATGGTTGCCACAGTCGCATGAATGCTTGGGATGAAGAGAGTGGGTTGCCCCCGACTGGAGGTAAGAACCCCGGGCTGTGTGCACACAGGCTCCCCGCACCCGCTCTCTTGGCATTTCCTGGCACAGTCTCTCCCCACCCACCCCCTCCGTAAGCTCAACCTTTGTCTCAGATCTCTGGAATTCTGCCTCAGAAAGAAAACAGTGAGCTGAGCTTGGAAAACAGAGGAGATGGGACAATGCCAAAAACCTGGCTGGAAATCCTTAGCAGGGATTACCCTCCCCTGAGTCTGTCGCCCAACACAGGGCACTTTTGTGCGTGAGCTTCAAGCAACGCTGACTCTGAGACTGAAAAAGCATGTCTGACATCATCTGGTCCAGAGCTGCTCAAACTATCTGTGGTAGAGAGCCGTTCAGTAAACTCTCCAGACTGAGGTAGACGTTGATTGTTTTTGTTCAAGTCCAGAAAAGCAAATTGACAAATAAAATGTAAAGCCACAAAAATACAAGTTCATTGTGCGTGTTCTGGGATATTGAACAATATCAAATTGCTTCATTCTTTTCTGAACGTTCATTCTCTGATGTCTGGTCTGATCTCTGCATAGACCATTAACAAATAGTTCACAGGCCAAGTTTGGGTCTGCTCAAGACCTCTGCGATTCAACGCGTGGTTCAAGCACTCAGAGCATCAGCCTCACGTGGGAGCTAATTAGCCACAGGCCTACGGAATGAGAATCTACATTTGCAAAAAGGTCCTGTGATTTGCATGCATGTTACTGTTTGAGATGTGCTGAAAGGAACTCAGCTCCTGGGTTAATATAGTTGCAGAAGTTTTCTTCACTCCCAGCCCTGCAGTGGTTTTTGAGTAGATGAGATACGTCATGTTGCGGCATCTTAGTTAAGGGGCTGTGGAGATGACTCAATCAGTAAGGTACCACGCTTGGTGACAATCCCAGCATTGGTAGCCAGGTTGCCAGTGCTTGCTAGGTCAATCAATCTAGCCTACTTGGTAAGTCCAGGCATGTGGACAACTAAGGTCATCTGGTTTTCACATACATGTACATACACATGCATCCTACACGTGTGTGCACACAGTCATGCATACATCAAAGAATCCAGCTATCTTGGAGAATTAATATTTAATTCTCCAGGTATAAAAACAGGCGGGGTCTTCACGCTGGAAGGTTTTATGGGAATTCAGGAAACAGGGAGAAGTGTGAGATGAACAGCCTGGCTGACGCTGGTTAGCTCCATGGCTTAGAAGCCACCAGACAACAATGGCCACACTGGCTAGATCAACAGGTGACTTGAACAGAGGGAGCACAAAGCAGAAGACATGGCTCTCAACTGCTGCCCAGACGTGGGGCACATCGTAGGGCGAAGCAGGAAGTCCAAGGTCAGAGAGCCAGAGGCAACTCGATTCCCAAAACTGAGCGAGCCAGCCTGCCGGGAGACAGTAGCCTGTTTATTTACGTTGTGTCTGCTTGGCTGGCTGGCTGGCTACAAGGAGTTGATTATCAGTCCCCAAGCTGCGTACCCTCAGCTAGAACCTTGTTCCTAATCTGTATGGGCCATTAAAGCCTCTCCCCGCATCCAGCTCTGTCTCCAACATGGAGTCTGGACGCTCCCGGGGGCCTCTCTGCGCCAACCTCCTCCCACGTGTCTAGGCTTCTGTCTCGGGCTGCAGAACCGCTTCAATCAATTCCTACTGAGAGGAAGGCCAGTCCTTAATTAATGCATTCAACCTGCGCACGAGCGAGGAGAGACGCCCCAACCCCATTAGCTCAGCGAAGGATGTCACATGGACGATGAAGGGCTTACCTTCGACTGCACACTGGTGACAGTCACCCTGGCCTCTCTGAGCATCCCTAAACCTCTGTGTCCCAACTTCAGTACTGTCCTTGCTTTCTGTGTGACTTCTAACGGGCTTCCCTTCTTCCTCTAATGTCAGTAGTTCCTAGAACCGGGAAGACCCTTGAAATCAAAATCTCTGATGACCACCTGTTCTGCCTAAAGTCACCTACGTAGTCTACATCCACCCCTAGATTCACATGAGAAAAATGATGACTTGAAAGCCAAGGGGTCACCAGGTATTTCACCATAGTGACAATTTTTCACGATCAGATGTTACATGCGTATCAGCTACCTGAACTCTCAATTTGAGCTCAGAGCATCTGTTAAGCTCTTTCTTCTGGCCCTCGGGGGAATCGGGGGAAGACCCAAGTGGGTTTAGCCCGAGTACTCCTCCATGGGGTCTCAAGAACCCTCGGGCTCCAGGGTGAGCTACTTTGGTTTCAAGGGGGCTCAGGAAGGACATGCTTTGACCAAGATCAGCTCTGGGATTCAAGATGAGAGCCTCTCAAGTAGAGTCTCATGAACTCACCACCATCCCTTCCAAATTCGGGAGAGGGTACTTACTATCCTCCATTATACTATACTGCAAAGTGTGCATCTTCCCATCTAACCATCAAAGCGGATGAAGGGCCCCTGGATCACACAGGTGTTGATGAGACACTCGGTACAGGTGGTAGCGTACCCACAACACTGGCTGGAAGGCAAGAGTTCAGCGATCGCTAACTCCTGACAAGGTGAGTTTCTGAGCAAGCTGGACAGTGTGACCCACCTGGATTTGCCTTACGCGAAGGAGCCCAACACCCCAACTTCATGTCTCCTGAGAAGTGGCTCTCCACACCCAGCTCTCGCTTGAGAGCCCAGGAAGTTCAACCCAGTCCAGACTTCCTCTCAGTGGCTGGGTTTGAGATGGGAGATGACAGGTTTTCCTTTTTGCTTTTGTGTTTTCAATCTTGGAAAGTGGCTCGTACAATAAGAAAGGAAATGCTTGGTGGGTGACTCGAAAGCCGAGGAGCAGAGAGGTCCGCAGGGCAGGAAGGGGCGCCGCGGGTCGGCTCCGTCACTTCCTCCGCGCTCCAGGGGCTCGGGGAGTTCCCTCTCGTCCCAATCATTTTCCTTCCAAATGAACAAAGGGACAATGGGGGGGGGATCCAGGAACATAGGGGAGTGCCACATGCTAGTGAAGCAGGCGTGTGACCTCTGTACTTGGTTGTGGCCACCCACGGAAGTAACACTGTAAGGTTGGGAAATGCAAGAGGAGAATGTCCAGTGCCGAGTCAAGAACAGAGAAGAGCAGGGCAGGGAGTGTCCATGTCTCTCCTGCAACATTGGACTCTTCCATTCTTGCGACCCTGTGGCTGCAAAGGGGAAAGAAGAGGCCAGCAGGGAAGGGGAAAGGTCAGCGGTGCCTGCCTGAGTCTATGCTCTGCTGGGGCTCGGCTTGTGCTCTCACATCGGCTCATTCTGCACCAGAGGATGAAACGGCACAGCACTCTGAACCTGGTGAGGGAGAGGGACCCTTGCTATCCTTTGACCTCGAGAAGCAAGGAATGTGAGGGGCTGGAGATGCCAAAAGGACAGAGCTGTGCAGGCAGATCACACTGAGAAGAGAGCACAGGGATGCAGCCAGCCCAGGCTCCTGGGGCCGGTGAGGGGCCGGGAAACGAACTCTCACTGTCTTCTTCCACCACCATCCACCTGTTGGTAGTCCTCATGGTCCCGTCTACCAGGACAAGTGGCTTGGTAGACCACAGAGCGTTCTGAGTCACACAGTGTAACCCACACGCTGTGACAGGATCATCTGTTTGTTTCTGTCCTCCTCCTGGACCGCAAATCCTCCTGATCCCTGTGCCCGGTGTGCAGTAGACGCTCAATGCATATCCTTATATGAATAAATGAGTGCAGAATGGTGCGAGGAGCGGGGCTTTGCTAAGGATGGAAATGAATGAGACCCTCCTATGCCGCTCAGTGGGGATGACCCGACTCTTTTAGGCTATTCACTGTCCTTGAGCTCGGTTCATCTTTACAAAGCGAGGCATCATTTCCCCCAGCCTGCCTCTTGGCTCCTGCCAGGGTTCCCTTCACTGAGTTCCCCAGCTGACAGTCACCATACTCTAACAAGTGGCTCCGGGAGCAGGGACACACTACGCAGGCAGGCAGGTGTCCCAGGAGCCTAGAGATTCTGTCGAATCTCGCTGTTCCTCTGTGCAAGGCGAGGTGTTCAGCCTCTGTGCTGCCGTGTGCCTGGTTTGGCAGTTGCCATGGCAACAGACAGTGTCCACTCTCCTGGAGGCCACCCCAGTGGAGTTTTGCTGTCAGGGCCTGTGGACATCCCATGGCCTGTCCTGATCACTGTCCATGCAGATCTAGATACCCACCCCCGGGAATAGCCCAGGCTAATCAGTGATGAGACAGACACGGTTGTTTGCAAAACTTGGACGGTGGCTGGGCGTTCTGTGTCTGCATCAGGCAAAGCACCCGGGTCCTGTGGGCGGGCTCCACACAAAGATGCTCTTCTTTACGTGCCTACAGACTGCCCCATCCTCTTCCCCACATCCTACTTTAGCCACAGCAAGTCACCATCGATTCCTGTCCTGGTTGTCGGTTTCCTCCCCTGAAGGTCCTCTGACTGTAGGATTGTCCGCTAATCCTTTGCAGTTAGCTTTGCTTCTCTCTGTCAGTGACCCTGAACACCTCACACCATCACCACAGCCCATTCCACCCTCAGCTCCTCCTACACAAGGAAAGCCTTTCCCTCCCTAGCCTAGGTTCATTCAGTAAGCTGTCAATCCAACTAGGTGGAGCCTGTCCAAGCCAGAGAATCTGCCTCTTTCATCCAATGACCAGGCTACTGCCTAGGACAGAGCTAGGCACACAATGGACTGCTGCTTGGGGGTTGAGTTTCAAGGGCTCACGGAGATAGACACGGTGTTGCTTACAGGTGAAAAGCACACATTGCCACATGCCAATTGTGCTTTGGGCATTTTCAATTAAGACCCAAAGGAGCTTGTTATTCAGCTTCCAAATTTGTTAGCTAAATATTCACCCATTTATTCAGTTGATCTGAGAGGCGTTTATTGAGCATATACTCTAGGCCACGGTGCTGAGCACTGAGAACACAGAGAGTGGTAAGACCCAAGCCCAGCTCTCTGCAGACACTGGGACGAGGAAGTGATGGATGAGTAAATTGGCACGTGGGGAGGAGGCATACTAGAGGACCCACAACAGTAGAGACTATTGTAATTCCAAGGAAGCGCACAGAACCCAGAGCATGTGGCAGTCTAAGGTTTGTCTGAGTCCAAAAGAACAAGGTAACAGGACACCAAGTCTCCTGTTGCAGCTAAGCTGCAAGACCCAGCCACCAGCCACCAGCACCAGACCCATTACAGATTCCAGGCACAGCGCCGTGAGGCCCCACCACTCTTTCGCACCCCAGCCTCTTTTTATTTTTTCCCATGCTAAGCAGCCTCCCTGTCTGACCTTCCCCAATCCTCCAGTAACCTGGGTCTGCCTGGCTAGCAGCCATCCGGAATTTATTTATAATTTTTTTTTCTTCCAAGTCCTGGCTAAGACCCAAGACACATGGAATGGGGTGGATATTGGGGGATGGGAATAGTTTGGGTGGATGCTAAGCTTGCTCCTCCATTCAACCCCTGTGCTGGGCAGCTGAACTGTCTCTGAAGTGAGGCCCAGCCGGGAGGGCTGTCTCTTTCTTGCCCTCTGGAGACCGCCAGGCTGAACTGGTGCAGATGGCACCGGCAGATGCCCGTCTCAAGGGAGATCCCTCCCTCTGGCTAATGAGGAAGCAGTGGAAGGAAACAGTGAAGGAATAGAAACAGAATGAGCGCCAGACTCAGGTTAGGTTCTAGTCCCAGCTCTGCCACTGCCTGGGTGTCTTCTGCCGTCAGAGTCTGTGGTTCTGGCTCTTAGAGGGGGTTTACTGCTTTGAGAGAGAACAGCCTAGGTCCTCATCTCTCATCATGAACCCACACAGTGATGCTCCCCAAATCCTCTGACCTTCCTTGCCAGTGATCACGTCTCACTCAGTATGGGAATAGAACTGAATTAGTACAAAATACAGGCCACAGTCAGGAAAAAGTCACTAGGGCTCACAAAGCACTCTTCTCTGCTTTCTCCCACCACTTTGCCAATAGCTTGCGACCCCTATGTCTCCTCTCCCACTCTGAACTGCTGCTTTTCCTCCCACTTTCCATCTCCGTCTTCACCCCCTGAATCCTCTGTGACCAATGATGGCTCAGGCCTGCCAGCCCAGTAACCTGGGAATTCTTGGTCTTTGGGGACCTGGGGGGATCTCCTTCTATGTCCACGTGACCCTGTGTTTATGAGCATTGGCTGGCTACACTATCCTGCAAAAGGAAGCCCTGTCCTTTTGAAGCCCCTTCAGCAGACGGGTACCAGTCTTCTGGGAGGGTGATTGTGCATTCCACTGCCCATTTCCTTCCGGACCCCAGGGGAGGCTGGCCTGGCAAGTCCACCAGAGTTCTGGAAAATATGGGTATGCCACTTGTCCTGAGATATAATGTAGATTCCAAAAGACTGGTCGGTACAGCTAAGAACAAGATTGATTTGTGATCATTTGGAAAGAAAGGTGGTGACCAGAAGAGGTGGTAAGACGGGCAGGGAGTTGCTGTAAATGGGCAAGAAGTTGCTTTAGACACTGGTATTATGAGAGGGAATAAATCAGGTATAGAGAAGCACTCAGGAAAATGAACCATAGGGCATAGACAGAAAGATAGATAGATAGATGGATGGATGGATAGATAGACAGACAGACAGACAGACAGACAGATAGAGAGATAGAGGGATGGCAGTTGCTTACTTCAAAGGTAAGCATTTCACATGCTAAAGAGGCAGACGCAGAGAGTAAGGCATTGCCTACCCACAATTCATTGGTGCCTCTGGTAGAGGGTCTGGAAACTATTGTCTGGTTGGTCACAGACCAGGCCTAAGAGGCCAAGCAAGCTCCTTGTAAAGATGGGAATATCACGTGACTTTCTGCTTTCCATGAGGAGCTTGTGAGCCTGGAAGGAATGATGAGTGACTGGCAGGATCCTGACTGGAAGGCCAAGGGGCAAAGGACAAAGTCGATCAGTGGCCTGATTCTAAGTGTGCTTTTGCTCCCCTCATGTGCTCCGTCGCCCTTAAGTTCAGGATTCACCCCTTTGGTTTGTAGATCTTTTGTCTCATCAAGGAAGGCTATTTTCTAGGAGTGTCCTAGGAAGATGGGGTATAAACTCTGAACTGAGGTCACATGGCTGGGCCTGAGAAGACTTAGGTCAAATGCACCCCAGAAGTACAGAGCTAGTAGTTAAACTGTGACACCAACGCATGGCTATTGGCCTGACCCTGAGAAGCCCCTGGCATGGATGGGAGGGCAAGATTCTAGGAACTCAGTCAGGCACTGAGGAGATTGTATGCCAGGCCCATTATGTGAAAGCCCTAGAGACCTGGCAGGAATGAGCTCTCGAGGAGCTCCTTAGATCTCCATGGAAAGTCCTTGGAACAGTAACAATGAATACCTGTGTAGCAGCCTTCACGTATATTCTCTAATTTCCCCTTAGCACGAGAGAGAGATGGGCACTATTTTCATTCACATTTTGTAACTAAGAAGACCAAGGCTCAGAGAAGTTAAGTAACACACCCCGGGTCAACACAGATTAGTGGCAATCAGACTTTGACTTTGAAAAGTCTCCTTCTGAAGGCTTCTTTTCTTTTCTGTTTTTATTTCAGATAGTCTCCTGTAACCCAGGCTAGGCAGAAAGTTGTACAGCCGAGGATGACCTTGAACTTCTGAAGCTCTTGCTGCTCCCTCTCAAGCCCTGGGATTACAAGCATGTGCCACCACATTAGGTTTATGGAGTGCTAAGAGATCAAACCTAAGGTTTCCTGTATGCTAGGCAAACACTCTACCAACTGAATCATATCCCCTAGCCCAAAACTCTACTCTGAACAACACATAGAGTGGACTCTTGGGAGTGAATCAAGATCCTGACTTCTGTGTGTTTCCACACCTTCGTGGTGGGGGTGAATTACTCTGAGGCTGGTTACACCTGCCCCCCACAACCTGCCTGGACCAGGGGAATTCTGTCCTCAATACTTATCCCCAGGCACCTGCTAGCTAGCCAGGAGTGGGGGCTGAGACCTCCCACCTCCCACGCTATCCTCAGGGAATCCCAGCTATCCCCCAGGAGCTAAAATTCCTCTCTGCAGCCCAGTCTCCCTGAAAATTTTACAAATGCTGCTCGCAGGATAAAAGCGCAGAGACCCGACATGAATGGAGTGGGTTTTTCAGAAACAGCGTTTAACGTCGAGATCCTTCTGATGTGAGTAATTTGGATTCCGGTGCATTTCTGGATTGTTTGTTGAATTATACATCAGCAGCTTCTGCTGCCGCGAAAAGCGCCACCGTCACGCGGGCTGTTCTGAAACCTGCAGCAATGGAGACAGTTGGGCGCACAGTTTGGATGGCGAGATGCGTCTTTGATGACAGTGAAGGGGGGGGGAGGGAAAGCGGAAAGGAGGGACAGGAGGATCCGGCGTGAGGGCCACGCACAGGTGCACTCTCACAACAACCCTGCAGCAGAGAGAACAGCCAAAGAGAAGGCGGGCTGACGCAGGCTTCACAGAAGTCCAGCTCCATCCGTGGAACGAGGGAGGAGAAGGTCCCCAGAGCCAGAAGTCACCCCACTCAGCCTGCTAACGACCCACACCCCACCTCTTGAAATGGGATGCTCCACATGGGTGGTGCTCCCCATGGGAGGAAACCCCTTCCTATTGGGTCACGGGTAGTTTGTACATTTACAGCGGACCAGTATCCCTATTCTGAAAACAAAAACGAAGGAAGCGGGTCCGTGGAACAGAGGCCGCGGCAGGGAGGTGAGGACCTCGAGGCGTACGCTCAAGCAGCTGAAATGCAGTCAGAGCCTCCGCTCCTTTCTCATCCATTAGCTCCGTACTCCTAACCTACCCTAGAGCTCCCGGCAACTCTGCAGACCATCACACACAATGCCTAGGCTGGGGACGCCAGTTCCCAGGTCTGAGATACTGGGAAGAAAAAAAAAAAACAAAAAAACATCCAAATTGCCTAGTGAGGATGGAAGAGATGGATCAGCGGGGGAAAGTGCTTGCCATGTCGGCCCCACAACCTGAGTGTGATCTCAGAACCTGTGCAAAAAGGCAAATTGAGCCTCCAACCAACCCTCTTGTCTAGACCTCTCATCTTGCGGCAGGAGTTCTGAGATTGTTGACGCACCCCACTCCGAGGCCAGCTATCCTGGGGTACGCCACAGTGGTCGGAACAGGAGAGACACTACTTCATGTGGGAGGCAAGGTGAGAACTGACTCCTGAAAGCTGTCCTCTGGTCTCCTCATGTGCCCCATGGCACAAAAATGCTCTCCCCCACTCCCACCACACATACAAAATTAATGAACTACTAATGATTTTTTTGAAGCCACCTGCTCTAAAGCCAAGTTCTGCCTCTATGTCCTGAAGTGGGTTGTTTAACTCGCTGTGCCTCAGGTTCGCCTTCTGCCAAACAGCCCTGATCCTTGCTCCTCACCTCGTAGGATGAGGTTATTCCATTTGGATCCTTCCGCACACTGCCAAGTAGACGCTGAGCAGTCAGGGAACATCATCTGCTACTCTCCCGGCAATTCTCCTGAAGAACTGCTGTGATTCAGAAGACTGATCCTAGAGTCGGCCAGGAAGGCCCTGCCAAGCGTCTTGCCCCCCTGAGGGGCTGTGACCTCACTAACGTGGGTTCTAGCTGGTCTCTGAGTCAGCCAGGCTGACTGCCCCAGGGGATGTGCAGGCATTGGCCGCGCAGAGCCGCCATCCGCGCTGATGTGGTGAGAGTCTCATCCCCACAGTGGTCTTTTGCAGGAAGCCAGTGAGCCAAAACCAGCCTCCTGGGCTGGCCCCATTTAGGACCTGGGCTCCAGGGACACGGGGAGGCCCCTCGGCCCAATTATAAATCAATCTAGCAGCTCTCGCAGAGCCCTCAGCCATGAATGGCTCTGAAAGCTTGGCCCTTTTCGGCCGCATGCTCGCGAGTCCAGGATTAATGAGCATCAGCTGGCAGCAGGCTGGTGGGGACAGATGCCGACCTAATGAGCAGGGTGGCCCAGCCCGTGCCTGCTGGATATGGGCAGAGCTGATGAGCAGGTGTTCTTGTCACGATGGCCTTTTACTGAGCGTGCCTTTGAAAGGCAGGGTTGTTGTTGTCACCAGGGGACATGGTATCACTCTGCCCTGGGGTGCCCACAGAAAATGCAAAAGATCACCCACAAAGGCCAAGGACTCTCAGGCCATCAACCTCCACTCACAACTGGGGGCAGAACTAGGTTTGTCTTGAGGTCTCTCAAATGTCCTGGAGAAGGCTGGAAACCCTGGGTTTCCCCTTCCTCTCCTTGCCACATCTACGCACAGAGGTGTCTACTAGAATTTTCCTCAGTCAAATTTCTGGTGCAGTCAGATGCTCCCACATATGGGCTTCAAGTTTATCTGGATTTGAAACATATCTATGCAGGTGTCAAAAGGATTCAAATAACTGCCAGTGTCCTGTACTGTATTCATCACCAGAGAGACACAATCCGGCCCCTGCCAAACTTGTAGGTTGGTCAAGGACATGAGTCTTAGGGAGATTGGTCATAAACAACAAAGAATAACAAAAATAATAATGGCCATGTGTTGAGTACTTAAAGTAAGTCATCTCTTCTGGGTGCTAGTTTAATGAGCAAATAAAGATGAAAGATACTGAGTAATAAAGGATTGTGCTGTACTGAGTGCAAGTGAAACAGAAAAGGGAAAGACCACTTTGACTGGAGAGGCTTCATGAAGGAGGCAGGATCACCATCAGGATGGTAGTGGAATATGGGAAGGCTCTTCCAGAGACAGGACCACGCACACTCAGGCCAGGGCTACAGGAAGTCAGGCAAGGACATGCACATACACACCTAGGCTTTTGGAGGACAGCTGTTTGGAGTGACAGAGTTTTGGAGAAGGGTTCGCTCCAAGCTTGGGAAATACTGCTAGGATGGAATTTCAACATCAGGGCTTTATCCTTGATCTCTTTAGTCTGGTTTTATTATTTTTTTTTCCCATTTTTTGTCTGGAATATGATTTTTTTCCCAAGGTCAAAATTCACACTTAGTGAAGTGCACAGATCTTAAGGGTACACTTTGATGATTTCTTGACGAATGTGTTTAACTGTGTGACCAATGCCTTATCAAGATCTATAGAGTGTTTCCATGGGGGATGGAGAATGTGTCACCTTTAAAATCTGATTGTTTTTTTGTCCATATGTGCTGGGCAGTTGTGAATTGAACTACATTAAAATGATCAACTTCTTTCCCTATCCAACTCTGACCTATCTCCCCTCCCAAGAGAAAATATAAAATAAAGCTAAGCTCCCATACAGAGAGATAAATGCCTCATCAGTTTTTATATCACTGTCCTCAGGATTCCAGAGTCATGTTTCCTACTAGGTACAGAATGGTGAGGTAAATGCATTTCTTAAAGGAAAGTATATTAACATTGGGGCTAGAGAGATGGCTCAGGGGTTAAACCTCTGCCTCCCAAGCAGACGGACCTGAGTTCAGATCCTGTATACTACGTAAAAACTTTGGGCAGAAATGGCCAGAGGCTTATACTGCCAACCCTGGAAGGCAGAGCTCTGGGAAACTCAGGAGTAAAGCAAAAAGGAAATAGAACAATTCAGAATGATTTCTGAAGTTACCCTTCAGTCTACACACACACACACACACACACACACACACACACACACACACAGTAAAATAAATAAGTAAGTAAATAAATAAATAAATATGTATATAACAGAGTAAAGCCTCCCAGGGAATATAGGTCTCCACTTTCTCTCCGTTCCCATGTGAGGCTGAGGATGATGAAGACTTCCTCTCTGCTCTCTTAAAGTTAGAGATCCCCACCAGGTGCTGAGGAGAATTTCTGTTTGGGCCTCCATCCTGCTTTCTATAGCCAGTCCATCTCAGAGCTCAAGTTTCAGGGATGGGAAAAAGCCAACTGGTAGCCCCAAGCACCTGTATTTCTTCTAAACTCTCCAGTGGACAGAATCTAAGACAAAAATGTGTCTCAGCCTCAGAGACACTTTTCCTTCCTAGCCACACAGTCACGGACCAGGCCGCTCCTTGCTTGTTCTCATGCAAGAAGCCTTAGCAAATGTTTGCAGGAGGATGAGCTAGAGTCATCCTCAGATGGAAACAGTCTCCTCAGGACCCCACAGGTGGTGCAATCCACCACACACGAACCCTTTCACCCTCCGAGTCTCCCAGATGTGCTCCTGGGAATCAAGCCCTTTATGCGGCTTGCTGTGGACCGTAGGTTTCTCAGCAGCCGCAGCAGCCCGCACTCCAACCGGATTGTTTCTCACTTACAGGATTGCACAAAGAGGAAAAAAAAATAATGCTGAACATTCTGTTCATAGAAGAAAAAATAGCAGCAGAAAACTGTCACATTGTTTGGTCTATTTTCAATTTCACTTGCTAGCCCTGCAAATAGCTATCTGTACAAGCAGACCAGAGCAGGACTCCAGCAACTGCACCCGTGCCATCCCAGCTGGGTTCATCAACCCACAGGAAAGGCGAGACCCTAGCCTGGCTGCACCCCCTCTCTTTGCAAAGCAGCTATACATGATGTCACCATAGAGGCAATTGAGTGAAAGGTACAAAGGGCTTCTTTGCGATTGTATCCAACCTCGTAATTATTTTAAAAATAGTCAGTTAAAGAAACACTGGCCAGGTCTGAGTTAACAGGTCCAGGATACAGCCACAACCTCAGAGTTTGAGAATTTTCCCAGAATACGGACGTGTAGCCAGGGCTGAGAATCTCTTCTCATGGCAGCTGAAAAGTTCAAACAAGCAAAACCAAGAAGCCATCGTCATGAGCTCGGGACCAAAGGCTCAAGTGTGGCAGAATTCAGAGGGCTGCTGAGCAGGGATACATGGGAGCTTGAGGAAGTCAGTGCTAGGAGGAGAGGCAGTATGGCAGGGATGGGATTTAACCAGGACTGAGCAGAGGAAGGGAAAACAGAAAGGGACAGAGGCCGGTAAAGAAGGGCCTGGAGTTGACAGAGCATCCTGGTGAGAAGCAGGACTACATATGAGACCACTGCAAACTCAGGACATGCCAAAACTAACCACAGCCTCCCCTATCCCTGCCCAGTCCCTGAACAAATGGATCCCAATGTCTGAACCAGCTTTAAGTCCTTGCAAACTGCCAGGAGTAATTGCCAGCAAAGAGCCAATTCTCCAGGAGACACTTGGCATCTCTCAGCTAACCAAATGTGGAGACCTTGCCGTGACTTGAGGAGAGAGCTTGAATGAAGATTGAGGTAAGCAGTCCTTGTCGGGGCTCGTGTGCTCTTGCCCGTCTGCACATCAGCCGTCCTAGACATTCCCAGCCGAGGACTCCGCCATGAGCCACAAAATCCTAGACATGACCCGGAAAAGGCTAACAGAAATCTCAGCGCCCACATACCAAGTTAATGCACTTGACTCGGGTCTCCTGAGTCACTGCTCAATGCTTCTTTATTCTGAGTTTATGCACCAGTCTAATAAGCCTGGGTGTCTGTTTCCAAGCCCACGGCCAATTAAAAAGAACAAATTAAACAGAAACGGCAGAGCTGTGTGAGACGGGATCACTGGTGACAGCGAGCAGTGACAAGTGACAGACACCCTGAGGATGGGGGAGGAGCGGAGACAGGTCCAAACCTATTTACCTGGGGTGCTCACCTGATACAAGGGGGCCCCTCCCAGCAAGGAGGGGCTCCACCACACAGGTGGATGAAGAGCTTCAAGGTGTTCAAGTTCTAACTAGTAATGTTTCCGAAGCTCTCCTTGCTTCTGCCTGTGCTTAGCATCCTCTGATCCCCTGCGTACAGTGGTGAACAGCAAAGTCACACTGTAGGTCGTCCGGTGGTGCAGGAATCTGTCTGACCCCGGTGGTTCCCAAAGAGTCTTTTGTGTCTGTGTCCTTCCCTGCTAGCAACTAGCAGATGCCCTGCAGGACGTGCACAGCAAAGATCAGGCTGCCCCGGACCAGCCTGCTGGTTCAATCAGGGTTCATGAAAAGCAAAGGACAACAGGGGACAGCTTCACCCACACCATTAGAGCAAGCCCAGCCTTTTGCACGAGGTGGGCCTGGATGCTGCACTCTAGCTCCAACGTGGTCCTAAACTCTGCTGTCCTTGACCCACTCACAGAGCTCTGTGCTGAACTCCCCCGCCCACTGACCCACCATCAGGAGGCAACTGCAGGAGAGCTCATTAGTCAAACACAAAGCACTTAGCTGACCCGATGCTGCCGTGAGAGTAGGTGATAACTGGAATTCTGCCTGCCCCTGTTCTGACTCGGAGCCTCTTTTAGCCAACTGCAGTCCCTTGACTAGCTTCGCAGTCAAAGGCAAAGCAAGGGCTGTTTGCCCCTGGGGAGTGTCCGAGTGGCCTATTGGTCACTCTCTACCAACATCTCAGGATGTGACAGTGGGGAGAAGCTGGAGATTAGACTCTTGTGTCACACAGTAGTAGACCCCTCAAAGGTCTAACATGAGGGATATATGCCCCTCTCCCAAACACCGATAGCAGCCGCCAGGGGAAACAGGGGAAGCAACACTACAAACTAGAACATCCAGACTCCTAGCCAAGCACTGTCTTCCTCCAGGATCCTAGCAGCCAACAGCATCTTCTCTGATGTCAGTGTCCTGTATTCTTCCAAACATGCAAGAGGAGAGTTAAGCAGGGTGGCACAACTTGTTATTATCGTGTGGGGGGTACAAGAGGGCATTTCGGTGCATTACCTGTGGAGACTCCAGAGTGACAGTGGGAATCAGCCTGGATTGCTCTGCCTCCTTATCTCTTTGCTCTGGGACTTCCGAGGCTCTGCCTTCCAGGCTGGAATTGTAGGCCTCTGCCGCATCCGCCCATCAGACCCACGCAAAGGATCTGAACCCAGATCCTTTTGCTTACAAGGCAAAGGCTTTAACCCTTGAGCCATCATCCCAGTCCAAGGGAAGAACAACTTCTTTTAAACCCCTTGGTCACAGGGGTGGACAGAAGCTTCAGAGAAAGGAAAAAAAAAAAAAAAAACAGGCAGGTGAGAGGCACAGCTGGGAGTGGGATAGTGGAGGTGAGGGTGCTTAATTCCTGCTAAAGATCATGGGGCAGCCCCAGAGACACCTGAAAGTCTTCAGTGGCACTTCAGGCATGAAACATAAATCATTCCTCTCTCCCTTCTCCCTAATCTTGTTTTCTTGCTGTGTCAGCTGAATCCTCCAGTTGGCCTGGGTTTAAATGGGGACTTTTGTCCCACTGGCTTTTTTTTTCCCCTGCTCTTTCTCTCCAGCTTCCTCCCACCTCACAGAAAGTGATGACAACGAAATCTGCCTACAAATCCAAGATGCAAGTTTGTGGTTTCACTGGATGGGAGGAGAGGGGAGCATGCAGAGGCACACAGAGAGGGGACAGGGTATTTGGGGGGTGGGGAGTCCCTGGGGTAGGGAGGTACCTCCCCTACGATTGGGTGACCAGCAGAGAAAAAGTGTCACCTGTACCCAACAAAAGACTCCAACATCCAGTCTCCTTCCAGACAAACCCCTGCTCAGTTCCCAGGGCAGCCAAGGGTGTTTTCAGAAGTCTGGGGGCAGGAACCGGGTTCCCCGTTAAGCAAGAGGAGGAATCTGTCGTTTCTGAGGAGCAGGCTTCCCCAGGCTCTGTGGGTGGCTGAGAGAGAAAGATTTCTTTCACTTCTTCTTTTGTTTCCCTGGTTCCCAAGTACCTCCATGATGCAATAAGGGCCCGATCCCCTTGAGGAATTAACCCAGGGGCCCCGACCCCAGAGCGTGTGAGAAATGTGCATCTCACGAGACCCTCTGGGAATTGAACTGAGAATGCACACAGTGCTGTGTCTCAGAAGGTCCTGCCTGGTGCTCCGCTCAGAAGCACACCCCTTTGCCCCCCCCAAAAAAAAAGCTTTCTGAAGACTTCTCTCTAAGATTCTCCCCCCATGACATTATCACCCAGCCCTCAATGGATACTAGGCATTGCGCCTTAACCCTCCTGGGAGAAAGGCCCAGTGCATCGGCAGGTTCTGAACCTTCTACCCTTCTATCCAGAGCCAGGGAGACAGAGGCAGGCATCACCCACTGGATAACAGCATAGGATGGCAGCTTGTGGGGTACAGTGGTCCCCGTTGCGCTGACTGGATGGACCTGGCTGGGAATTCAGTGACGCGGAGGCCATTCACAATGGCCTATAGTGGTGCCCATGTCAGAATGCCTGAGTGGCATTTATGTAGTAATACATTTCATAGCTTTTCAGTGCAACCACCATTGAAGGGGTGAATTGCTCTAATTCGTGGCACATGGAGATAAGATAATCCCTGAGAACATTTTGGGGCAGCTCCAGTCTGAACCAGTGTCTGGTGCAGATCCCGCCACTACTTCCTTTGCTGTTATTATTTCTCACGTGGCCAAGGAGACCAGAGGTGGAAGGAGGGACATGCAGCTGCAGGGGTGGGCGCCCGTGGCCTTCCTCTCCCTGGCTGTTCTAACGTCCAGTTTCTGAAGGAGCATCATGGGTTTAGCTGTTTTGGAAGAAAGCAGATAAGGCAGCTGAGAGTATGTGTCAGTTACTTTTCTCTGTTCTGTAACAAAATTCCCAGCAGAAGCGAGTTCGGAGAGGTTCACTCTGGCCCGTGGTCCATTGTGACGATGGGTGGAGAAGATTTGAGGCTATCGTGGCAGGAGCATGAGGCAGCTATTCATGTGGTCATGGAGCTGACCAGGAAGCGAAGACCTTGGGCTGTAGCCCTCAAGTCGCTCCTCTTGGGTCCTGTGTCCTCCTGCTGGGTCCCATGTCCTACAGGTTCCAAGACCACCGGCTGGCAGCCAAGAATTTAAACATATGAGTCTATGGGGGGCATTCCATATTCTAACCCCAGGCCGTGGTGGCAGTGGGGTGTGTGTTCGTCAGTTACAGCAAGCTATGCACCCTCAGCTTCGAGACTCCCAGACCCTGTGACCCGAGTCACAGGTAAAGGGTGTTTCTATCGCTCTTTCTGCTGAGGAGCCCCCGCGATGGATGTTTGGTCAGTCGCTTTTTCTCTCCATTCTTTTTGATTCAATTTCCTTGGTCTTCCCCCAAAAAAAGCACGACAAAGGGAAATGGACAGTCAGCCACCCGCCAGCCTTGCAAAGATTGCTGACAACTTTGTCCCTCCTTCCCCATCCACAGAGGAGAAAGCATCAGCCTTACAAGTTTCCTAGGTCAGGAGCCCAGGCCACCAAGTCAAGGGCATGAGCTACATGAGCACCCCAAAACCCATGACCAGCACAGCCCAGGTGGGACCCCTGAATTCCCCTGCATCATCCACCCATGTGTAGCACATAGCTGGGAGACGGGCAGAGAGCCGCTGGCCTGTCACTGCAAGTTCCACTGCGAGCGCTTCAGAAGCTGTGCTGGTTGATTGAGCCGGAGATCTGCCGGCTAAAACAGCTCTTTCCAGGAAAACCAGCCTTCCTCTCGCTACCTGTAACACGCTCTACCTTCCTTCCTTATCCTATTCTTCTTTTTTTAAGTCCACTCATTTGATTCACTGGCTCAATAAGAGGCTGTGACCCAAGGTTTGGAAAGCACTGCTGGAGAGGCAGAGAGATGACAATGACTCGAAGTGGCCACAAAGCTGGCAGAGATCCCATTTTGCAGAGGGACAGACTGCCTGACAGTTTCAGAGTCTCTGGAGCCCCAGGGCTGAATCCCAGGTTAAAAGGACACCTCAGAATCCTGGGCCAGGCCATTCAGAGAACTGTTTCTGTCTCTTGACACTAATTCTGAGCACAGCCTCGAGTTGGCGCATTTGAAAGGGGCAGCACGTCACTCCTGCCACACAATGGTGAGCGAGTCTTCTTTGTGGCACATGAATGAAGCTTACATTAAATAAGTCACTCATGCCCTGGCTTCAAGACTTCCTCAGAATTATGTTCAGTTGTTAGCTACTCCAGTAGAGGATCTCTCTCTCTGTCTCTCTCTGTCTCTCTCTGTCTCTCTCTCTGTTTTGGGGGGAATGCAGTAACTCAGGTTTTTTCTCACCCACCCATCACTCTCCTTGAACTCATCGCAGTGACCGAATGAACCACTGGGATGGTTTTCATAAGGACATATCATACCTGATTTCTAAGGGAGATGTATGTTTGAGTCCAATGATCCTATACTCAGATTTCCTGCATTGAAAAAGATGCTCCCCTATACACACATGCACATATACATGCATGGAAATAGGCATGTATTCTCACACATGTACACACAGATGAGTACACAATGGAAATAAGTATGCATATGCATGCATGCTCTGTCACACATGTATACACAGGCACATATAGAAGTGCATGCATTACGTGTGTGTTCCCATACACATTCTCACACGTGCATGTACAGGCAGAGATACACATGTGGACACAGCTATGAACTGTTTGGGTCTTCCATCTCACCAGGTTGTCTAGAGAACACACTATGTTGTTTTACGTTTACTCCTGAGGCTGTGTCTGTAACAATACACCTCTCCTGATATGGAAGGCAGGCATCAATCAGTTCAGAGAGGGGGTTCTAGTCAGCTGGTCTAAGTAGAGCCAAGTTTTTGCTTTCTAAGGCGAGTCAAAGGCTTAATGAATTTTCAAGAATGTTCAGTGAGACTATTCATAGCATAGTCTTTGCAACATCACAGCCACACTTGAGCCGAGAAGCCTCAGAATTTACACATCGGAAACGAGGACCATCTACCACATTAGCAAAGATTTAATCAAATTTCATAGCCTTCTAATGGAAACAGAAAGTGGAACAATGCTTTGGGTAAGCAATCGAGTAATAGATAGCCAGTCTTTAACATGTTTACACCCTGTGACCTAAAAAAATATCACTTCTGGGACTCTAGCCAAGGGAAGCAGTCTGAAATATAGGAATTAAAAAAAGTCTTTGTGCACAATAATTTTCATATTAACATTATTTATAACTTGAAAATGAGAAATAACAAATATAAAACAGTAGGGGAACAGGTAAGTAAATTACAACGCCTTCACATAATGGAATATTAAGCAGATGTTGAAATTATGTTTATGAAGGGTTCATCACAAGTGGGAAAATTGGCTGAATTACTAGGTTTGCTGAATAGGCAGAGGGAAAAATTACATAAATAGCATAATCTTATCTACAGAGAGTAACTTGAAGAATGGGAAGGCCATGGGATGGCAGCATTTGGGGCACATATTTTCTTTTATCTGCCCTACATATGTGTATGCATTTTCCAAAAAAAAAAAACAAGCACATTTAGTGTTCATTTATTTTAACTTTGTACACAGAAGCATATGATCGAGGCAAAGATCTGGTCATGTTTCTGCCACCATCTCTGCAGGTGACCTTGGGGAAGTTGGTTGACCTTTCCTGCTGGCTTCCTCCTCTTCCCAACATTAGCTTGTCATGCCCACATCACCATCTCTGAAATGAGTGTACTGGATCACATGATTTTGAAAACCACTCTGCTGAAACTTTCTGCATCTCAAAATATCATCCTTCTGCGCAGGAGAATGGGATCTCAAAAGGGGTCCAGGAGGCGTAACCATCTTACGAGCAAAATACTATAATCATCCTAACGAGCGATGGACTTGGATGGTCTTCTGGGAGTTGCAGCTGCTCCCTTACAGGCAGCAGAGAAACATGCTGACATGATGTGCTCGGGTTTGGACAGCCGGAGCCAAACGTCCAATTTAAGGGGGTCTCTGGCAGCTGTGCTGAGAAGCCAAGAATTGGGATAGCAGGAGGCAGGGGGCGCCTCACTGGATCTCCAGTCAAGAAGTTTATCCTCCAGGGTGCTGAGTAAGGTGGCGTGTGGCCCTACCATGGGACAGCAGGACATATTCCTGGTCCTTCAACCTCCATTACCATGAAACAGTCTCCTCGGCCAAGCCAAGCTCCACAGAGTGTGTGTGTGTGTGTGTGTGTGTGTGTGTGTGTGTGTGTGTGTGTGTGTGTTTCCTCAGTGTTACTGGCTGTCACCCCTTGAGAATCCCCAAATCCCTAGCGATTGTTTGGGACATAGAAGGAAAACACACAAGGAGGAATTCATGAGCTGAACGATCATCCCACCCAGAATGAAGAATTGAACAGATCTTTACCACACAACCTAACAATAAAACATCATGGTTCTCCCACCCCTAGAATCTAACCTAGAATCTTCCTTAAAATTTGCAAAAAAAAAAAAAAAATATATGACTCATTCCTAGATCTGAGGTTCATTCTGCACACACCAGGATGGATAGATGATAAAATAGAGATGTATTTCCACCTTGGTTGGTAAATGGCCACTGCCTTTACCCTAATAGCCTCGGCCTCTCCCTTAGATCCCCCTCTAATCCCTACGATGACTTTCCTAAGCTGTGTCACCTAAAGGTGACATATTTGGCCCATGATCCAGTTTCATTACCTGTTGCTGTAGCAAAAATACCTGACCCAAGCAGCTTAGGAGGGAAAGGACTACTTGACTGACAGCTCCAGGTCACAGGCCATCATTGTGGGGAAGTCACAGTGGCAGGAACTCCAAGTAGCTCGTCACATCCACAGCAAGAACAGACAGCAATGAATCCATGCATGCATGCTTGCTAGTACTCAGCTTGCCGTGTAATTTACACAGTCCTGGAGCACCTGCTGAGGGAATGGTCCTGCCCACTAAGGGTCTTCCTATATCAGTTAATACAGCCAAGACCATTCCTCATAGGGAATCCAAAAGACTACCAACTTTAATCTAAAGAATTCTTCTCAGGTAGGCCTATCAGGTTGACAATGAATAATAATCCTCACGGTCCTGCAAGGGGGCCTCTAGTCCTTGACCCAAAGCTGGGCTTTATGCTCTTGATAGTCAAGTGCTTTGACTTTTCTCTCAGCCTGGGGCCTCTTTCTGCATTGAGTTCACTGGCTGGAGAAACTCCGTGTGTATTTCCTGGATTGGAGAAATAGGAAAACCGAGATGGTGCAAATGTAATAGTGATCACCAAACTGCCCCCGCCACATGGAGAGGTCAAGACCGGTGGATGGCAGCCGTGATCGGTGAACAGCTGGAGGAACAGCTGGAGAAGGCAGGCTGCGCCCCTCTGTCCCATGTCCCCAGCACTACATGCAGTGTTTCCAGTTCTCCTCTACAGACCAGGCTGGAAGCGCTCCTGATTCTACGAGCAGCGTGGAGCCCTTCTGAACATTCCAAGCGGCTACTCAACACTCGCCACAGTTTTCATGCAGCATCTGCAGGAGGTTCAGGGAATGGAGATGCTGTTCCTGGCTTCGTCCAAGGCGAGGAGGCAGCATGGAGAGGCGGGGCCTCTGGCCTCAGGTCACTCTGTGTCACATTCGCAGCTGGGAAGATGCCCACCCTCGCAGTTAGCCCCTCTGGGAGGATAATCGCTGGGGATGCCACCTCCATCCCAGTGGGCAGTGCTGAGCTTTGACAGCATGACATTTTCTTCTCGGTGAGAGGGAGAAAAGTGTATGTGACGAACATTCCAGAGGCTGGTTCCACAGAAGGAGACTCTACGAAGTGTTGCCTTTTGGTAATAAAGTCACGTGAGCTGCCATTCTCGAACACCCCAAATAGGCACTTACCATCATCTTCTTCTAGGCAGTGGTGGGAAGGTCACATGCTTTTATGAATCTCTATCGAGCAGTCAAAGATACCAGGGACTTCCCTGGACTCCAGACCTTCTCCCTATACATGGCCATGAAGAAATCACTCCATTGGGGCATCATCCCTTGGCGGCATCTTTTAGGAACGTTCCAGAACCTTGGCCAACCTCCCAAGTATGAATGCCATGACATGATCTGGTTGTCATGCGATAAAGATACTCAATAAAAGAAAATGTCTAGAAACAGAGAGAGCGCAGGGAGGACTGCGCTCGGGCTTACGTGTTCTCACTTTAATGTATTCCGAGCTGGCAGAGAGAGAGGGACATTTAACTTCTAATTAATGAGCTGATACGTGTGTCTAAACAACGCTCTCATCTCTCCCCTCGCTGTAGATGGAGGTCTAAGTTCTCCCGTAGCAGGATTCCTCTTCCCAATCATGGATGGGTAACTCCCATCAACTAGATTGGGTTTTGGCACCTCGCCACTTTATTTGGGCCTCAGCCCTGAAATCTCTCATCAAAGGCTAGTTCTGATGTGTAATTGACAAGACCGTAACTGATTGAAGTATATTTTACGGGCTTGGCTCTCAACCCTAATTCTAACTCCAATTGAAACTGCTTTCAATTTACTGACACAAAGAGAACACGGAAGATAGGAACAAGCTATGATTGGGATCATTACCAATATAGCTGGTTTAGAAACCTGGGCCTTTCGTTCTGCCATGAGACGGGTCCTGATTTCATATTTTGTTGTCATCTGGGCAGGAGCTGTTTGACCCCAAATGTCCTCGGGAAATAGGAAACCCTAAGAAATGATGCGTCCACCACAGTGTGAGAAGAGGAGACCAGGTCTGCCATCCAGCCTGCGTGAATCCCTAACCAGCAACTCTAGTTCTGACCGCTTCTCTGCACCTTCATTTTGCGTTTCCCCACCATAGCCTTCCCAGGCCTTCCATCTTAGATCACACAGGCTTGGAGGATGATTCTCCCCAGTGATCACTTTCCTGGATGCCCTGGCCAGAGACCTTCTGAGCATAGCCTCCTCTGCCTTCCTCCTCAAGCTTAGTCCACGCCCTCTCCACAAAGGCTCATCCACAGGACCCTTCCTCAGGCCCTCTTTCCCCCTCCCTCCTCCAGGGAGAGATCATCCTGGGACCACTTGCTCTTGCTCTACTGTGGTTCCTTGTCATCAGTTACGTTTCAGAGGGGCCACCATAGAGTTTCCATTCTGAGAAGATCCCTTCAACCCGATAACCCTGTTTAACACTTCCTCTGTCCCTTTGAAAGCTCCGAAAAGTTTTCTCTTTACTGTATTTGTTTATCTGGGTAGCTCCATTTGTTGAATGAAGTGCAAGAATCGGATGGGGTATAAGCAGGTAGGCAGGTGGATGGAGGATGGATGGACGCCGAGTGCCTGCTACATGCTGGGCACTTTTTCTATACTGGTGAGATGACATGCAACAAACAAGACAGGCTCGGCCCTTCTAGATCCAGTCATCGTGCAGAGAGGCCCTGTGGGAAATCGGCATCCTAGGTACCTTGACCAGAGGCAAAGGGCATCAGCAAGAGCCAGAAGGAAGGAAATAGCATCTCATGAGCTGAAAATGAAATCCTGTATGAATATCACACAGAAATCTATTAGTGCTACCGGCATGGAGGGCAATTGCTTTTTAATATAATAAGATCGTCCTTAGAAGCGATTATGAGGTGGTGATAAGGATCAGGTGACATGTTGAGGTTTCATACAGATGGATTAATTTCTGTTTACATCTGCTTGCTGGCAGCATGGGGGTGGGGGGAGTTCATGGTTTTTCTTGGGGGAGGTGGGAGAGAGGACCTCAGGAGAAAGCAGGCAGGAGAGATTCCTTCTGGGTGTTATACTATCAAATGTACATGCTGGTGTTGGGGATCTGGGGCCAGTGGGAGGGGAAACTGAGCCTGGGGTACCAGGAAGGAGGCCCCCCAGGGGAGACTGCATAAGCCTTCTGTAGAGATCTCCTGTCTTCTCTCTCAAGCCTCAGAGTGTGATTTAGGAGGCATGCTATTTCATACATGGAAGAACTGGTGATGCCAGGGAACAAAGATCTAGAACCTTCTGAGGCAAAATGACTGGATAGTAAAAGAACAGTGCTGGGGGCTAGACAAGAAGGAACAAAGAGAGCAAGAAAAGGAAGGGATGTATCTCACAGTATTCCGAGCTGCCTCAGATGCTGCTATCTGCTCGCAATGTGAGCTTTGTCTTTAACCACCATTATTCTCTGCTATAGTTTGATGCTGAGGTTGAATTGTCACCCATGAGACAGACAGTGTTACGAGGCGGGCTTCTAAGAAGCCAAGAGCCCCTCCCTAGAGTTAAACACCCTTGTAAAAGGGCTAAAGGGGAGAAGCTCTCTCTTGCTCACGTGCCTTCTGCCCCAGGAAAGTCTCTGTTCTTTATGCCATCTGCAGCATTCTGTTACAGCAGCACAAGCGCACTAAAACCTGAATCTCACGTGAATGTAAAGTGAGGCAAGTCAAGGACAGGCACGACTACAATAGAACAGCACGTCACTCAAGACTTACCATATTGTGGCCCCAGAGCCCACCAACAGGTTCTTAGAGCTCAAGCAAAGACTTCCAGGATAGAGTTTGGTCACGCCCTCCTAGACAGCGAAAGAGCAACCCATAGAATTGCTAGTTGTATCTTGGGAATCCACATAGGCACCAAAACCGCACCCCCACACCCTCTGTATCAAAACATAATCGCACACTGAAGACATCTCTGTTACCAGAAATGACTCTGAACAATGAATCAGAAGGTTCAGTCCATGACCCGCCACACAATAGGTGTCCGTGATTACTGCGCTAAGAAAAACACTGTGGCTGATGGAGGAATGTGTACCGTGTGCACAGACGATGGCTCTGTGTCTTATGAAGTGTAGAGTTTGGTTCGGTAGTCGCTATGGACGTAGGAATGAGCACAATGGTAGCAGGTACCCCCTTCGCTTCCCCATACAAATTTACCCTCAAAATGAACACAGTACAAAATGCAGAGGGCAGCACACCTCAGCAAACCCCAAGGGCATTATAAATGGAGTGACGGTATGTCCAGGTCCTCTGGGCAGACTTGTTTATGTGTGTGACCCAAATAAAATAGGAGTAATGCCCCCATTTTTCTCTTAAAAACTCTTCTACTTTGGAGAACAATCCAAGGTCTTCCTTCTTATGGTGCCACTGGGACTCAAATAACGTATTTCCCCCCCCACATGACCCGTTTGAAGCGCATACTTGAATATTATGCGCCCTTTATTCCCACCCCCATATTGATCATCCAGCATACAGGACTTTCACTGCTCCACACAGCCATCATCTCTGCAGACATGAATAACATGTGCTAAACCATCAGTCGTACTCTTCCTTCTACTGCTAAGCACCACCCAAATCTGCCAGTCACAGCAGATCCAGCTATCTCCCAGCCACTTCTCCTGCCTGGACACCACGACGCAGATCTCATAATCTGAAGGGGCACAAAATGCCCACCTGTGTATCCATCCCAGTCCACAAGGCCTGCGGGAATTTGCAGTGGAACAGCCCCAGTTGCTATAATGGCTGCAACCTTGTAAGGACACGAGTCCAAGTTCATTAAGGAGCTTGGTACAGACAAACCCTGTTGCTGTTGTGATTAATAATCATAATAGACAGTGAGCTGGAGGGTTTCCCAGCTGCGCCTCCCAGGGCCCTGTGTTGGAATCCCTTGTCCAGCCACCAGTGAGTAATGGTTTGGTTTATTGGAAACTCTCTTTTCATTTTTTATGGCTTCAATTAAGTGATGGGGGGAATCCATCATGTAACCTCTTTGCTGCACTGCTAAAGACTTCCGGAGGGGAAAATATTTATCAAACCCCAAACCATCGGAGGAAAGATTGTGGTAAAACTAACGGGAGGCTGGTGTAGCAGAGAGAGAGGTGACCGGGACGGCAGGAAGAGGGGAAGGAAATATGAACACAGAGGTTTCCTGCCTGGACGACAGCCATACCCTTGTGAAGTATCTGCCCCCTTCACAGATACTAAGCCCCAGTTCCCGCCTCACCTTGAATCCCATATCCGTGGGAAGCGACCCATCAAGTGCAGGGAAGGAGTTAAGCAATCAGCTTTCGTCCCTCATCATGTGGACTCCTGCAGCCCATCAGGTTCCTCAATACGAACATAGACAGTATCTCTATCATCAGAGGAGAACACACGCTACAAAGTCTATGGAAACACGACAGCCATGCGGGAACCTGTCACAATGTCTGCAATTGATGCCTCCAATTGCTAAGAATGCCAAAGGGCTCGTTTTCTGGTTTCAATTCCTCTCGGCAACAGAGATGATCAGCACTGTCCCTAATCCAGTCATTGAAAGGCACGAGCTCCTGTCCCTGGCTCTGAGTCGGCCCTTACCTTTTCCCTGACCTCTGCCAGGCAGCCACGGTGGTAAGCGGAGCTGGCTCCTGTTCTCCTCCTCCTAAATTATTCATGCCCCAATCTTGGCCACTGGCATTAATCTTTCATTTGCTATTTAGACATCTGATTCCTGGGGCAGGATTGAGGGATGTCACTGGGGAGATGAAGTTGATCAAAGGGGAGGTGTGAAGGGAATTAGAGAGCCGCAGAGCAACAAGGCCTCCCTGGAATTAATGGGGCCATCACCCTACTCCCCAACCCCAGAGAAGCAGGAGCCATAGTCAGAAGCAGATTTGTCTGAAGGAATGAAATCACAACTTGCTCTGCTTTTATAAGTGTGTGTGTGTGTGTGTGTGTGTGTGTGTGCGCACGCGCAAGTGTATATACACCTGTGTACAAAGTTCTTTCAGTTAATATGGGAATTAGGTGCTGTTAGGAGACGTATCCATGTGCAAGGCACAGAGATAAAGGGGAAAAGGGTAAAGATGATGCGTGTGGAATAAAGAAGATACTCGCGTGCATTCTGGGAGCTACGGGGTTGTCCCCAAGTTCAGAAGAAAAACTAAAATTTACATACTCCAGGTCCTTCAGACTTCACTTTCTTAATGCAAATGAGAAGATGCAATTTCTTTCAAGCTACCGCACTAGCATTTATAAACACAAACTGCCAGGGTCTGGATTAAATGTTCTGCATTCACTATATCAACTAATGCCCATAGCGATCTTAAGGGTTGGAGAGTGAGTGCCCCCAGTTTACGGTGAAAACACTGAGTCTTAGGAAGTTTATATAAATTGTTCAGAGTCCTTTCACTAAAAAGTGGTCACAAAGGATAGAACTGAGGAATTTCAACTGAACTTATTCAACTCTTTTTTCCCTTCTTTTTCCATTTTCATGTGCATGTGGGATATGTAAGTATGTTTATATATATGCATATATATATATATATATATATATGTTCACATCTATGCACCTGTACATACAACTGCTTATGGAGACCCAAGGCTGATATGGAGAACCATCCTTGATCATTTTTCTGCCTTATTCTTTTGAGAGAAGATTTCTAAGCAAGCCCAGAGCTCAGTAACAGAGCTAGACTGACTAGCCAGCTAGCTCTGGGGAGTCCCAATCTCTACCTTATAAGATTAGAAATATAGACAGACAGCCACAACCATCCAGCACTTAATAAGGGATTGGGGGATCTGAACGTCAGTCTCTTCTCTTATATAGCAATCTCTTTAACCACTGAGCCATCTCCCCAAGTCTGTACTCAACTCTTGACTAATGATAGGTGAAATGAACAGACCCATTCAATAGCGACTAAAGAGCATCAGGAAAATAGTTAGAGCAGTGTTGCACTGCCTAATAAGGTAACTGCTAGCTGCACGTGTTTGTTGATATTGAAATGAAATACAAGTTAGAGTGAATTTCTTCAGTCTCACTAGCCAAGTTTAGAGTGTTCGAGTACTCTATATAGCAGTGAGCACCAGAATGCCCAGGGCAGGTACACGTGTAGCCATCAGCCCTGAAAGTTCACTGGACAGTGCTGGCCATGAGATCATAGATGTCAGGAAAGCGCACTGGAAGAAGGTCCACATTAACCTGGGAGCCATTCACATCTCCAGAGGAGAAAAGGGATGACAAGGGAAGTAAAGAGCAGAGGGCAGCAGGGCACAGATCAATAGGTTGGTGTCATTAACCAGTATGACTTCATCCAATGTCACGGAAGGAAGGGACCTTGTGGATTAGCACGCCTGACCCCTTCTCATTATGATGACACAATGACAACTAGGGAGGCAACCTGTCCAGGTCACATGATCAATTAAGTCCAGGGCTTCCCCTCCCACCTAACTCGTTTCTCAAGGTCTATTCCATTGTCCTTGTTCTCTTGATATACATCCGGGAAACACCAAAGGACCCAACTATGATTTCATCACATCGCATCACATCATCCTGACGTCCAGCCGGTAAGTTTGCTCCATAGCAACAACGGCCATTAGCCTGATGGTGCTGTCTTCCTTTCTTATAATGATACAGGGCTATGCAAGAACAACAGGAAGTGATAAGAATGAAAGATGGCGAACTCGGATTCTCTCTCTCTCTCTCTCTCTCTCTCTCTCTCTCTCTCTCTCTCTCTCTTCCTATGTTTCTATGGGTTAGGGCATTTTGTAGGCAGTCAGCAAACACCTCTTAAATAAACCAACCAAGGCTTGGTGGGATAGATGGGTGGGTGATGGGTGGATGGACTGACAGATAGATGATTGATGGGCTGATTCACGGACTAGTGCTCTGCTCTCCCACTCCCACATTGTTAGTCACAGACTCACAGGTGCTTCTTCACAAGCCACTAAAAAGGATAATTGTCTCAGCACACAGAACAAACCCAATGCATTTCAGGCCCTAGTGTGAGTGACAGAGTGACTGCATCCCACCAGCAGATGCAGGACAAAGAGGCTTCAGGCTCTGCACGGGGTGTGGCTGATGTCTTCTTGCCTGGTCAAGAAAGACACAAACACTCTCACAGGTTTTTGCCGACCCCTCTGCTGGGACCTCACCTTCCTTCTACTTTCCAGACAGCGTTGCCTCCCTTCCAGCAGGAGGCTGACTTGTGATCCTGACATTTCGCCATCTTGCTAGCCAGGGTGGGGAGGAGTCCTCTGAGGGCCACAGACGAAGTGGCCAGGTGCCTCTTGCTGGAAAGTTCTTGGCCATGTTCCACCTGCCAGCCACCACGTCTACTTTCTTCCTTAAAGAGTCTGCGCTCTGAAGTGGGACTGACCCTCTCCAAGTTTAGATACTTGCTCCACAGCATCCCCCCAAACTCCATGTTCCGCAGGTCAAAGTGATTGCTTTGAGATCAACAGAAATTAAAACATGTAAGAAATGAAGTGATGCCTTAACTCATGAAATCCTTGAGGAGAGAGATTTTATTTCTTTATCAGTTGACTCTGAATTACCAATAAGCAAAAAAAAAAAAAAATGCCTGGCATGCAATAAAGCAATCAATACAGCAGATAACTGAATAAATATTTATTCAGAGAGATAGAGAGAGAGAGAGAGAGATCACTTCGGACACATTATTGTGCTTCACCTTCAAGCTCCATTGTTTTCTTCCAGGACTGCTCCAACCTGGTCCTGGTCCTGGTATTGGGTTTCAGCTCTCTTTGTTTCTGGTCCTACATCTCCCACCTTTCAGTGTGTGTAGCACTTCCTCTGTAGCTACCCTGTGCTCATCTCTCTTCTTGGTCACTTCATTTTATTCGGACAGTTTCCCCCTACCCATTGCGCCTGTGGCTAGACCCTCTGAGGGGATTTAGAAGGGAAGCGTCTCGGTCACCCACAAGCCACCGCTCAGCTGATCCTTGCTGCGCGCAGTTGGGATATCCGCTCGGCCCTGGAACTGTCTGCCTTAAGTTGCTGTTTTTGCTGCCTTAAGTCCTGTTTTTAACTTTTTGAAAAGAAAAATCACATCCCTGTTGCAGGCTCTGAAGTGACTTGAACCAGGGATAAGTTCTTCCAAACAAACTCACTGTTTGATATTCAACAGACCCTTGGGCACAGGCTGGGAGAAAGGGAAAGGACCGCAAGAAGTCTTTATCGAAGCCCAAGGTCTGGATTCTTGTATAGATAGTGATTTTCCTCCCTCTCTATACAAGGAAGTCAGCAGCCATGAGGAGGCAGCAGGGTGGGAGGTAAAGGACAAAGGACAAAAAAAAAAAAATAGAGAGAGGAAGAGGAAGACAGTAGCAGCGTGTGGCAGTGTGTAACAATGTGTCCATCCTCAAATGTGTGGCAGTGTGTAACAATGTGTCCATCCTCAATAGCTTCTTTCCCCTTCGCTTCCTCCGGGCCTGGATTTAGTCTTTAATGGCTGGGGCCGTTGATACAGTGCTAACGATCGCTATTGATGTTTCTCAATTATATCCGTGACACTTTTGGCAATATGTTTATAAACACAAAGGCCTCTCCTATCTGGCTTCCTGTCACCTTGCCCGGGAGCCATTTCTCCTCACTCCCATCAGATGTCAATCGAAGGGGTCAGGAAGGGAGCTCTCTGTCCTCGATCCTGAAACTAGCTTCTTTTACTCTTTCTGTCTGAACGGGAAGATTCTTTCATTTTCATTGGAAAAAAAAAATTAAAACCTTCTCCCCTGTGTGGGAGAAAACTGGGTGGGTCTGAGCCAGGGGACTACCTGAGTCCAGGCAGCAGGTTCTGAGCAAGGTCAATGGTGCTGCGGGAGAGGGAACTGGGGTAGAGATTCCTCTACTCAGCAGCTTCGCTTCGCCCCGGCCAGGGGATTGCTCCCCAGAGTGGAGGTCGTGGCGGCATACGCTCAGACTTCGCCCCAGATATTAAAGCGAACAGCAGCAAATGCTCCAGGTTCACCTAGACCAGTCGCTTTCCAAGTTTGTCTTTTTCCATCAAGTCTCAGAAGTAACAGAAACAATTTGCATCTCATTCCCAGTGTATTATGCATATTCGCATAGAATTGAAGCGTAAGGATGGGGAGGAGACAAGGTTTAAAGAGAAAGTTCCTGGCAGCAAATGGTATGTTCTGATATTTTCTGTCCTTTTTCTTTCTCTTCCTTCTCCCCTCCTCCTCCTCTTTTTCTTCCTTCTCTTCCTTCCCCTCCTCTTTCTTGTCTTCTTCCTCCTCCTTCACTCCTCCTCACCTTTCCCTCCTCCTCCTCTTCTTCCTCATTCTCTTCTTCCTTCTCCTCTTCCTCTTTTTCCTCCTTCTCTTCCTTCTCCTCCTCTTCTTGTCTTCTTCCTCCTCCTTCACTCCTGCCTCAACCTTTCCCTCCTCCTCTTCCTCTTCCTTCTCTCCTTTTCTTCTCTCTCCTTCTCCTTCTTCAAATGCTGGTCATGTGCTGCTAAGTTGATTCACGACTGGCCTTTATGACCCACACTTTGGAAAAATAATGGAATGAGACCAGGGGTCAGCAAGATTTTCTCTACATGTCAGATAAGAATTATTTTCAGCTCTGCGGGCCATACTGTCTCTGTCATGACTTAGCATAGCTACCGTTGCTACCAGGCAGCTACCAGCTACCGTACATAAACAGCAAACAGCAAGTGGCTGCATCCCAATAAAATTTCACTCACAAGAACTTCATCTACAAAGTGAAAATATCTACCTTACATATAGTAGTTGTAAAAATGAAAGAATTCAAGTTGCTAGCACAGAGCTTAGCATTCAGTTCTCAAAATGATGCTAATGGTTCGTAGTAGTCATTAATAGTATCTTCTGAAGCTACATCCTTGTCCTAGTATCCCAAAGTAACCCAAGATTCCCCCAGGAACCTTTTTTTAAAGGTACTAATTGAGCTACAATCATAAGCTGGGTCCTGGGCCAAAGATGTAAGATATGTAACTGCCTCTCCGTGACCCTCAGCGGGCTTTCACCATCCTTGCCTGTGAAGTAAATGCTTCTAAACTCCCTGCAACAATGAGGTCATGTCTTCAAAGTGCCCTGAGCCTTTAACCAGGAAGTCATTGTCCAAAATACCCCCATGTTACAGACAGATAACGATGCTTTGGGACCAATTCACTCGTGGAACACGTTGAGTCTTTCATGTGCCAACCCTGTCTGAGAGGCTAGGACACAAGGGTGAATTTGGGTACCCTGGGGCCCAACGTCTAGCTCAGCATGCGTGGGGTCTAAAGCATGTGAGTGACTGCAGATCACTGGGTGCTTTAGGCAGACCCCTGCCTCAGAGGAGCTGGGATAAGCTGGCAACTGTTGGGGTTTGGTAGATGCTACCAGTAGGGTATTCCAGCCTCTATTACATGGGAGTATATATAAAAAACCAAAGGATATCCCACATATTCAAAATCTCAAGTCGTAAAGCTGGGATCAAGACCTACAAACCAAGCGACTCTTCCGGCAGCCCTTGCAACAGGACACATCCCAAGTGCCCGTCAATGGTCTATATACAGGCGATTCCCATTGGTCAGGTCTACTGGCCTGGCTTTCAGCCCTGTCTGCCTTCCTGGCGACTCAGCTAAGCAGTGAAATGCTGTCACATGTCAAAGTGTCAGCTGGTCCACTATGAGATTTACACAGGGACAGAATTTCCTTAATCATGTCTGATCGACCTAGACCTGTTGCAGGCACAGCTAGGCATCCAAACTCTATTATCCCCAAAATAACCTATGAGGGGGGGGCTGTTGCTACTCCTCTGGAAAGAGGGTCAGAAAGGTTAAATAGTACCGGATGCTTCAGAAGTTGGACAAATGAGGTGACCAAGCACTGGAGAAACCTCCAAAGGTGAAGTCTACCCAGCAAGCAAAGCTTCCTTCCGCCTAAGGAGACAGACTTTCCGTCCCCATCAGACTCAGGTACGAAAGAGTAAATCACATTGTGTGGTGGGTTCTGATTAGAAACATTTATCATCCCAGCCCCCCCACACCTAAGGGTGCCTGGAAATTGGTTGTGAGGCTCTTGAACTGTTTCCAGCCTCCCTCTCCTCCTGCTATGTGAGTATGCTGCAGAATTAACCGGGAAGGCATGGCAGAGAGGTGACATCAGCACTTGCAAAAGGAAGGCTCGGGGTCCCCACATTGTGTGGAATGCACGGCATCGCTCACCACTCTTTACTTTTGCTCTTTTTTTTTTATTCAATTGTGCGTGTGTGTGTGCGTGTACATGTGTGTAGATGTGTGTAGAACCACGGGCGAATTCGAGAACCACCATGGACGCCTCCACCTCCTCCTTGTTTACTCCACCCCGGGATTCACAGGCTCTACCCCACCAGGACCAGAAACGCAGGCTGCCCCCGCTTCCGCCCGGCGTCTATACGTGGGGTCTAGGATCTGAACTTAGGACCTTCTGCTTGAAAGGCAGAGGCCCAACCCTTGAGCCACCTCTCCAGCCCCTACTTTTGCTCTTATATTGGCTTGATATTTCTATTTTGCACAATCCGTGCATTATTTCATTGCACTTCCCCAACAGATCTGAGCTTATGAGCTTAAGTGACATTACCGAACCCATCGGGGTGGGGAGAACCCCAAAGCCAAGTTTCAGGCTGCTTACCCTACCTCCCCTCCCCTTCCTTGACCTCCAGCATTCCCACAGTCTTTCTCACTGTAACTGTGCAGAGGGTGCAGGGAAGGAAGGCTTCTCCTACTTCCCTTTATTTTTGCTGATAAACAAGGTCCCTGGGGAGAGCAAGAAGCCAGCTGGAGTAAACCACAGAGGTTCGGAGGCTAGAATCCCTATCCACACTCCCAACGCTGGCTGTGCTGAAGATGGTGATAGAACCAAAGGTGAGAAGGGAAGATGCTTGATAAAACCCACTCTGAACCAAGAGACCGAAGAACATTCTATGTTGCTCATCGCCCCCTTTTTAGTCACAGCCCAAGGTTTTAAACCCACCTGGTTCCCTTCCCTGAGATGTCTCTCCTTCCTGAAACAGTCAAACAGCAAAATACCTGCTGTGACTGCCCACCGCCTCCCCAACCACTGCAGAACGTTGGCTTGTCCTTCCTGTTCCCTGACTGTGTCTTTATAATTATGTTACTCACATAGCAACACATGGCAGTAGCAGGAGTGAGCCTCCAGCATGGGGAACGAGGGGCCCATGTGGCAGTTCTCCAAGAGAATGCATCACTCAGATCCAGGCCTGCACACCAGCGAAGCAGCAAGGCAATGCCCCTGCCGCAGTGCTTCCCTCCGGACCACCTCCCAAAGCGTGACCCGTGCTTCTAAGCCCGAGCCGAGGGTCGCCCGAGGCCCTTCAGTTCCCCCTTGGAGAACCACCAAGACACCTTCGCAGCAAGGTCCCGATGGGTCCCAAGGAAGGAGCAGGGAGCTTCAGTCACAGCCACCGACCAGCCCTGGAGATGCAGGGTGGCTGAGCTGTCCCCAGGCTCTCGCCTTGGCTTCAGCCCCAGTGAAACTTTGCACCCGCCTCTGTCTGAGCTGGAGAACGTTGGACGCTTCAGACCCTGCCACCTTTTTGTAATGGTTCTTGGAACCTGACCCTCACTCAAATGGCATGTTCTGTGAGTATGTGCTTTGGCTACTGTCGAGGTCTGTGCTAAGTTCAGCACACCCTCTGCAAAAACGAAACGCTCGTTTGTTCTCCTGACAAGACCACCCTAAAGCTGGGTGTCTGGGCACCATGTCACCCTAATGGGCAAGCCACTTAGTAATACATCTTTTACCCCTTCAGGTACCCCGTGCAGCAGCTCCTTCCCAAGGCCACTGTGTGCACACAGAAACCCTTCCCACCTTGGTTCTCTCCTCCCTTCCAAGTTGGTAACAGGGCAGGCGCCCAGCCCCTCTCCTCTGAGGCCTGGCTGGCTTTTCAGCCCCTGTCGATCTTTCTCCGTCTCCCTGGTACTGAGATAATAAGGGGGAGAGCTTTCTTTCCTCCTTCCAAAGTGCAGACCAATTAGCATTTTTTAAATTACCATTGGAGAAATATACCTAATTAGCCACTTTAAAGGAAAGCTTTAAAAAAATATATAAAAAAAGAAGTCATAAATTTCTAACTGGCCACAGCTTGGAGACACTTTTAAAGCTAATTGTGTGTTTCTGGTACCAACAGGGGAATTGGTAAAAGTTAGAAACAGATTTTATGACCTTGGTGGGGAGGGAAGAGGGCGGCTGGGTGACCTGTGCAGGCCAAAGAAGGGTTACGGTCTAGGTGTGGGATCTGGACCTCTTCTGGCTCTTCTTTCTCCACCTCTCCTCTCCCCCTCTACCCACATCCCTCCGCACAACCCTGCCCTGCTCAGGGGACCCGCCTGCAAGCCGACTCTGCGGCAGAGCAGGAGGCAAGTGAGCAAACACACAGGCCAGGCCAGACACCCGCTCCAGGAGGAGGGAAAGGGCAGGGCAAGAAGGAGCTTGGGGGAGAAAGAAGCATTTGAAGAAACTGAAAGCAGAGCTCAGCCAGCTTCCAGAAGCCTGCTTCTCATTTGTGGCCCCGTTAAACTTCCACCTCGGTGGGGCGGGGGTGGGGGGTGGGGGGGTGGGATGCTGGTCTCCTTTTGAACTTGGGGACTTGCTCAGATAGTTCCCAACAGGAGGCAGATGCGGAGCTTCTGTAGGTCTCGGGCCTCTTGCCCAAGACCCTCTGGCTGGGCTCAGTGATCCAAACCCACTGGCCCTGAAAGCGAGGCGACACTTCATAAAGCACAGGCGCGAGGCTCTGGGCGCCTCATTTAGAAGGAAGGCGACACCTCACGGTCTCTGGTTGCTGTCAGCCTTGCTTAGGGAACCTACTCCTGCCTGGGGAAGAGAGCAAGAGAGCCCCCCTGGGGAGGGAGGTCACAGCACCCCCTGACGCATGTCTGGAAGGTAAAGACTCCTGAAGGCCTGCAGAGGTCCCTGTCATCCTGAAGATCTCACCACCATTAGCCCCAGAGCCCACAGCGATGCCCAAGACAGCCACCATGCCAGAGGAAGTGGGGGACCCCTCCACCAGGCACAGCTGTCTTGGGGTTGCTGAAACTGTCTTCTTCATTCACTGAAACCCTCCTTTCTGTATGCTGAGGGAGACAATGAAGGGATTATGCCAATTTTGGAAGGCCCAAGGCATGCATTCTCAATGCAGGGGGAGGGGAGGAAAGGGAAGCACCCCAAGAGGGTGAAAGTTGGAAGGCCAAACAGCATCTCTAGGCCATTATAATGGTATAGATGACTCCTCAAAGGTGAACCCCTCCTAGCTCATCCATATACCTTCTCATTAGGAAGAATGTGTTTGAACCTAACCTTTTTCCAAGAGAGAGGTGGTGATCGTGGATCGGTGCAGAAATGCCGGCCTAGAGGAGAGAGCCCTTGGAGCACATGTGAAGAGCCACAAGGCCAGGGTTAGATCGACTCCCATTCACTTGGGATCATCGTCTGCAGCGTGACAAGAAATAGGGCCGAGAAGGGGCTCTGCCTGATGCTTAGGTACCCGTTGAGCTTTCTGGAAGCTTAGCGGGCTGTGGGGCAACGTGCACGAGATGCTGCAATGCTGTTTGCACAGTCTTTCTGGGCAGAGGGAAGAGATTCCAGAACACAGAGTAACTCAGGGGGACCCCCTCCCCACCCATGCCTCAATCCAAACTTCAAGAGAGATGGGACAGCAGGAGCTAATGTCAGGACGAGAGGAGCCAGCAGCCAGACAGAGTGTGCTCTGCGTACTAGGGACCAGACTTGTCCTGTTTCTAGCTTCAGAAGCTGGGGATCTGTGGGGGACAAACAACGACACAGCAGAACGAATAGTTACCCCCTTGCCCTGTCACACCCTCACAAGCGACAAGTTTTCATCATCTGCATCAGGAAGAACCAAGGCTGGGCTACTTCCTCCTCCAAGTGAGTGGTAAGGTTTCCGGCCTGAGGCAGCTTCCGGATAGCACTTCCGGATGTGGGGGAAAGAGCTCAGGGGTCAGACACTCTTGACTGCAAGGGCTGACGCCAGTGCGGTGTGTGTGTCCCTGTGAATGCTGGCTCAGTCGGGCTCTGGTGCACAGTCCAGATGTCTAATGCCTGCTGGAGGATCCCCAAGCTATTAGGCGTGCGTGCGTGTGTGCGTGCGTGTGTGCGTGCGTGCGTGTGTGTGTCTGTGTGTGTAACTAAATGTAATCACAATCAATGTTCTTGCACAAAAAGAATAGGTCTCCGATGGCTGCTGTGGGTCTTAAAAGAAAGGGGGACATTCCTATACCACCTTATTCTGCCTTACTTTTCCAGAATAAAGTTCATGGTTTTTTCAGTGTAGGCGAGAAGAACAGGGGAAGAGGACTTGTCATAGAAAGACCAAGGTGCACAGCAGGACGGCCTCTGGTGACTATAACGCCCCAGCACTCCGCTCCCTAGTCCTTGGAAGACGGAGGACGATGCAGTGAGTTGTACTGTCTTAGCAGCGAGGATTTTAAGGGAACATGGACTGGACCCCTTCCTGGGGTTGTGAGCAAAGCACACAGTACCTTTCGGGCTTTCCCAAGGCTATCCTTTTAGGGACCCTCACCACCCACTTGGGCCCCAATCAGGAAGTCCCCAAGCTCACTTTCTATGACTTTCTATGACATTCCCCGGAGATGCGTGTGGGTGATGGATGGCTCAAGAGTTGCGTTTGCGTCTGTCAAGAAAGCACAAACAATCCAATACCAGCAGGGAAGGGCTTTGCTCCCCACTGACCCCTGGCAGAACCCCCAGGGAGTCCTACCAACGTCACGGAGGCAGCAGAGAAAGGGAAAACAGCCAGGCCCTCTGGGGCTGGGGAGCAGGAGTGAGCAAACTCAGTTTGAATGATTAAAACGACACCTCCAGGAGTCCTTCCTTCTTCCCTCCACTGTGCCCATCCAAGCACCTACCCTGCAAGAGGCTGCCTGCCACAGATAGCAGGGCTTTGGCCAGTAGCCAGGTCCTTGCCTACCTCCCACTCCTTTCCCTGTCTACAATTGTTTCCAATCAGTTTAGGAAACAACTCTGAGAACAATTAGAAAAGATAACAAGGAAGAATTACATAATTACAGTCTGCCTAGATCTCAGGCACTTCAAAAAAAAATGCTGAACTGAATCCAAACAGGGATAGATAGAGGGTGTGTGTGGGGGGGAGTTCTTGCAACTGTGCATTAGAGGAGGAAAGACCTAGAACCTGGGAGGGTGGAAGAGGTCTAAGGTACTCCTCTGTCCACTGCTGGCTGACGGTTCAGGCTTCAGAGAATGACTCAGAGGCCTGCACCATGCAGTACATTCTACAGAAATGACCTCAAAGACCAGAGAACCACGCCCACCTCCATGGACAACAAGCCTAGACAGCTTATAGTCCAAACTTCTCCTTTCAAAGATATGGAACGAACACAGGAAAAAAGGTCTCATCCCAGACCTCACAGAACTCAGGACCCCAAAGTCTTATCCAAGCGCAGGTTCCTAAATACCTGCCTTTGAGCCTAGCCTTGAGCAGCTGACTGGTCTTACTGCCACCGTGAGAGTCAGGAGGTTATTTGTTCTTGGTCAGAGCAGGTGAATACGGCATGAGAATTGGCAGCCTTGGGTCTATGGATGTAATGCTTATAAAACAAGCACAAAGTTCTGGGTTCCATCCCCAACACCCCATAAAACAGATGTGGTGGCATATGTCTGTAATCCCAGCACTTGAGAAGGTCAATATGAATCTCAAGGTCACCCTCAGCTACATTCAGCTACGTAGTGAGTTTGAAGTCCATTTGAAATCCAGAGAGAGAGAGAGAGAAAGAGAGAGAGAGAGAGAGAGAGAGAGAATATGAATGGAGGGATTAGCAGTTTTTTTTTCCTGCAAAAGGCCAGATAGGTAGCTAGTCTCTGTGTCAAAGAGTTTCTTTTACAAATATTCCATGTTGCCACATAGCAGGACAGCAGCCTTGTTATATAAACTAATAAACAATCAACTGTGTTTCAGTGAAACTTATTTGTGGATATTGAAATGTGAATTTCATATACTTTTTACATGCCATAGAATATTACTTTTCTCTTTAATTTCTTTTTTGGGTCCTTTAGAAATGCGAAAGTTACTTATTCTTCCCTTGTGTGCTATACACAAACAGGTGGTGGATAAGGTCTGGCCTGTGGGGGATGTGGGGGGCAGGGGGGGTTGCTGATTTCTCCATTATGGTGCTGCTAGAAGGATTTGAGTGTGTGACTAGTCTACGCCCAGGCTTCAACCATTCCTTGGCTCTGTAAACCTAGCATGGCCTTTGAAAGGAGTTCTGGTGGTCAGACCTCACAGGTTAACCCTGCAATACTAGGCAACCCTGCAATACTAGGCCAGGCTATTGTCAATCATCCTTCAAGTTTCACTGGACACATTGCTGACATCTGTGAGCACCCAGTTCCCAGGAGGAAGCTGGGTAGATAAAGGAAGAATTTCCCAGATATGGTATCCCTTCCATGAATAAACTGGAAAGATAGTATACCAATGTATCCATCTCTCTCTCTCTCTCTCTCTCTCTTGGTTGGGAAGGATTATGCTCCCATGTGTCTGTCTTTGGGTAGAGGGGTTTTTCTGATGTACAAGATAGCAACAGAGCAACATCTACTCCCTGGAGCACAAACTGATTTTCTCTCCTACAAGTAGCGGGTACTCAAGCACATGGAGCAAGTGGAAGATCCACAACGGCACTGGTCCAGGTCAAAACTGAAATCAGGATATCAGACACCTGCTGACAGTAACCAAGTGCCCATATTCCTTGTACCTCAAGAGTGGGACATATCAGGTCAAGTGAATGAGCGAGTAAGTGTACACACTAGGTGGAAATGGCATTTGAAAGTAGACCAGATTCTATACAGGAAGAGAGGTAGGAGAATTAGTGATCAGCTGAGGAAATCAAGAAGGACCCTCTGACAGTGGGGGGCTATTGACCTAAGCCTTATGTGAAATTCAAGCACATGCAGGTATAACACAGAGGGAGAAGAGGTAAAAGAAGCACCAGGGGCCCGGCCATGATGGAACTGGAAGAACGTGGAGACCTGTGCTTGCTGGTCACAGTACGGCTTGGGGAATAATGGGTTGAGTGCTAAAGGTCCAGAGTGAAGCTGCTGTAGGTCACCCGGGATCAAGAGTGTCAGACCACAGGACTTGCATCCTGCTGGAGGATGGAAGCTGGAATCTTCTGAACAGAGATGGTTGAGTGGAAACGAGATCAGGAAAGCTAGCATGGTGGCTGAGGTCTGCAGCCAGCCAAGAGTCCACTGAAAGAAACCCTAAATGAAGTCCAGAAACAGGCAAATTAGGAGAGGGCACAAGAGTGGTCTTGGGCCCTTGGGATGAAATGAACCTTGAAAGTGACTAGTATTATGAGCAGTGGAATTGGCTAAACTGGGCTGCAATCCAGCACCAGCAAGAACTACAAATGGTCACTTGTCTCTGAGACCTGTTTCTCTGGAACTGGTGGTAATAAAAGGGAGTAATAACTACATGGAGTCGTCAGGACACTTGCATGAGGGTTCGCATGGAGGTGCTGGCTTTGGTACCAGGCACAGGGCAGACACTCTCATGCACACTGCTCTCGCTGTTTGTTTCACCCGGAAGAGCTTTACAATGCTGAGCAAATCCCCAGAGAAAACGTTCTCTGTGTATCTGTGATACATACTGTGCATTTGATATGTCTAAGATTAAGGGGTCCCTTTGTGCCAGAGCAGCTTGTTTTCAGCAGAGATAGACTGGTGGCAGGCAATCCCACACCCTTTCTCTACTCTCAGTCCTGGGTGACAGCTCTTTCCACATCCTCAGGAAGCTGTCACCAACACTACCCCTGACATACAGCCCTCAGTTTCTTCTGCCCAGTAGCTAGTGGCAACCAACAATCAGTAAAGGACAGCCCCACATAAGACCTTTGTCAGGAAAGTCCTTATGCTCCATAAGATATTCACATTCCTTGATGTGGGGACAGCGTGAGAGAGAGGCAAGTCTGACCACTGACCAAATACCTTCTGCTTAGAACACAGGAGTATTGCAAAGAACCTTGAATAAGGCCTCTGACCAGAGTAGAAGCCAGAGGCTGATATTCACAAGCCTTTTCTTTTTCAGCAAACCTCATGCTCACGATTTGGTGATAAAAATGAGCCTCTGTGGGTGTGGGTGTGTGTTGGTGGGTACTTGGCACTGTGGCATGAAAGGCACCATCCAAGAGTGCTTGGACCTGCCACTCCTTGGCCATGTGACTAAAAAACAAGGACAACAGTTAATGAAGGTACATAAGATGCTGTGTGCTCAGCCGACTGTACCTAGTTTGGGGGACCTCTTATATAAGCACCAAGGACTCAGGGGTTCAGAGACATGACTCAAGTTTTGTGTACTTTCTGAGAGGAGAAGGGCACATTAGTAGTTTTTACACCATTGTGACCAAAATACTTATCAGAAAAAACTTGAGGGAAGAAAGAATTTTGGGGGGCTTACAGTGACAAAGAGGAGTAGTAGTCCATTATGGTGAGGAAGACATGTAAGCAGAAGTATGTGGCAGTGGCTATCCACATTGTGGTGATCCAGGAAACAGAAAATAGTGCTAGAACCAAGGTTAGGCAGTGATCTTTCAAGACCACCCTTAGGTATCTGTTACCATTATAGGTCCCATCTCCTAGAAGTTCCTCCCAAAATAACAGCACTAGTTGGTGAACAAAGGCTCAAATTATAAGCCTGTGGGGGACATTTCAGATTCAAGCCATACCAGTGAGCCTTAACTTTTAATAACAGCCTTAGGCCTTCATTGCTGCTTTGGAAGAAGGGATTGTAGCCAAGCCCAGAACCGCGCACTCTCCCATGGTTCTGTGGTGGGCTGTCCCCCAGTACTCCCACATGGGCCTTGTTCTCCTTTGAAAGTTCTGTTTCCCTCACAATGGCGGCCCCCTTCCCTGGGCCAACCACAGCTAGCCTCCCTCAATCCATGCAGATCTACCTCATCCCTGCTGATGGCATATGACTGGTAAAGGAAGACCCGCCCATTGCGCACAGCATTCCTGAGGGAGCCTGCGGCTGGTCCTCTGTGCTACTCCCTTCAAATCCCATTCACAAAGTGACCGTGTTTCCCAAGAGCAAGAATGCCAGACCGAGGCAGCGGGCACGGTGAGTTGAAAGAAAAGAAGAAGAAAAGAACTGTGTCGCTGTTCCCAGGGAACCTCTCTGCACAACTTCCTACTCTTGCATTTCCATCTGGTTGCTATTGGCAACCAGGCAATCATATTCTTCTAGCCGCAGATATAATCATCATAATCAATATAGGGTATTTATCCCACTCCTTGGTTTCAAAGAACTCAAAGCTTTTCACGTTTATTATTCTTTCTGCTCTAACATGGGAGATGAGGGGAGGGGGACTGTCTATGGTTGGGGGTTGCAAGAGTAATACTTAGCAGGTGGGGAAACTGAGGCAAGAGGTAAGAAGGGAGGCTGTGGAGCTGCTCAGAAGAAGAGCACTGTTAACAGCCATTGGCATTTTGACAGCACTTTCAGTGTATTTTCTCATTTAATTTGATGACACCCTCTTTGGAACAGTCATTTTATTCATCTTATAGGCAAACCTCAGATGTGGAAAGGAGTTTCCTAAAGTCTTGCTACTTGCATTGTCATTGCCTAAATCTGAAGTTGCTTTCAGTAATTTCTTCTTTCTTTTTTTAAATCTCTATAGTATCTCTTCAAAGAATTACAATCAACTATGAATTCTCTTAATGGGTATCATCACACTACTATGAATGCTTACACTTACTTTGAATAGTACAGTTGCTCTTGTGCATAGAATTCCCTTTTCTAGCTCTAATTAATACCCACACCAAACAGAAACAAAGACAATTAAAAAAAAAAAACAGCTGTCCAGTTATCTGACTGTCTGACAGTCAAGTGTTTCATGATCGTTCTTGACTGGAAAAAGCAGCTACTATTTTATTTGCAGCACCAGGAATCGAATTCAGGACGTCACATATGCTAGGCAAGGGCTTTACCAATCGATGCACAGCTGAGCCTCACAAACTGAATCTCCTCTCCAAAATTCTATGGCCATCCTCGTACCAGAATAAAAATCTTGAGGGGGGAAAAAAGCCTGCCTTTGTGACTGAAACCATGTATGCCTTCTGACAACTGTTGCTCCAACAACTGGTTTGATGTCACTCCTTTGTCCTGGCACAAAAGTAATACTGAAAGCATGCCTTTGGGGTCCCTGAAATGGACCAGGTGCGTACAGCCTTCCATCCTAAACACCCAGCAACAGCTTCAGGGTCCTTTTTGCTAGTCGATGCTGCACACAGACAGCTAGAGGTAAAAGGACCACGAACAAAACACGACGGAGAAAGAACACAAAGCCACAGGCAGAATTGCTCAGAAACAGGATGCTTGTCGGAGTTTTATGCACAGTGTTTAGCTGCCTTTGGAGCCAGCAAGAACTAGCACGGCTGAAGGCAAAAAGCAGTCAGCTGGCATGTGACCCTCAGCTGTATACCACCTTCTCGTCACTAGCCCCTAACTTAAAGCAATGCACTTGCGCCATTTGGAAGGAGGGACCCTTCCCCCACAGACCTGGTCTGTGATACCCCATGCGATGCAAACACTGGAGCCCACTCTTGGTTTCCTCACACCGCATCTCACAACTCCCTGGATTCCGATGGCAGACCGGATGGGAAAATTCCCTTCATATAACAACATTCTGCTCAGAGGAGAAAAATTAGCGGCGAAAATGGCCAATATACTGAAACTCTAGAGGGAAAAGCTGAAAACGTGGTCTCTTGACATTGATAGTCCGCATCTAGCAATTGACGGGCACCTGTCCAGAATCTACTAGGGGTAATGACTATATAAAAGCTCCAACTTGGGCCCTTAAAGTTAGCAGTCCACTCACCACCATACAGCATTTTCTGACTTCAAGGACATGCTCTATCTGTTTTTCCACTCCCCTTCTGTTTCTACATTCCTTAGTAGCTTTATCTCTTCACTGATTTCCAGTATCCATCATCAAATTACTGCCCCAAGCATCTACTTTCAGTGGTTTCTTTCGGTGATAGCTTGTACCAAGATCTCCATTCTATGACTTTCTGGACATGCAGGGTAGTAACATCGTTGCCCCTAAGGTCCAGGCCATACTAGCTAGGTCAACTCCAGATGTCTACAGTGACAGGCAAGGGAGGAAGGGTGGGTGACTGTCTCTTTAGATTGTTAGGAAGGCTCAAGTTTGAAGTTCAGATTCTTTAAGACACAAGTCATTTGGGAGCACTTTGTAAGTCTTATTCTAATTCTGTCTCACAATAGATTCTCAACAATAGTTATTTCTTTCCTTTATGTAATACGTGCTCCTTTCCCAAGAGTTTGCCATCTGTTACATCGTTTTAGTCTCATAGCATCCTCAGGACAGATACAGTCAGATCAAGGGACATGAGTCCCACTTTGCTGAACTCGGGATACTGAGATGTACAACTTAGAAAGATGCTATCTGAAATGGCGATCTCTGTTGTTTTTCTGATGACCTTCAGATACATGAACTGATATAACCTTGAATGGGTATAGGTAAAAGAGAGCTGAGGCTCAGCCCTTGCAAAAATGCAATGTTGATAACTGAATTCTCCATGATGACTTTTCCATCCGGGATGAAGGACTCAAGTATAGAGGCTCTTCCCCACTGCTCAGTTCTTGGAGTTAGAACTAGGGTCTTAGTTCCCTGTCTAGTCCATTTTCCCCAATGTAATTCATAAAGGGGGGTGGAGCTCACTCTGTGCTTTTGTTCTCTGAATACACCAGCCTGTACGTCTGGGATGTGAGCAGGAAGTACAGGTGCCTAACCTCAGGGTTCCTGGACACACATCCTCATTGGGAAGGAGAGCGGCCTGAGTTCCACAGTCCTGTCTCTGCCCTGCTGGCCCACGAACTCCTGCTGAATATGTACCCATAGCCCCAGGGGAAGAAAACAAGGAAGGAAGGAAAATCACTGAGGAGGGGTGTGGGGAGAGATTCTGAAATCTGGACAACATCAAGAGCCTGTTTCCATGGCAACCACTCCTTATTACAGTTGCTCAAACTGCAGCCTGTTCCAATCAGCTCTGTGCATGGGGCGCCTGTGGCCATCCTGGGTGATGGCCTCCACCTGGCTGGGTGAAATGGAGCGCCTGAGCCACCTGGAGCACCAGTATCATCTTCCCACCACCCCTGTTCCCCTTCAAGGAGAAGGCAGCCTCCAGAGGAAAAGCTGAGTTCGTAGGAAGAAGTTCTATTGGTAAGGAGAGAAGCAGAGATGTGTTTAAACAGTAAAAGAAGAGAGCAGACAGAAGTCAAAAGTGTGGCCTGATATTAGTGTGGAAATCACCGTGCTTACTTCCTGGGGCCACCTCAATCAAGAGACACTTGTATTTGCTCTCAGGAGCTGTGAGCATTCTCATGATGCCAGTCAGCCGGCAGGTGTGGCCATCTTGGACATATCCGCTAAGCATGACTCTGTCCTCTAATAAAACTCTAGGGTGAAGTCCCAGGTTAACTTCTGTGAGACATAAAGGTCAGGGTCTAGACACCAGCAAGCTTTCCACCATTTTCTGCAACAGCATGGTCTAAATGCACTGCTAATGTTAAGGTTCCTCATGGTTCTAAGTTCCCAGAAACTGGTTGGTGACTTCGACTTACAGGTTTCCCTCCACTTTACAGATGGGGCCTGGATGGAAAAAAAAAAAAAAAACTTGTCAAAGTCACCTGCTGGGTCAGATATCAGTCAGGGAACTCTGTCCCCAGAAAACCAAGTTCCCTTTTCTGTGCATTCTCAGAGCTGCCCCCTCCTTCCTCCTATGCCCATCTGGCAATCACCCCAACACGCTGCAAATCAGATGACATATGACACATTGCACTCTGGCCTGCTCTGAAGGGAGTCTGTCTAGGGGAACCAGAGGTCTGGTTTATATTCTAAGCAGCTCAAGTGAAAAATGGGGGGCTGGTGAGGTAAGACCATGGCAATGAACAGCACGCAGCTGTCCGGGGTAATTACTTCACCTAGCCATCCTGGAGCCAGGGGGCGGAGTCCAGAGCAAGGCTTGCCCATGGATTATAAGGAATGGGGAAAGAACCAGTTGGTTTAGGAAGCCCCTCCCCCAAAATCTGGACGAGTCTCTCCTACAGCAGGCAGGAGAACCAGTAGAAGAAGCCAAAAGAGGTTAGTAGGTCCCATTTCCAATCTTCAGCGAGTTCCAGCAAAGAGCCCCCATGCAAACTCCTCTCCCAAGTGCTTCGCAGAGAAGCAGGATTCTCAGTTTCTGGTACTGATGACTCAAGAGACTGGGAAGGTCTAAAATCAGCATAGGATAGAAATGATGAACAGGACAATGCATGAAAGAGCGGGGTCAAGCAGACTGAAAGATGGCTGCCACTATCTAGGAAGGGCCTTCTAAGAGTCCCACCTGATGCTGGACATCTTGGAACTCAGGGCCAGCTGAAACTGTTCACCAACTCGGATGTGCCCTCTGCAAGAGACATAGAGTCTCTGCTTTGGGTTTTACTAGGCTTTCCAGCCGCAAAGTACCCCTGCCAGGTCCGTCTGCCAGGTGTCTCTCACAAGCATAACTTGTTCAAAGGGCGCCCGTGCGGACACTGGATCCAGCATGGATGGGAAGAATCCTGCCCCGGGAGCTTCCCTGCAGGCGTCTCTTCCTTTGCGCCCTGAATCCTCGGATGAAAAAGGCTACTTGCAGGCCCTGTGCAGAAGAGAATCCAATTCAGGTAAGCCACCACCTATCCTAGGTGTTCTCTCTGTTCCTTAGGTAGATGGTCTGCGAGTGGAATGGTGAGGATGCAGAGCACAGAAAGGTCCTGAAAAGTCGAGGGATGGGTCAGCTCCTGTCCTCCTGATGGTTCTGAGCCAAATCCATTAAGGGAACTGATGACATTTCCAGGGGATAGAAATCTAGCAGCGACGGATGTGATTTTCCCTTCACCTGTCCGCTCTCTCTTGTGCTCTCTCTCTCTCTCTCTCTCTCTCTCTCTCTCTCTCTCTCTGTTTCTTTCGCTCCTCTCTGAATACATACAGTCTCACCAATGAAACTACAGTAACTGGTGATACGTGGGTGTATGAGTGAGAGTTGGGAAGGAAGTGCGTGAGATTACATGAGACTCAGAATCACTAGTGGAAGGAGGGCTACCTCCAAGGCAAAGAAAGTCGAGGCTGTGTCACTATCCCCAGAGAACCTTTACCCAGAGAGCCCCAGTTATTTTCTTCCATCTCTCCTAACACAATAGAACTTTCTTTTATTTCTCCCTCCAAGGGTTGTGCCACAATCTGAAATACAGGAAAGCCCAGAGGAGACGACCACAATGGCCCCACACGCCCGCAGACAGAGCCCCTGCCCTTGCCCTGTACCAAGGTTTGGCAGCAAGAGGGCCCATGGGTTTGGAGAGGGCAGCCTGAAAAGTTGGGGCTGTGATTCCACCCTATGGGGAAAGCCTCATTCCCAGCACCAGCCCCATAGGGAAATGGAGTCGAAGAAAAGATAGGAGGAGATAGAAGCATGTTGGCTGCATGGAGAGGACTGACTCCATGAAGCTGTCCTCTGACCTGCACTCACATGTCCACACACACACACACACACACACACACTCACACACGCACAGACACACAGAATAATAATAAATAAAAAATTGAAAAAGGATTAAAGGTGTGATCCGTCATGTCTAGCTGACCCTTACAAGTCTATCTGACACACGTGAACATATTAATTCTTCAGTCAACGCTGGTATGAACTGATGTGTCCCTTTTAAATTCTGTTCCAAGCAGCAAGGGTGAGCCAGCAGTCATCACCGTCATGTGCCTTACGACTGGTAAAATGGTTGGTGGCCCCTGGCTTATTCGACAGTCTTGGTATCGCTCGGAACTGTAGCCCTCATTTTTATCACTGAGAAGCAGAGAAAACAGTCTCAGCCAGAACCAGCTGCCCTGACACTCACGGCTCAGCTGGCAGGTGCTGGAGCTCCAGATGTGTGGACACAGTGCAGCAGACCTACCTAGAAGCTGCAGTGGCCCGTGCTTGCCAAAGTCATCCCCAGGAACCTCTGAAGATGCCCCAGGCCCTATGCAAACTAGTCCCTCGGAAGCCCTGCGAGGGCAAGGCATTCAGAACACATGAACATGTGATTTGACTCTTCATATTACGTCTAACCATAGGCACACAGATACATCCATGTACATAGATGTAGATGTCGCATATATACATGCATACACACACAAAGCCATGCATATTCATGTCACACACGCATGCATACTTACACATATATACAGGCGCACATGGAAATCAGTGCAAGGCTATTTCTCCCATTTTCCTTAGCTGACACGTTTGCTAGACACATTCTCTGCCGTTCAAACACCTTGTAGAAGTGAACTGTTTTTTGCAAACTACTAGTTAAGAGTAAAGCCCTGTGGCGCTGGAAAAGTGGCTCAGAGGTTAAGCCTCTGCCTTGCAGGCAGAAAGTCCTGAGTTCGGATCCTAGACCCAGGCAGAAGGGGGGGCGGCCTGAGTTTCTGGTCCTGGTGGGCGGAGCCTGTGAATCCCGGGGCAGAGTAAACAAGGAGGAGCTGGAGGTATCCATGGTGGTTCCCAAATTCGCCTGTGGTTCTACACACACATACACATACACACACACACACGCACGCACACACGCACACGCACACGCACACACACACACGCACAATTGAATAAAAAAAAAAAGAGTAAAGCCTTGAAATCGGAGGATCACATGACAGGGAAACAACCAAAAATCATGCCTGGCATTTTGTTCTCTCCTCGCTTTCCCTACAGCCCCATAACAAATGTTTTCCACTGTCCCCCCTTTTTCCTACAGTCATCCAAGTCCTGCTGATTGGGGGATTACCAGAGTGAGAAGTATCTAGTTCCTGACCCCAGACAAAGTATGAAAGCTGAATGAACAGTGTGGCCTTTATTGGGATAGAGAAAGGCTTTGGGCTGGCTAATTGGAAAAACCTCTCTCCCTCCCTCCCTCCCTCTCTCTTCCTCCCTCTCTCTCTCTCCCTCCCTCTCTCTCTCTCTCTCTCTCTCTTTCTCTGTCTGTCTGTCTATCTGTCTGTCTGTGGGTTTGTGCCATGCTGTCATAGAACACATATCTTTATCATGAGGTCAGTTGCAGCCTTCCATTTCCCTGCAAGCGAGAAAACCAAAGCTGTTAAGCTCTAACCTACAGGAAAATATGAGGATTCCTGGATTTCGGCCTTAGTTTACCTTCCCTGCTGCCTGGTATGAATATGCATTGTCCGGACCATACCTGAGAGTTGGTTCTCAGTCCTTTGAGGTTGTTGCTTCTCCAGGCAGCTCCCAAATCCCTGGGCCATCCGGACACCAGGCACACTCTGACATACACAGCAGCTTTGGAAAGCCCTTTCACCCCGTGTCCCCCTGCAGCACAGGCTGCTGTCTTCTAATTCGCCATCATGAAGTTGCCTAAAAGAGCCTGACAAGTAATTTATTCTGTGACACCGGATGGCAACTTCATTGTCAAGACACAAGAGAGCCGACTGCATCAGAAAATTTGTACATTCATATGATAAGTATTCCAAGGGCATGTGATCGCGATTCTGTCTGCTCTTTCCTCCTTTTCCATAATGCTGCCAGCAGATGTTTTTACAGTTTCCTTTGGAAAAGCCCCTCAATGAACCTCTGCAGAGTAAATCAAACGTGTCACCATGAAGGGTGATCACCACCAAACCTTTATTTGTGGGAAGCACTGAGGGCACAAGGGTCGGGACTGAGCGGTCTCCGCTGAATGTTGTCCCTAAGTAGAACGGCTTAAAAATGGTATCTGAGGCTGAAGAGATGGCTCAGTGGGTAAAAGCACTTGCCACTCAAGCCTGATGACCTAAGTTCTATCCCTGGAAAGAAGCCAGGTAAAAAGTCAGCTGCAGTAGCATGTGTCTGTAGCCCCAGGGCTTCTAAGATGAGATGCGAGGCGGAGCAAAGAGGACGGCCAGGGAAGCGCGAGACCAACAAACATGCAGTACGCAGCACAGAAGAAGCAGTGAGAGACCCTGCCACGAGGTGCAAGGAGAGAACCAACTCCCAAAAGCTGTCCTTGTGACACCCACATACGCACAGATTAACAAAAATAAACTGTATTTGACTTTGTTTACAGCAACCTTGTTGGGAACTACAACATTTCTGATGAGACAGGAATGACTAGCGAAGATGGTCAATGAAAAGGACAATACTTGCTCCTATCCACCAGACCACTATGTCATGTTCCCAAAATATACTGACAGCTATTCCCACATTTTTATTCATAAAATTCACACAAGGTTAAATAAGCACTCCATTACCATTTCTATTGCACATATGAAAAACGGGCCAAGGCTGGGAGTGGTAAGGACCCAGCTTGCTCAATGCAAGAGCAGGAGTGATGGAGCCTGGGTTTCTTCTGGCAGAAAGCCTCATGCATGGCTTCCACTTGCATGGAGAACTCTCATCCAGTACAGAGCCAACACCCCAGCCTCCAGAGCTCAACCTTCACCTCCAGCTACTGTCTGCCCCACAAGATAGCAACTTAACTGAACTCCGTCCCAGTGAAACTTTATTATTTAAGTGTGTGCACAAGAGTTTATGTGCCTGTAGAGGCCCTGAGGTGACATCAGGAGCCATCCTGGATTGCTCTACCTCCTTATTGCTTTGCTCGGGGCGGTGGGGGGGGTGGTAGGGGGGTGGGGGTGGGGGGTGGGGGGTGGGGGGTGGGCGGGTGGGGGGGGGGGTGGGCGGGGGGGGGGTGGTAGGGGGGTGGGGGGGGGGGGGTGGGGGGTGGGGGGTGGGGGGTGGGGGGGTGGGGGTGGGGGGGTTCCCAGGCTCTTTCTCCCGGGGCCAGAATTGCACATACCTGCTACAACTGCCCAGCATTTTCACGTGGAATCTAAATTCAGGTCCTTTTACTTGCAAGGCAACGGCTTAAGCCCTGAGCCATCTCCCCAAGCCTCCCAATAAAATTTTAAAAGAGATTTCTAAGCGTCTTTGCCATTGAACTTGAGATGAAGTGCTTGTTTTCCTTTTTAGCAATTTGGAAGATTGATCTACATGCGGGACTGAGAACTTAGTAGGCTATGGTTAATTCTTCCTGGATTTGCAGGGTCAGATTATACCATGTCCTGCATAAATGTTCATTGAAATGAATGGAGAATCACAAGAAAATTCCCTTAGCTCCCACTTAGTTTCCTAGCTAGGAGCACAAGTGCTTGGAAACACTGGACACGGCCCCATGGAGCCCAGGGCTAGCGAATGCAGTATTCCCACATGCGCGTTCCACCCAGCTCAGCTTTTTTGGGGGTAGTAATGAATGAGATTCTTTTTTAAGCTCTGCTTTCAGAGTTGATTTCATGTCTCTTTACATCTTGTATTATATTTGTATAAAAATATCCTGACTCTATCACATTTTAAAGACCTATTCAGTCAAATCATAATCCTATTGCTTGGCTCCAGTCAGAGACATGAAAGTCTGTCAAAGAAGGATTTTTACCCAAGACCAGCAAAGGCTGACTGTCAGAGAAGGGACGGTCCCAAAGGTAAACTCAAAGAGGCCAGAGGTCTGCCTGGGCTTCATTTTAGAAAGCCCCCTCCAAGCCGAGGAGGGCCAATTGTATGGTGGTATGACATGTCACCAACCCTTTGGGTGAAAATTGCCCATCAGAGACACATTCCTGGCCTAGAAGCATCAGTCATGGAGTCAGAGGTGAGAGACGCCCCAGCCGTTGTGAGGCTTGGGGACCATCCGCTTGCCCTTCCTGCCGGAGGAGCCCCCAGACGCTCCAAGATCATCACACGTGGCCTCCGAGGTTGTCTGGGTGACCCAGAGACGACAGAAAGGACATGTGCGTGTCTGAAGGGGCAGAGGGAACGTTCTGGAGCTGGAAAGCACAGGAACACGCTCCGGGTTGCCAGGCTGTGTCGTAAAGCCCAGGGCCGTTCAAGTCTCAGGAGACAACAGGGACATTGAATGTCAGCAAGCAGGAGAGTCAGGGAAGGAGGGGTGGGATCCTAGAAAGATGCAACTGAAGCCTTCCCCAGCCCCCAACCCACTTTCCCAAGCTCTAACAGATTGTCCCTCCCACCCTCTTTCTTCCTGGGAATGCCTCAAGAGTCGTTTACTTTTCTCAGATGGGCAACTTTCCCCACCACCTACGTTTTCTTTCTGGATTCCAATCTGCCGCTCGCCACGGGCTTCTTCCTGTTCTGTCTCTATTTCTTTCTATGCTGACCTTCGTCCTCCCAAATGTTGCCATGCCGTCCTGCTTACAGTCAGGAAGCGTTGATGGATTGTGCCCTGTGACCAGAAAATGATGGACCGAAGACCAAGAACCACCCCAGACCTTCTTAGCTGGAGATCTGGTATGACAGACTGTCCCCTGAGTTTCCTATGTGACTTCCTTTGCTGTGCCTCTCCCTGACATAACAGACTTAAGCATATACCCTCCTGGGACTGGTAGGGACTGAGAGGTTTAAACCCCTATGCTGTGCTCAAAGCTGGATAGCCTCATGGGATGTTCTATTGGTTGTTATCAAATCAAAAGTGCTGGGTCTGTTATCCGGACGTGTGCCACAATCACTTGCCTCCAAAGGCCCCACTGGCTTCATCACAAAAAGCATGACCAACAGTCACAGGAGAACCTCAGATCTGAGTTCACATGTCCCCTGTCTGCCGGAACCAGATCCGGAAAAGTCTGTGGAGGAGCAAGAAGCTCTGCCCAACAGAATAACATAACTCTTACTGCTCTATGCCTTGGCTTTCTTTGTGGTTGTGTTTCTGCAGCAAAGGCCAATCCCTCTGGCAGTGTGTGTGTCATACTTCTCACCGTTGTGACAACATATCTGAGAAGAACGACTCAAGGGAGGAGAGATTTATTTTGGCTGATGGTTTCAAACGCAACAGCCCGTGTCTGGCTGGTTGCATTTTCTTTGGGTCTTATGAGGAGGTAGAACAGCATGACACAAGTGCATGATTGGACGAGCTATCACTTCATGGTCACAGGGAATAGAGAATGAAGATAACATTAGGAATGAAATACACGTCCCAAGAACAAGTCCACGGTGACCTCTTTCCTGCAATGAGGTCCCATCTCCTAAGTCTCTACCACTTCCCTGTTATGTAATCGAAACATGAATCTACACATCTATTGATAGACTAATCTACTTGCAAAGGTAGCAAGACCTTATGATTTATTTGTCTCTTAAGAGAGTCACAGGTTGGAGTGGTGGTGTCTTGTCTTTCTTATATCGTATTCCCTCAAGCTGCTCTCAAGTCAGCTTGCAACGTCCCAGTCCCATCCCTTTCTGTCTAGGGAGATGTAAAACTACCAGGAGTGTAAAATCAATTGGACCATTTTCTCCCCAGGACCCACCTCTAATGCCACGCTACATATTCTTTCTTCCATCAGAACCTAAGAAAACCCACCCAGTGGCTTCGTGGCCGTGATTCCCCATGCCCTTTCCTCTGGGGTGTTTCTAGATTTCTAGCTGCTAGCCGCCCGCCAGCTACTTTCCTCTGCGTGTTCAGCCAACAACCTCTGGCGCTGCTCCTGCTGGTCGTGACCATGTCGCCTGGATGGCTCTAGACTCGATCTTACTTTAGATATGTCGCTCCTAATTAACCTGCTGTCTGCATTCTTTCCTTATGGAATGGAAGGGAGAATATTGTCACTGAAGGACGCAGCCAAGGAAATTGCCAGCGACCAACATGCAGTGTCTCCAGGGTTCCCCTTCGTTTTCTAAATCGGTACGTCTTTCAAATGAAAATGTTTCTGGCACAGCATCTTTTTTTTTTTTAATGCGCGCTTCCATTCCAAGAAGCACAATAATAGAAGGATCCCATCGGTGAGTTGAGGAGGTGCACGCCCTCATCCGCGAAGCTGCTCACGCCCTCAAAGTCTTAATTCGCCCTTCCTCCCCAGCACCCTGCTTATGAACTGAGTCTTATCAAGGTCATTTAGGTGCATACATACTATGCATATTAAATTTCAGCCTCCTTTAATACTCTTTCCTGAGAGTCCTTTCTTTCAAACCTCTACCCACACTTACTCCACTCCTTCAGATGTGGAAACTGCACCATCTCCTCGCCGATTTTGTCAATGCCTTTCTCGCCAACTGTTGCTATCAGGAATTAACTCCCATCTTGACAAACAGCCACATATCCTATACTTCTTTGCATCCTGATGGTGGGTGTTTTTAGTTAGTGGGTAAAAGGACCTATAGTTCAGAAATCTCTCTCTCTCTCTCTCTCTCTCTCTCTCTCTCTCTCACACACACACACACACACACACACACACACACACCTTTAATCTATGTTAAAGTCTGGCACGAGAGCTAAGGATGAAGCTCAGTGGTGGAGCCCTTGCCTAGCAGAGGGAAGGTTCTAGTTTGATTTCCAACACCATAAATATGGAGTGAAACAAACAAAACAAAGAAGTGTCTCCAGGCCTGTGCTGGCTGGCATGGGTGACTCAGAGGATGTGTGATTTCAGCTATGTGCATTCTATGTCTCCCCCCCCCCACACACACACACAAATGCAAACTACTGTTTAACCTCAGTTTTCTGGAAAGGCAAAAAGAACCAGGCAGTCATTTTTGTAGCCCTACTCACAGAGAACCAGCACATCGGGTCCACTTCCAAACCTCTGTTCTCTTCCCTTTCCTGGGGGAGCCACTCAAAACATTGCCCCACCTTAGACATATGCCCTTAGACATATAGTGTCAGATCCCAACCCTGCCTCCTGCTTCTCGCGTGATTTCCAAAGCAGAGGAGCAGAGTTTTGTCTGAAGTAATCACATTCCGTGCCAGTTTGATTCTTTCTCGAAGGTCTCCGGAACTTTTTCCTCAGGGCTGCTGAGCGGACATCTTTGTCTCAGCAGCCCTTCAGCTCTGGTCAGAGCTTCTGGGCGCATGGTACAGAGCACACCCGGAGGGTCTCTGAGCAAGTCTGTACCCCATGCATTGTGCCATTCACTTCTGTCATTTTTCATACACGAAATGTTTTGAAAATTTTCCAGGATGTGTTTTAAAAAAAAAAGAAAGAAAGAAAAGCAAGAGGGATCAGGGAGATAAATACATACACTGGTAAACTTCATGCAATTCCATGCCAGACCAGTCCAAATACACTGTGTTAGTTACTTTTCTCAGTACGACAAAATACCTGAAAAAAGGCAGTTAGGGAAGAAGGCTTTCTTTTGTCTCTCAGTTCAGTTGGACATGGTCCATCGTGGTGGGGCAGGCATGGGGGAGATCAGGGTTGTTTGTGTATAGGGGGGAACTTCTCACATCTCAACAGATCGAATAGATAGCAAGGAAAAGTATAGATAAAACATTGTGTGTGTGTGTGTGTGTGTGTGTGTGTATGTGTGTGTGTGTGTGTGTGTGTGTGTGTGTGGTGTATAACTTCATTGTCCAAAATGAGAAAGAAAAATATGAAAATAAAACAAAATGAGAAAGAAAAATATGAAAATAAAATAAAACATTTCTGAGATGCTATTGGCTCTTCCTTGTTTCCCACCTCAGAATCCTATCCCCCACATAGCCTTTGGGGTCAGATAAGGTGGTGGCAAAATTAAGGTCATAGGTAAAAGACTAAAGCTCACAAGTCCTTCCTGAACAAGGGCATGCACCCTCTCTAAGAGCTAAGTTTACACCCCCCAATCCTGGTTAGATGCATCTCATCCCTATACCATGCTCACAAGAGTACGGCAGCTCATGAAGATGAGGGCACGGTCGATGGCAGGACGCCGCCTTGCAGAAATCAAGATGGCCACACATGATGCTGAGCAGAAGCAATCAGGCCGACCCCCAGCTCCTTGAGCCACGAATGGAAAGCAATACTGACATCTTAGACCAGAGACTGTACTGCTCTCCCGTCAGCCATGGATATGAACAAACAATAGCGAACATTCCCATAATGCTGCTTGTTTCTGCCTCATGACAGTCAATAAGCTAGGAGGCACTGTGACCTCCACGTCATTTGAGGAAATCTAGACCCTAGGCCAATAAGCATCCGCCCTGAGTCTCCCTGATAGAAGAGTTGAAGAGAAAGGTAGGAAAGGGTGGAACCATGGGATCCATCTGAGGGGGCAAGGAAGGAAACGCGGCAAAGTTTTAAAATAGCCTATTTGGATGGCACATGAAATCAAGCTTCTACTTTTCCATCTTTGAACCCACAAAGTAACTTTGTGCACCATACACTGCGATATACTTCAAATAAGAAAAGAAAATGACAGAATAGCTGTTACCACATGCCTAGTATCACCTTCCCAGCTGGATGTGTTACCCCACTATAGCCTTCAAAACACCTGACCTACTCTGTCTATGGGCCTAATGGTGACATTTTATGCAGAAACATGGGTGAATTCTTCAGCAGACAGGAGAGTGGACTTCCACTCTCCCTTCCCTCTCTTCCTCCCCACCCGCCCACATCCATAAGGCAGTTTATTTCATTGGGTTTCTTTGCCCAGTGATCTGTTGGTGTGTTCTATTAGAATTGCAAACAAATGCTCTCATTCCAGCCTTCTTTCCCTCCCCCCTCCCCTGTTGGCATCTAGAATTCAGCATTGATTTTTCTGGCCCTGCTCCACTGCCTGATTGACATTTCTGGTTGATTCCCCCCTTGGAGACCTTAGCCTGGCTCAACAGGCTCCCACTGATGCCCAGAACAAAACAGCACATTCCCCAAGTGAGGAGACTTGTTCTCATGCCCTCCTTCCTTGCTTTCAAGGACCAAGCCTCAAAGGACTCGGTCTCCATGACCCAAATGACGGATACACACACCTACCCTTCATGTCCTTGATAGGGAGAAGAGGCGGAGGTCGCCGCAAAATGCCTGTCTGTATAAGGGGGGGGGAGCAGGTGAGCGTTCATCTCCTAAGTACTGGTGTTTGAGATACGTTTCCGTGGAGGCGGATATTAGACTAGAGCAAAATGGTTGCTGAAGTCCGTGGTAGACAAAGCAGGTTCAGGGAGAGGACTAGGGTATCACGTGGTACGCAGAAGGACCCTCATCTCTTAACTCATCAGAAGGGCTATCTCAGGAAGGAAGATGTCACTCCTAAGTCTAAGAACCCAAACACCTACACTCCATCTCCCTGCTGATTTTCAACTTGTGACTCTGAGAATTGTGCTAGAGACCGAGGCACCAGATAAGATTAGACTTATCCTGTCTGAGCTTCCATTCCTAATGGAAGCTGACTGAAGGTGCCTGAGTTGGCATTGTATGGGGACTACTACTCTGCCAATATAATCTGGATTCGGTGATCAGCTGACCGGGGAGGGACTCCACAAAGATGTGCTGTGATTAATGATGGTAAACATAGGTTATTAACTTTGTAGGAATATTGTGATCTAGTTGTTAAAATAATTTATAGCTTGAGTTCACTCTGGGGGAAGTTTTTATGCTTCAGAAGTTGTGATACACGTATACATCAGAACATTTTTTCCCCCAGAGTGCTAGAGCATTTCATGAGAAGGACACTCAGCTATGAGGTCAGCTTTGGTAAAAGCATAAACATAGAGTTGGTGGGTAAGAGGAAGTAAGTCAAGGAATCTACATAATATCTTAGAAAAAGCAACCTCACCTTTCCTATAAGGCACTCCATTTCCCTAATCCATGGGTTATTTCTTCCTTGGGAATAATAACTATTGGTCTGAACATAACTTCACATAACATAAGCACTGATGGGATTTGGTCCATCATTTCTTGAAACCAGAAATTTCAGACAAAAGCATCAACCAAGAGTTCTGACCACATGCATGCAATTATCTACAGCCCAGCCCTGAGTGTCTCCAGGTACTCCTTGCATAAATGTTTATTCTCCATAGCTAACTGATGAGTTCATCCAAAGTAGACTGTGTCTTTTATTCCTTAAAATCCTTGAGAATTTCTGGTAGGGCACTGAAGACAAAAGCAATTGATAAATATTTGGGTTAGTGATTGAATTGACTTAAACTGAGTTGAATTGTATAGGTGGCAAACCTTTTGGCTTTGTATCCAGCATTGAGCTTTGAAGCTCCTCTTTCTAACAAGGCTGTGTATACAGTCCCTGGCTGGGCATCATCTTGCCCTCATAATTGGTCTTGAGCCCATACCTATGACTCTATTCCTTCCTGTTTTTCAATTAACTGGTTTCCTTTTTCATAGTTTCCCAGGACTCCTGGGTCTCTTGCTCAGATCCATGCAGTTTGAAAACCAGGTTCCACATAACCTGATAAGGTGGTCTCTGAGGACAAAGGACTGACTGTGTACCTTGCATATACCACATAAGAACCCAAAGCCAAACCAGGTCAATGCAAGGAAGCAGAAGCTACCATGTCCACTTTCACAGGGATCAAAAAGCAAGGAGGCACTACCAAATCAAAGTCCCCCACCACGGATGATTCATTTCAGGGAAAGCAGGATCCAGGGAGATGAAGGGACAAATCCTGATCTCACAGCTCTAGTTCTGCTCCTGCAGCGAGGATGCAGATGGACCTCGTCTGGAAACCTCCTGTCACTGGGTTCTCCTGCCGCATATGACTGCCTCCATCTGTCAGCTCCCTAACAGTTTTGCCCAGAACCCTAAACAAGGCTCTTGCATTCCCCTGGAGACAAGACCAAGCTTTCTGACCAAGGTTTCACCTTAAAGGAGAAACCACCCTAGACTGAAATCCATCTTACTTCTACTCAAAGCTGCCAGTGGGAATTTCACCTGCAAGGCTGAAACTTCTCTCTGAGAATCTTCTTAAAGGTTCTGGAAAATGCTCATTCGTCCATTGTCGTCCACATCGCAGATTCAGAAGCTTCCCAAAGCCCCGTATTGTGCAAATGCTTCCTCTGGATTGGCTATGACCGTACCCGCTTGGAGGGAAGGGGACAACTCAGCGGGCTCATGAGCCTTCAAAGGGCTTCACCAAGCCCTTTCCCTCCACAAGAAAGAAACAATTGGCTGGGGTGGCTCCCTAGTAAAAGCAGCTGCCTGCAGGCTGCCCAGTGGACTCTCAGGGACGCAGCATTTCTTATGTCATTAACATTAGGCGGGACTTTTCAGCAGTGAAGCTGTCCATAAGTTTCCCAGGGGACTTACCAGTGATGTAACTGCCTTTGCATCATCCAAGTTCCCGCAAGTAACCCCTCCCACCCAAAAATTCATTGATTCACCAAGCTAAACTTGGATAGAAATCTTCCTTTGATCTGTAGGTATCCCAAGAGTTCTGATACCTCTGTCTGAGATGAATAAACCTTTCTTGATGTTTACTAGGGAAAGGTCATGGGCACCTGGCGATAGTTGTAATGTATATGTGTGTTGAGGGAGGAGTCCTCCAGCCAGATTGAGGTCACCAGATGAAATGCCTATCTGTTACATTATCCACTTCCTTCCTGGATACCAACTTCTGCTTGTCATCTCTCTGATCCTTTCTCAGATCCAGGAAGGAAGATGACGATCTTGTAGACATATGCACAGAGCCCGAGGAAATTAACAGAAAGACTGGGTTGGAATGTGGCTCTTTTTTGGGCACTGTTGCTACTCACGCATAGATCTCAGAGATGACTTCACCAAAATCCCAGCCCTCGCCTCCTTATTTAGGGGGCTTCTACCACGGTTTCCAAAGGGCAGTAGAAAAGTCTTTCCATGGAGGCAGGCAGGGTAGGTCTTACCCCAGACTGCATCTCAGGAGATTTACATCACAAATGACTCTGACACGTGGGCTCTGTTGATAATGAGGAGCTCACAAGACCCGTCAATTCTGCTACTGTTTTATCACTAGCAAGAGATCGTATTCTCTTCGCTTCTCCTCCATTATTCCTTAGTCATTCAGTCTTGAGGCAGTATTTTTTTAATGAGATAAATTCTACCAGCACATAGGAGACCATGTCTAGAAGGAAAGTAAGGCACAAGGTAGAGACAGTTCTGGTCTCTCCAGTCAGGCTCTGTTACAGCTTAGCTCTCGAGGTTCCTTATCCCCTTAGCAATACTGTGGCAGCTGGATTCTTCTCCTACATCCTTCTGGCCAAAGTCCCTGTACTGGGCTCCCATATATGTTCCTGAGACTGAGGTTTTTCAGGGTCGTCATGGACAGAAGTCACTGGCTACACCAATAACATCCCATGTGCTAGGCAGCTCCAGAGAGATTGGGGAAACAGAATATAGTGGGGACTGTGGAACTATCAATTCAGGGAGGCCCTAGCCCAGGCTCCCGAATCCAGGAGGTCCAGCTACAGACAAGTCTGAACACGTATGGACATGCCCTGGGCATATCCCAGGAACCATGTAGGCGGAGGGATAAACAACCAATGGGAAGTGGCTATCTAACCTGTCCCTGCAATGGACACCTAGTACACAGATAAATGATTAGTGGCTGTCCCCCGGAGTGGAGAGATGGCAACACCTGATTGGACCCCTGACCCCTATATAAGCTCTAACACTTCCTTAAATAAAATGAGTTTGCAACCACTCGTCCACTGCGCTTCTCACCTGACTCCCGGGTCTGTGGTGACTCCACGCTGGCCTGACGGGGATTTGGCAACAGGGGACAATGGTACCATCCTCAGGAAGTTAAGGACATAAGCAATACATAAGCAAGGACATAAGCTCTCTTGCACTGTTAGCCCAGCAAGAAAAGGATTTTTCTTTGTGGGGCCTTTGGCGCTTTATTGCTGACTGTACTGGATGTGCCTGACGGGAAAAGCAGTGGGCCCAGCAGACAACCAAACATGTTTGACTGTGGAGAGTCTGTCTAGGAGAAAGAGGAGGCAAGAGAGTGGTCCACGGTCCCAGTGGCATTATGAGAAGTCAGTGCCCAGCTAGCTGATGGAGAGGGCTCCTATGCTATCTCAGCAGCCAGACACTGCAGAGGTAGAGCAGTGATCTGCGCATGTTTGCTCATGGGGAGTAACTCCCTGGAAATAGCAGCCGATGGGGACCCTGTTATATAAGAAAACTGTTGCTTCCTTTAGTTCCGGACATTCTTCCTGAAAGAAGGCTCTGGATATCAAGTACTGAAACATTACATCACACTTCCTTCCCCAGCAATTCCATAAAGGAAGCTTGGAAGGACACTCAAGAATGTCTTGGCCTTTTCTCTTAGTTTTATTTTTGTCTCAAGTCTGGGTTTAGCCATGGGAGTCGGGATGAAGGCAAGATGCTTTCCTACTCTGATTTGAAAAGGGAGGTATTGGTCTTCCACAGAACTTAAAAGCATTCATCTGTCATCTTCTCCCCAGCAAGGTACCCTGGCACCATGCATTTTAGTGAAAGAAGAATCGGACCAGCATGGAAGGATGGAAAAGGCAGGAAGAAAAGGCCAGGCATTGTGTCCCATCTACTAGGACGCTTTCAGGTTTCCTCAACCCGGGGAGATTGCAGCATGAGTGTCTCTATCTACTACATATCACTGGGGGTCTAAAGTCAAGGAAGACAGGAAAAATGATGGAAGTCGAGAGGGGTTGCCAAGGTCTCCGCAAAGACATGGCACAGAGGAGTTTCTAACCTCAGACTCCTTTCGGAAATGGTCTTTAGAGAATGCTCACACATCATGGAGCCTGGTACATGCAAGGCATGAGGGCCAAGGTCCCAGCTCCCCAGAGAGAAGGAAGCCGAGAAAGATGTCACTGATACCTGCTCATGGACAATTCTATTCCATGAGTTCCAGACAAGCTCTCCAGGCCGCGAAGGGTTGTATCCATGTCATGGGTCAGAGAAACAAGTATCAGCTGGAAGGCAGCTCCCAAGATGGTTGGAAATGCAGGCCCTAATTACATCCCTCCATTGGCAATAACCTTGGGTCACCACGCACCAGTAATTATTTACTCTGGCAAAGTGATCCGGGAATTGGGACTAGGGAATTGACACGTGTCGGGGTAGAAGCACATGGGGGCTCTGAAGATAAGGGTAGGAGTGGGAATACCCCTTTTCACGTGGTTACCACAAATGCCAGTTAGGGAGCTGGGCACCACCTTGTGCTTTTCTACTTATCTGGAAACCCAAAATGATAAGGTGAAGAAAAAGAAAGGGATAAAGACGAAAAAAGGCTGAAGAAACGCTCTTCCACCCAGATATGCAAATCTTATGCAAATGAAGTGAAGTTGGGGGAGGTTTTAGGATGAGAACTGAGCAATCAGATCAGTGCCAGTGGCAACGGCAGGTGATAGGAAGACATCCAGGTGATGTGAGCCCCAAGAAAACCAGGACGCAGAGCAGCAGCACCCCTGGGAACTTGTGGGAAAGTTAACCTCTCACGTTCCACCCAGCTGTTTACTCAGGAACTCTAGGCAGAGCCCCAACAGTCTGTGAGGAAAGAAACTCCTGGGCGGGTCTCACACACTCAGATCCAAGAACCTGCCTGCCAGGAACGGGATTCCGCTTTCTCCCCTGTCCTTTGTTCGCAAAGGTCGTTCAAAGTTGGCCTTAGAGACTCGGCATTGCTTTTAATAGAGTCCAACGATGTCCTTGACGTGCCATAAGCAGGAAGGACATCAGAGAGTGGTTGATTTAGAAACAGAATTAGGTTTTCACCATGCGGTGAACAGACCCTTATTGTCCCTTCTTCCTATAAGGGACAGTGGGGCTAGCCAATCAGCTCACTGGATTTAGTGTGTCTTTAGTCAGCTCATTAGCACTGGAACTGCAAGTCAAGAAAGAAAACTTTAAAGTATCTACGGTGTAACAGGCAGTGTCCTAGGTACTTCACATACATACATTATTTCACTTGACTTTCCTGAGGGTAGAAGAAAACACTCTGATAGGTGAAGTCATTCAATTAAGGCCACATAGCGACTGACACTTACTCCTAAACTTTTGTTCTTACCACAATCAGTTTGTTTTCTCCTTATACTAAAAAATGTCCAAAATGACAAGAACATCTTTGCAATTTCTTTGCAATTTATTTCCAAGCTATAAGCCGAAAACGACCTCCTCACATACCCAGGGAAAGGAGGTATGGTTCTGTGAGGGACGTGTTGCTGGGTCTGCTGGAGGTCGATTGAGAAAAGGTGTCAGAGAACAAGGGCCAGGTGAATCCATGAAAAGAACCTAGATGAGTCTAGATGAGATAAATCATATCCCCACCCTCAGACTCATGTGTGGAAGGCTTAACCTCAAGGACTTTGAATTTCTAGTCTACTTGCCAATGAACGTCTGTACGTTCAGACACATGATGCCACGGTTCTTGGCAGATGTACCTGGACTTCCAGTCTGCCAGGGCCAACCACTGCCCAGCAGCTCCTGTCGTGTAGGCTCCCTAAAGCCTCTCTCCGCCTGGACCATGGAGGTAGTCGGTCTGGCTGCTCTGCAGAGAGCATCAGCTGGCTGGCTCGACCACCTGCTGCCTCCAGCCTCGCTGGGCTCTGTCTGCACTTGTGCCTGCTGAAGGTACCTGGGGCGCCCGGCAGCCGTTCCACTGTCTGCCTCTCTCTCTCCTGACAGGTGCCTGGTGAAAGCAGGAAGCCCGAGGAGGAACTGCAGAGTAGAGACGAATGCCTCTTACAAAGAATGGGTCTACCCAGGGGCTGGAGAGGAGGCGGGGGCACTGGCTCTGAGGACAGTGTGGAGGCAGCCAGAGGGAGACAGGAGACAGCTGCTGTGCTCAAAGCAGAAAAGAGAAGGTGGAAGGGCCGATGTGTAGGTCTAAGAAGGTCTCTCTCTCTCTCTCTCTCTCTCTCACACACACACACACACACACACACACACACACACACACCCCTGCTTTTTCTGGGCATCGGAGTTGTGTCCAGTATACAGCTGCGAGGAGAGTCAGACAGGCAGAGGAGGCTGGCAGGACAACCCTGCGGCCTGTGGAAGGGAGGGCAATGTGTCCCAGACGGTCCACAGCATGTGTGGGGAGGGGTACGCGATTCCCAGTGGACATGACATTCTCCGTTCTCCTGCCTGGACCAGGGCTTCAGAAGAAGGTGGGGGCACGGAAGGTTGCTGGCAGAATGGAAGAGACATCCCCTCTTCCTTGTCTGTGCCGAGACTGACTGGAGGGCTGAAGGGAGACGCAGCTGTTTGTATTTGCACATGGCAGAAGTGTTTGGAGGTCTTGTTTGCTCTTCTCTGTCTTCTTTCCAAAACCCGGAGATTTTTTTTTTGAGCCCCTTTCTCAGAACACCAATTTCCTCAGCGAGGTCTGAGGTGTAGAATTAAGCCACAACAACCAGAGGGGCTAATCAACCGGGGCTGGACAGTGATGGGATTAAAGTCAGTGACAAATTTTATTACAGAGCTCTAACCATGCCCAGATAAGTGTGTGACGAGAAGATAACAACTCAGCCGTGAGCCAGCAGGCCACTGGGGAGCCCTTAACAGACTGAGCCCATGATGGGCCAGGAAGAGGAAGGCAAGGGAGGGGTGGGGAGGGGAGACAAGGGAAGGGAGGAGAGAGGAGGCAAAGGAGGGGAGGGGAGGGGAGGAAGAGGAGAGCTTATATACTGTTGCTTTGCTCATTGCTTTGACCAACTTCCTGACAGACAGCAATTTAAGGGAGGAAAGTTTTATTTATTGTGTTTCTTGGATTTAGAGATTGCCTTGGCATGCTCATTAAAGGATGCTCCGGGGATGGGAGGGGGAGGCACTGGGGGATGGGGAGAGAAGGGGGAGGGGAGGGGGGGCACAGGAGGGTGGGGGGTGGAGGGAGGGAAGAGACCGGTGTACCTGTTAAGTTTGTATGAGTGGAAATAAAAAAAAAAAGAGATTTCCTTGGTTCTCAGAAGGGGCTTTTGATCAATGTTATGGGACTGTTAAGAGATTTGGGGGACCTACATGTACTTTGCAATGCACTTTGTGGTGCGACATGACTGTGAGCCTTGAAAGGCCAAGGGTGGAATGTTTTAGTTAAGTGATGTGTCTGGGTGCTAAGTCAAGGGTCGGGGGTTAATTATCATTGTCCATCTGACTAGATTCAGAAGCACCTAGGAGACATACCTTGGGTGTTTATGTGAGGGTGTTTTCAGAAAGGGTTAGCTGAGTAGGAGAGATTCCATGCTGAATCTCATGGAATGGGGTCCTAGGCAAAATTCAAATCTCTCTCTCTCTCTCTCTCTCTCTCTCTCTCTCTTGATTGCTGACACTGTGACTAGCCATGTTTTCCCTACCACAACAGACTGTGCCCCCCTTGTACTGAAGCCAAATAAACCTTCCTTCAGTTGCTTTTGCCAGGTACTTCTGTCACAGCAACAAGAAAAGTAACTAACACAGCCAGGGAGGACCTACTGGGTCAATCAAAGCCTGAGTGAGGACAGGCAGGACCCCTCCACTTATGCCCACTTACGCCCTGTTCCCCTGGGAGGCTTTGGGGGGAAACTAACTCATACACTCTTGAAGAGATGTCAAAAAGCCACATGAATTTATGTCATCGAGGGGCGTAAAACCCCACTGACCTTTCAGATTCTGCCCAATTCAACTTTGTGGCCCATGACACAAAAACACAGGGCATTTGCAATTTTTTCTTTGGTACTTAAGAGGATACCAGAAAAGAGTTACAAAACAGCACACAGGAGTGCTATCTACCCTGCACCTACACACCCTTCATATTGGCTTTTTAATATGAAAGCAGTTATTACCTCAAATTAACACACAGTGCCAACAACCGAACTCCAAGCTTACACTTGTAACTATCCCACCACACGAGTTACCTGACCAGAAGCCCCTGGAAGGGAAGAGAGGCTTGTCTGGGCCTGTGGTTTGAGGGGTTACTGCCCACAATGGTGGCAGGAAGCATAGTAGCAAGTGACTCTGTGGTGACAGAAAGCGTGACGGGGACTCCCCCCCCCCATGCTTCTTCAGAACAGGGAGTAGAGAGTACGGGAGGCGCAGGGAGTGATAAACCTCAAAGTCTCTTCACCCACTTATTTGCTTCCTCTAGGGATGTCCTACCTCCCAAAGGTTCTACCTCTCAAAACACTGCTAACCGACCCTTAACAAGCAACCGTTCAAACACTCAGCCTGAAAGGACTTTTTGAGTCCAAACCATAAACAACTAATGTCCACCTGCTGCCTCAGTATCTACTGAGAGACCCCACGTCATGTGGAAGGCATCACATACCTTGGTATTGCTCTTCCTGTCCACTGTCTTTGTTGCTAAGTAAAGTAGAACTTGAGAGATGTCTTAAATCATCAATATTTTAAGTTCACTTCCTGGTCCCCTGTATCAGCCTTCTCTCATGATGCAATGAGAACCACCGAGAGCAACAGAACAATTGGATTCCTTGTGATGCTATATTAGGGTGCTTCCCAGAAGTAGGTTCCACAAATGAGATGGCCAAAACCAAGATAACAATGGGGCCTCCCTGTGTGGGAGCTGAAGTAGAATCCCCCAAAACCATCTAGGTCCTGCCTGTGAGGGTGGTCTTACACATTCCCTTGTATAGTCACATGACTTTGTTGATGTGATTAGGTCAAAGACCCTGGAGAAGGGGAGACTGTCTTGGATTGCCTGCATGGTTCTTAATACAACCACAGATACGTGATGTGTTTGGGCATCACCTCCTCAGAGTGAAGGGAGCTCTTACTACAGAGAGGAGGGTGCTTAAAGCCACCATGGTTGTGCCAAGTTCTCGTAGCAGCCCAAGTCACTTTGTCATTTAAGCAATGAGCACTCCAAACCTAGCTTGCCCGGGTCTACCTCCTTCCCAATACTATGACATGTGTGATCCAAGAATGAAAGACACCTCCTTCCAGCTTCTTTTTTTCTTAAAAAATCGTATTTATTTATCTATTTATCTTTATTGTGTATGTGTGCACACACATGTGCGTATGGACACAGGCACAAATACGTGTGTGCTATATGCTACTATGTGCTTGTGGGAAGTCAGAGGGCAAATTCTGAGTGTCTGAGTGTCTGAGTGTCAGTTCTCTTTCTCTATACACACACACACACACACACACACACACATATAGTGATCAAAAGAGTCCTACATACAAAGTATTCATACAAGAGATCTACATCAGGTATCAAGGGCAACATTGGTCCCATAAGGCAAAAAACAAAATCACAAAGGTTCATTAACAAAAAAGAGAAAATGAATTTTGGAACACACACATGAAGGAATGCTATGTGAGAATGAGCCATCTCCAAATACATGTGGTGATATAGGACAGACAGACAGACAGACAGATACACACACACACACACACACACACACACGGAGCAAGAAGGTGTGTCCCAAGTGTTGCCATGGAATCAAGCACAAGCCAGTGAAGCAAATCTGTGCTCTGCGAAATGGGATGCTGCTGGAGGGTGGGGCTGGGACTTTGGGATGCAGGAGGGAACTTCGGGGCAAATGAACTGTTCTGTTTCTTAACTGGGTACAGGTGATAACCCAGAGGAGCTGGGTATGTGAAACTCGGCAAAGTGTACACACATGACAGACACACTTTCTTTCATGAATGGGAGAGCACAGCAGAAGGTGCTGGAGAAGCCCCTGTCTGGAAGCAGACCTTCTGCCCAACCCATCCACTCTCAAAGCTGTGCGCCGTGGAGAGCTGGGCGCAATGCCGTGCAGGACAAGCACGGCAAACAAGGCCTGCCTATTACCATAATTACATCTCGGCGAACGTGCAAAGCCCTCATTTTCCCTTCATGTCTGTAATACTGTGGGGACATGGGATGTAATTATGGTCCCACAATATGCAACTTAGGAGGCATAAACACATACATCTGCATAGGTCTAGGTGAAGCACATCCATTTACACGGCGGGACAAACCCAGACAGTCAGCACAACCTTCGCCCTGCCTCCCACCACTCAGCCAGAAAGCGCCCTGACCCCTTTGGGGCCGCCTTCTGAACAAAGACTTGAGCAACCCCAGGGGTAAATTCCCCTGAGCAGACGTTTTTCTAGGACACAGCCCCTAATTAAAAAGTTGCATGTAGAAGCATAAGGTAAGATACTTAAGTAGGAGCTGTTGATGGTGACTTTAGCAGAGAGATTTTGTTTTTTTTTGGGGGGGGGAGACCCTCTCACTCCTTTCCTTATTGGAACTTCAGCTTCCTTGGTCCATCTATCATGGAAGGGGAGCCCCAAAGCAAATCGAATGGCAGCCCACGTGGCATGTGACACGTGAGATGGAATGAAACTATTTCCGTGGAAGGAATGTAGGAAGACTAATGAGTGACAAGCAGGAAAAAAAAATCAATTCTGTGGATTCTTTCAGAGTGCAGCGCATCAGGGTATTAGGGGTGTCTGGGGACAAAGATGGATGGGGTCCAGTCCCGGGGCCCTCAGCATGGCTTCTTACCCCTTGGGCATTTTCAATTCCTCCTCCCACTCTCCGAGCTGTTCAGGCCAGCGGGCAGCACGTCAGCTAATCTGGACTAGTTTCAGTACCAGCTGGAGTAAGCGCAGATCAGAAAACAACTTTGCAGGGGAGAGGAGGTGGGGAGGCTCTTCCACGCTTAACACACAACACCCCAAGACCAAGTGGAAATAATTTTTAAATTATCTGCTGATTTCAATGAGGTTGGTTGTACATCTCCCTTCCAGAAGTGTGGATAATCCGAGTTGACTGAACTGCAGAAGTATCTGATCTCATAATTGATTTTTTTTCCAAAAAGTATGCCCACACCCTTTGGTTTTCCCTCCCTATCTCTCTGCAGTCAGTGTATGTAGTGGCACAATACAGTCACCCAGGGACTGGAGAGATGGCTCAGGGGTTAAACTCAGCCTCCAAAGCAGAAGAACCTGAGTTCAGATCCCAGACCCCACACAAAAAATGACAGGCAGAAATGGTGGCAGCCTGTCCTAGAAGTTGAAGTCTGGGAAACTTCAGAACAAAGCCAAAAGGAGGTAGAGCAATCCAGGGTGATCCCCCCAAGTCACCCATGGGCCTCCATGGGCACACATAGTACCCTCTGATACACACGGACACACCAACACACACATGCAAAGACAGTAGGACCAGCCGTTGAGCCTGGGCTTCCTACGGGTCTCCATCTTTATGGGGTATTTTGCATTCAGTCAGTGAAAGCAGCGGAGACACGAGGTGGTATGCTGTGAACACTCCCAGCTCCTGCTTCCCGAAGTCCAGAGCGCGAGTGTTCTCTTATTACACTGCAGCAGCCAACAGTAAGAATACTCAAAGCCGCATATAATGGAGATAGAAGAGTAAAGGAACCAAATAATAAATTCTATAATTGCCTTCATGGCAGCGGCATGGAATAAAGGGGCTGCAGGCTGCCCCCCCTCCTGAGGCTCCATGGAGGTACCTCGGGGCGACAGTCACAGCCTTCCTAGGGTTTCAGGTTGGTGGGACCAAATGAAATCCAGAAGGCTGACGTGAAGTCAGCTGAGAAGTGGGACTTCAAAGCAAGAGGGTGGCGCTTAAATCCAAAATGGTGGGTGCGTCTCCATGGGGGCTCAGGACTTTGACTTCTCCATCGCCTTCTTTATAACTAAAGCAGTAAGAGTCAATCCCTCTCATCCCAGCATTCATAACTGAGGAGAAAGATGCACACACGCATATACACACACCACATACACACATGCATACACACATACATACACACACGCATATGCACACACCACATACACACATGCATACACACATACATACACACATGCATATGCACACACCACATACACACATGCATACACACACGCATACCCCACACCACTACACACATGTATACACATACATAACACACATGTATATACACACATACATACACACATGCATCCTCCACACCACATACACACATGTATACACACATACATACACATGCATACCACACACTACATACACACATACACACACGCATACCACACACTACATACACACATACACACACCACATACACACGTATACACACACACATACACACACGCATACCACACACCACATACACACATGTACACACACACATACGCACATACACACACACCACATACACACATGTATACACACACATACATTCACACACACACGCATACCACACACATGCATACCACATACACACACACACACACATACACACACATACACATACATACACATACACTATGTTTGCACATGCACAGAGGAAGAATTAAGAATTGGAATTTAAATATTTCAAAAGAGACCCCACATCAGGCTCGCCAGGGAGTTATCAAACTTCCCTCAGCAAAGCTGAACAAACAGAACAAGCCACCAAAGGAACAGAAAGATGTTAGAGGTCAAAAACATTGTTTTTAAAGATGAGGTGTATCTCCCACAAGAAGAGTTACTCTAATGAATAAAAAGAGAGAAAGGATGTTTGGCATATGCTCTTATTTAGTAATGTGGTAAGATGTGAGTGGGCTTTTGTTTGAAAAGCCAAAGCAAACAATATCTAGAGCAGAGGTCAGCAAACTTTCCCTTTCAAAGGGCAGAGTCAACATTAACACTTCGAGGCCACACAGTCTCTCTGCAACTGGGCTTCCCACTTCAGAATATGTAAACAACATGCAGGCCATATGCAAATGTGAGCAGGAACACATTTGCCCTTCGGCTGTCTCATCTCTCTGGAGGGTGGACCCGCATTGAGGGACGTGGCAAGGTGGCACAGGTGGGAGGTTACGGCCTCTCAGAAACAACAAGCAGTAAAAGCATAATCCTAACAACAAAAGGAAAAAAAACATACATCATGTTTTCAAAACTCTCCAAGAAGTCACGTGACACTGAGCAAACTGGCTGATCCAATCAGGGGACCCCAAAGCTACACACAGAGAACCTGCCAAGCAGGGCATGGTGCCTTATGCCTGGAATCCCAGCACTTCGGAGCCTAAGGTAGGAGGATGGCTGCAGGTTTGAGTCTTGCCTGGGCTATACAATAAGATCAAGGTCAACCTCTGTTACATAACTACACTCTGTCTCAAAATAACAATAAAAAATCCTCCAAAGCAAGATAAACAAGGGTGATGGTGATATTATTAACAAGGACCTTTCTGCATGGAAACTTCTAGGCAAGGAGCTGAAAGAACACGTTTAAAAACAATGCAGAAGAAATCAAGTCAACACACATACAGAGCCTGAAACACTTTTTTATTATCTAGAGAAAATTTCATAAACCTTTAGATAGAGAAAGGGACAAGATCACCTACAGAGGGATCAAAGTCCAACTTGCCTCTGGCTTCCCTCCCACAGTTACTGTTCAGGGACAGAACAGCAATTTCTGCAACTTTGAGGCAAGAAAGCAACCAGACTAGTTTTCCTTCACATGCAAGGTCGACAGAATGACATTCCCAGACATCTAGAAAAAAAAGTCTTAATAGCAAATGCTGCTCTACCAGGAGACAAATCAAAATGAAGAATCCACAGGTGGGAAATTACAATGTCATGGATCTATGAGCCACTGTAAGCTGATAGAAGTGTCTAAACACTTCGTGTAATTTCAATTATAAAGTAATAGAAATGTCAACAAAACAACACTTCAAATGGATGAATGAGTATCAAAATTACAATGAGAAACTGTCACTATGGGTCTTAAAACCCAGCTCATGCCATTAAAAATTAGAAAACAGGGAGAGAAGAAGGGCAGAAAATTGGTGTTTAATTCTTAACTTTGATGCTAAGGAAGTACAGACTTAAATATGCCCTCAAAAACTTAAGGGTAACTACTAGCAAGTTAAAAAAGTAAACATCTTTCAAATCACCAGAGGGAGAGAATTGAGAGAAAAATCTAATCAATCCATAAAACCAAAATGAGCAGAGGATAAAAGGAAACTAGAAAATATGAGCATTGGAAAGAAAACCAGAAAAAAAATAATAAAGAAGAAAAACAGGAGGTTGCTCTGTGAAGCACCAGGCCACTATTAAAAAATGTGAAGGAACCATAAATCACATGAGCAAATGTTGCAATAAGAGATGGTAGGAGAGAGGCTGAGGAGGTGGCTCAGTGGTTAAAGCACTTGCCATGCAAACAAAAGGATCAGAGTTTGGATCCCCTGGTCCCATGTTAAAAAAAAAAAAGGAAGTTAGAGCCTGGAACTCCATAGAGCTGGTTCTAATAGTGTGTTCTAGGGTTAATCAGAGACCCATGTTCAAAAGCACTAAGATAGAAGACTAATAAAGAATGATTCCCAATATAACCATCAGGTCTCCACACGCACATGCCTTCATATGTATGTATAAATAACCACATGTACACATGCACCCATCTCCATACAAGACTGTGCAGCACATCACACTCTGTATACAAATACACATAGAAGATGTTTGGTGGAAGTCATGATATGCACATGTACAGTGACATCTTGCTTGAATATATTCAAAGCACATGATCATGGGCAAAAGATAAAAATATACTCAAGCACTGAAAATAATATTTAATGTGGTAGCATTTCAGATTATTTTGCTTTGTGACTCATTGGAAACATTTTCCATTAGCAATATATGTTGATTTAATTAATTTTTAGAAGCAGTCAACATTATAAAATGAAGCCAGGCTGATCGATCATCCTTCCATGGTAGAAGAGGAATGGGAAGGACAATTCAAAAGACAATGGCTACTACAGTTAAGTTCACTCTGTCAATAGATACTTGCTGCTGCAATTTCTTTTCTTTGTGCTGCCATGAGACAGTATTCCAACACAAGCAACTTAGAGGAGAAAAGGAGATTTATTTGCAATTTAGAGGAGAAAGGGAGATTTGCTTGGCTTCTGGTTCCAGAAGGAATAGAGTCCAGTAGGGCAGGAATCACACAGCGGAAGACATGGCGGGAGGAAGCAGCAGGAGGTTGGTTCAATGCATTGCAGTCATCGTGAGGACAGAGAGAGCGAGAACAAACTGAGAGGAAGCAGGGCTGTCATAACAGTCCCCCAACACCTCTCCCTCTATGATGTGTCCTCCTCTAGTAAGGCACCGCCTCTTAAAGGTGCTACAACCTTTCTAAATACCAATTCCAGCTAAAGATTCAAATACACAGTCTATGGCAGGGGACAACTGACATTCAACCCCTGATACTTAGATTGGAACTTGAATTTTTCCATCTCCTACTTCTTCCAGCAAACTCTAAGCCCTTGGGATTCTTATAATGTAGGAAGAATCACCATACGACCTTTGATTTGTGCTTACTGGAGCATGCTTTATCCACCAACAATCCAGGTACGTAGTTATCACCTGCCCCATTTTCAAGTGAGGAGACTGAGGTCAGAGAGGACAACATGTTTGAGGCCACACAGTTGGAAAGGAAAACCATCAGGATTTGAACCCAGGCTCAGTCTATCCATGGCCTCTTGCTCCCTACCCTCCTACCCCAGAAATAAGGACAAATGAGTTTCAATGGCATGATGAGTTCTGAACTTGTTCATTCTCACTCTAGCTTAGGGGGACCCAACCATGAAGCTGCTTGCTGTCTGTTTCAGCTAGACCATAAATATGAACACCCCAGAATCTCTCACTCAGCACAAGCGCTTCCCACGCACCCATGCTACCTCTTCTGGTCTATTTTCAGTGGATAAAACTGAACTAAAACTCACAGCGATTCCCTCTGCTCACGCTTCCTCCTCTTGTACCTAAGCAGACTACAGGCCAGCAGACTGCCCAGTAGACATTAGGGTGTCTCTAATACATCTCTCCCCACAGTCAAGGAAAGGAAAAAGGAAAAGGAAAAGGGAAGGGAAGGGAAAGGGAGGGGAGGATGACCATCAGCAAAATGCACAAATCCTTATCTCTGCCTAAAAGGCAGGGGGGGGAAGGAGCTCACCTTTGAGTTGTTACTAGGACACAGTTTGCTGTAATAATACCAATTAACATTTCTTCCCACTTAATAGTTTCTAGTACAGGATAAAAATAGCAATGCACATGGTACGGAGATGCAAACTGTAACCACGGGAATTCACTCTGGCAGAGCCCTGCTCGGCCTTCCCTCTAGAGGATGCTGAGGTAGGCAGGAATTTTAGGGAGAATGTTGGAGGGATCCAACTAGAAAGAACCTTCTGGAAAGTAAGAGCCTCTCAGTAGCGTGCTCCTCTTCTGACTTGAGTCACCAGCTACTCCGACAGAAGGCACCTTCCACACAGTGAGATGGGATGGACTCAGAGTGGGAAGATCTGACTGCGAGTTCCCACGCTGGCACGGGCCAGTCCTGTGGCCTTGCTTGAGTCAGGCAGCCTCTCTCCCCTGGAGCCCCTTATCTGCAAGGCAAGACAGGTAGCCCTAAGCATGGGGTAGAGGTGTATAGTCATACATGGAAGAGCTTTGGAAACTGTAACCTGCCATTCAAATGTATAAGTCTGGTGGCAACAGTGACCCAGGTGGCATCTGCCAACATGACTTTTTTCTCAATGACTTACAAGAACATGCTGTGGAGTGAGGTCTCAACCCTCACCAGGATGAATGGAATCCCAGCATTCCAATGTCAAGGTCTGCAGACGTCTTCTCTGATCCCAACCAGTTCAAATGCTTGGGAATCTCCCCCTTGCATGTGGCTATTTAGGGGTATTTCTTGGGCTTTTCCCAAGGATGGTGGCGCCCTGGTTAGAAGCCCCTTCTCGGGCTGGAGAGGTGGCTCAGGGGTTAAGCCTCTGCCTTGCAGGCAGAAGGTCCTGAGTATAGACGCCAGGCAGAAGCGGGGGCAGCCTGAGTTTCTGGTCCTGGTAGGGCGGAGCCTGTGAATCCCGGGGCAGAGTAAACAGGAGGAGGTAGAGGCGTCCATGGTGGTTCTCGAATTCGTCCGTGGTTCTACACACACACACATACATACATACACACGCATACACACACAATTGAATAAATAATAAATTAAAAAATTATTAAAAAATGTCTTTAAAAAAATTTAGAAGCCCCTTCCCATCATTTGAGATGCAGTTAGGAGAAGAGACAGATGCTCTATCATACTCAAGCATCTCTGGACAGACATCTTCTCTGTGGTGGGAATCACCAAGAACTGGGCCACCCCCTTAGATCCTCGGTGCCATTTCCGAAGAGGGTGTAATGTGAAGTATCAGAAAGCCAATTCTTCTCATACCCTCACCTGAAAGGGTCCCCACAATCCCAGGTCTCACCTTAACAACACAGAATACAGCTATGGTCTTGCTTGAATGGAGAAGGGCTTCCTTACCTTCAAAGCAAGGTTCCTAGGGCCTAATCCAAGGGGTGTGCTATTTAAATGCATTTCATGACTGAATCAAAGCAAGTGTGTATAATAGGGCCTGTACTACACAGAGTCCCCAGAGGTCTATGAGGTATCTAAGAGTCTTCATTGATCATGAAAGACAAAGGGGGAGCTCTGAAACTACTCCTAACCTTGCCCTCTCAATTCGATAGGATTTTATTACATTAGTGTTTGGCTTCCAGGTAAGACATTATATAAAGGAAAAATTCTCTCTCAACAAAGCCTTATGATCTTTGTTCTTAAGGTTTGTTAGAGCCATGACCGAGGGTCAAGGAGAGAGGACCTTGGTCCCTGGACCGGAACAAAGTCTTCTGAGTACCTCTTCACCCGCCTCAACAGCAAACACACTTTCTCTTAACAGAAAAATGTGGTCTAGTAATAACACTTCCCAGAATTTCTCTGGGCATGTGGCCACCATACCTGAGTACAAGGGATTTTCTAGCTCACAGAAAAGTCCTTCTATGTCTGTCATGCACTGTGGCCCCAGGATTATGTCCACTGAGGCCTGAGGATCCCAAATGAGCAAAGTATTAACTCAAACTTGGAGGGGGACTCAGGTAAGAGTGTGGGGGGAAGGGAGAGAGAGATGCAGAGAGACCCAAAGAAGACAACTCCTTCTTATGGCAATTCAAGGGAGGGGCTGGATGAGACCCCAGAAACCCATCTGCCACTTTGGAAAGGGAGATCTGGAAAGCAGAAGGCTACAGAAATAGAGATGCCACCTTGGAGCTGAAAAGTGTGGCTTCGAAAGGGGTTAGGAAGCACCTGAAACCCCAGGCCACCATCATACCAGGTGTCCTAAGGGACGAGCGGACTGGCTGATCTCACTGTGAAATAACATCAGGAGGGCAACGCCCTAAGACTCCTCAGCCCAGCTTCTCTCCATTAGAGATGGGACAGCTGGAAGCCAGGTACCAGTTAAGCAGGGAAGGGTCATCAATCATTGCTTGGCTACAAAAAATCGTAGGGCAAAAATGATGTAAGAACAGGGACCAACTTCAGCCAAAAGAACGCTAATTACTACAGAGATGGGACAACGAGCTGCATTTCTTAAAGCTGCAGGTCCTGGGCCGACATCGTGGGCAAGCCCTTCAGTCAGCCTGAGTTTCATGGGTGTCATGCCTTGATCCTGTCCTCAATGCTGCATTTGAATCCTAATTCCAGCGCTGTGCTTGTGTGACTTGGATTTGCCTTAAGATCCTCGAGAATCTGTGGCAATAAGTTTACTTTCTTTGCAGGGCTTTTCTTAGCATCGATAAAGCTAATGTATGTAAACCATCCTTTACAGTGAGTGCTGCTGCGGTCAACCCTGCTAATCGAAGAGCAAGGATGGGGATGGGGAAGCGGACTTTCCAGGGTAGGGTAGTATGAACAGCGCTTCTAAAGCAATGTTCCCTATGTGACCCCTCTCTTGGGCGCATTCTGTCCACTCCCTCTCTCCCATCTTTCCTTTCTGCCCTTTAACTCCTCATGCATTTTCTTATAATTCCCTCTGCACTCTTCCAGTTGATTTGCTGAGCCATTTTTTGAGACGCTTGCCTAATGTGTGACTACAGATGCAATTGTCTGCCCCAGGTTCCTAGACTTTCTGGGTTATCTGGAGACTTCTCTCAAGGAAAGTCATCTATCTGGGATGTTTCTGTAAGTTTTTAAGAAAACATTCATTTTCTCCGCTTCTTAACTAGCCGCTCCCTAATTAGAAAGCCTGCAAGACAGCCTGAAGAGTTATTGGTGAGGAAGAGCTGACAAGCTCCTGATGGATGGTGACCTCAGATGTGTTCCAAAGCTCTGGACCACCTCCTTGGTCCATCCCACCAATCTGCAGAGAGACTGGTCTCAAGCTAAACTGAGTCTGGGACCCAGAATGCAGAAAACACGGGCTTGCATTATCTTTCCAAAACTGAATTGGTCACATTCTATGCAAGAGCTTGGGGTTCTTCCCGAGGCCAAGGCCAGACTAGGTTGCTGTCACCCACCGGAGTCACTTGAACAGCCTTGGCCTTATTACTATCCAGATTTAGCTAACTTTGGCTCCTGGATCTTAGAGTCCAAAGCCTAGCTCCACTCATCAGAGACTTCTGGGAAAGTGTGACCCCCGAACATGCATTCTGGTCTTCAATACACAGTGGGGAAGTTAACACATGACAGTGAGCACTGCAACTGCCAAGGTCAGAGGACTGAAAGGTAGTGACTCCAGACTACCAGCCAAGTTCTTTGAGGACCCAAAAGAGTCGCCTCACAGGTGGCCTTCAGCAGTGGCTTCAGGCTTTCTAACCTTCCAAATGACCTTGTCATTCAAAACAATCTGTATGGCATAGCACTATTCCTAGGTCATGAAAAAACATGGCTTCTTGACCGTGAGTTCTTCCACTCATTCTGGAATGCCGGGATGTTCCAGCTCTTCAGACCCCATGAAATGTCTGCTCCCTCTAACACCATTGGAGATCACTGCCCATGGCTGTTACACGCTTCATGCAAGCACACACATGCTCACTCATGCACACACATGTTCACGCAGTTCCTACTGATTTTCTAGCTCAGGTCTACTTACTCAGGTGCACCCGAGTCTACGCCCCGATCAATCCCTGTGTCACTGTGTTGGAAAAGCCTCTCCTGCTCTTTAATTAACTCTCTGGAAAATGTGGAACAAATCTCAGTCACCTTATTTCAACTGAGCCTAAGATAAGCCTCAAGAAATTATGTCAGAGCTAGAAAAATCTTTACATTCCATCTGTCAAGGCTCTTAAAACACACACACACACACACACACACACACACACACACACACACACGAATAAATGCACACATATCCATGCCCACATGCACAAAGTATTGTTTCAAAGTTAAAATATAGATCACATTTGGAAACTGCCGCTGGTGTTTGTACATATACTGTATGCCAATCATTTTTCTTAATAGCATTAATACTGCATATTCTCAATCCCAGTCAATCAAGAAGGAAAATTTTCTCAGATCTCAACAACCCAAAGGTCTGGGTCAAGTGAGGAAATCTTGGCAGGGTGGCAAGAAAGAGGCAGAGGTGGTTGAAAGTGCCAGCAGTTCTTGCAATTTCTCTTTCGCAAGGGGTGCACTGTAACTTTGGTTCCTCGTGCTGTGAAGTGGGAGGAGTGGCGGGAGATGAGAGGAAAGGCTGAGAATAAGTCGCTAAAAATGGCAGGCAGGTCCCCTCAGCTTTTCCAGGAACAGCCTCCCCGTGCGTACACTCTATTTATGCACACGCTGTTACACATTTGAGGAGAACAGAAATTGCATAATACATCAGCTGCTCTTTTTCATAAGCCTGACCGATATGGAGTGTACTCATTCCTGTGAGTATAGAAACCCGTGGTGAGAGTCCAGGGCCTTCAACTAGCACCTTGACTGACGTTGGGATGCTGCTCCGAAGCATCCACTAGAAAGTCTACCCCCAACGTCAGGGGCATACCAAACCTGACCTAGAAAGAGATCAGTATGTAACAGGAAAACCAAACTGAGCTCAGAAATGTGCACATGCACACACACACACACAGAATCTTGAGGTGGGCGCATGAACAGGTACCCAGGTTTCCTCCTGGGTGAGCTGATGGTGTGGGGAGATGCCTGGGTACGTGCAAGGTGCTGGTGTACAAGACCCGGCAGAGTGGACCTCTTGGCCATTGTTGTTTGTCCACTCTCTGTCTTCTTTCTTGCCATTCCCACAGTGATTTCTACTTTGGGGAGTAAACTAGCCTCTGTGACATTTTTTTTTTTGCTTTATTGCCTTCTGGATTCTTTATTTTGCCTAGGAATGGAAATGCACAGTGGCAAAACATTTGACTAGAATGTGCAAGGCATTGAGTTTCATTCCTAGCACCATAAATTTGAAGAATATTACACAGAATTTAAAGTACATGAATTAGACTTACATATTTCTATTCTGTCCATGCCTTTGCCAGTACTAAACTATCTTGGTTACCATAGCTATGTAATAAGGCTTAATATGCGGAGTGATTCCACCCAGTTTCTTCTTCTTTTTTTTAAATACATTTTTTATTATTTCTGCTCATACAAACTAATAGGTAGACCAGTTCCCTCCCTCCCTCCTCCTCCCCCTGAACCCTCTGCTCCCCTTCCCTCCCTCTCCATCCCCCAGTGCCTCCCCCCCAGTTCCCAGAGAGTCCTTTATTGTGTATGCCTAACTCTCCTCTGGGTCCTCCTCTCCGATGACGTACAAGCAGTAGTGTTCCTATGCTTAAGGGGAACACGAGAAAGGGTTCAGGGAAATGCCACTGGGTCCTTGTACGTCAGCCTCTGTGACATTTATTGGGGGTCCTGAAGTTAGCTCTTACTCTTGTGATTGGACCCTCTCTTCCCACAACCAGCCAGTAGTACCTCCCCTTCCTAAAACAGGAGTCTGCTCCGAGGTGCGCAAAGCCAGGCAGAAAGCATGGCCATCTAACAAGAGAGTAGTACAGTCTCACACTTCTACAGGTTCTCCATGTTCTTGTGATTGACTCTGTCCACCGCAGACCTCCAGAAACGAAGAGGTCATTCTTCTCCTTATTTGGTGGTCTCACAATGCTGTAGGCCATAGCTTGGTTAGCAGAAAATGTTAATACAAGATGGCAGCAATGCCAGGAAATCAGAGAGAAAGAGAGAGAATAAAAAGGAGATGTTCTAAACGTAAGCTTAGCAAATCATGATTCCCCTTGACCAGTAGAGAATCAAGGCCAGTAGGGATTGAGGGTGGGGATACCATTTGTAGTTGTCACATCTGGTCCTTCATGCTGACACTTCCTTTCTTAAAAATATTTTATTCATTTATCATTCATTCATTCATTCATTCATTCATTTATAGCAGTATTTGCATGTGGAGGTCAGAGGACAACTTTCAGAAATCAGGTCTTTTCTTCTGCCACGTAGGCTTCCAAGGGGGTGAACTCAGGTTGCCCATTTTGCTGGCAAATGCCTTCAACCAGCGCCGTCTCATGGGCCCACATATTTGTATTTTCTGCCCCATATCTTCCCATGGGCTAAAGTAGCCGTTCCGCATGCAAAGCATCTGAAAGCTACTCTGCCTTAGGGAATCCAGACTTTTCTAGACACTGTTCATGCTGAAAACTCTCCGAGGGCAGAGAGAAAGCAATCCTACATACAAGGGAAGGCCAAATCAAGTCCACTACCTTAGGAAGCTAATTGAGGCATCCCTATACCAAGATAGAGAAACCAAGAAAGAGAGGCAAAGAAAAACAATATGCTTTGGCCAGGGTGGTTTACATAGCTCAGAGGTTTAGCTGGCAGCCTGAAACTGGGTTGCAGGACCTCTGGTCTGTTTGGGTGGTTAATTAATCAGCTAGGGGAAGGGGGTGGTTACCTTATAAGCTGTGCCCCAGTTTTGGTCATGACCATTGTGGAGAGAAGTTTACCTCTCAGGTTTGGATCTGATGACTTCATTCCATTTGGTAACCACAGAAAAGTTGGGCAGGATTTTCAATCTTTGTAAAGAAAAAAAGCAATGTCCTCCCATTGGTCTCTCTGATCCCCAAATGCATCCCCTGAAATGTCTAGCCTCATGTCCTTTCCCAACAGTCCTGTAGGTATTTTAGGGATGATAGGAAAAAATCAAGGCTTCCCCCAAAGATGTCCATGTCCTAATCCCCAGAAGCTGAGAGAGTGTCAGCCGATGTGATAGACGAAAACAGCATCGGAGGGGATGAGGACCTTGAGATGGGTGGAGCACTCTGGGTGGTCTAGATGGCTCGTTCTGATCACGCAAGTCAGAGACCCTTTCTCAGCTGTGACCAGAGGGAGCCGTGACAATGGAAAGTCAGAGGGAAGCAATGCTACTGGCTCTGGAGAAGGGGGCCAGAGGGTCTTGGCGAAGGAACATGAGCTGACAAAGGCCCAGGAAGTAGAGTCTCTTTGAGAATCTCTGGAAAGGAATGAAGCCCTGTGGCAGCTTGGTTTTAACCCACAGAGACCCGTGTAGCATTCTGACTTCCAGAGGGCAAGACAGCAACATTTACATTGACTTGCTGTGCGTGTCTGGCCATATGTTTTAGCCATAGGAAAGTAACATACTGATGTCTCCTCTCTGTCTTCGTCCCTTTACTTCCAACGTGAGTCTTCCCACCAGGGAAGCTCTTCTACCTCTACTGGAACTTCTGGGGATGATCTCGGCCTAAGTTCTTCATCAAGCTCTGTCCAACAGAGGGACTGCCTTCTCTCCGCGGTAGGTTCAAGTAGCCCTGATTCCTTAAAGAGACTCCAGCTTCTATTATTAATTCTCGGGACTATCCAGATCCAAATTCACTTGTTAAAAATGATAATCCATACATTCGGGTCCCCAACTTCACTCACATCCCTAGTCCTCTCCTGTTAGCGCCAAATGACTGCACGTGTGTAAGAAGAAACCAGGAAGTGCACTCCACGTCTCCCCTCGGCCAGCAGGCTCTTCTGTCTGGTGTTTACAGGACTGCTTATTTTGTGGAGTTCTTTAATGTGTTGAATTGCCTTTCTTAACTACCAAACAGGGGACATATCTGCAGCATTTCAAATATTCATTTGATCAAACAAAACCCAAAGCCACTTTCCTGATAATGAATTTCATGACACGTGAATTCAGCAGGAAACACTTGGGAAAGTTTGCTTTGAAACCACTTCATCACCTTGCAGAAACCCAAGATGTCTGAAGCCAACCTGCGTCTTTTCTTCCTCATCAAATTCACTTAACTTGCCTACATGCTTGCCTGTCTCTCTCTCTCTCCTCTCTCTCTCTCTCTCTCTCTCTCTCTCTCTCTCTCTCTCTCTAATTTCCCCCTTTGTTTTCACTTACTTTTCTTGGAGCACAGAAATGTTTTTCCAAATGCAGATCCATGCCTTTCCCTGCTTAGGAATACTTTCCCTATTGTTTGTAGGTTTGCTCTGGTCAGTTTTATGGGCTCCTGAACTATCTGTCTTTGTGGGGTTCCTCACTCATCATTCCATCCTGTGGCCACCTTTTGAATTCTTTCCTCCCCACCTTCTAATGCGGGTTTTTAGGCTACCCCTTTAAGGTGCCAAAGTCAGGTTGGGAGTAAGCAGAAAAGCAAATTTTCCAAACAGGGAACTCAGAGAGAGAAGGGATTGTCTACGGAAGAAGGAAACCCCCTTTCCACAGACAGAAGTGGTCATGGTGGGAGCTGGGGCAGAGTTTGCAGGAGAGCTACCCCTCCCCTCCCCCTGGCTGATTAATTAACCTCCCAAACAGGCCAGAGGCCCTGGAACCTAGTTCCGGGCTGTCAGCAAAGATAAATTTAGCAGAGATGATCTCATCTCGCAGAACAGCCCCAGGGCCTCATCATGCTCAGGGAAACTTGCACAGTTGGGGAATGACCAACATCCCTGGCCCCTAAGACACAGGTGACAGGAACAAGGCCCTTCTCTCAGCTCCCCAGGAGGGCACACCACGCCCAGGAGGGGCGGTGGCCATTGTGTGGCAGCGGGCCGAGGGTCCCGAGACACGGCCACCTAGGTCCCCGGGAGTAGGACACAGCACGGTGAAGTCTGGAGGTGAATCCACAGCCTCCACCAGCCCTCTAAGGAGCAGCAAGCAGGGCCAGGCGTCCCGCTGCAGAGCACGGCCAAAGTTCCAGCACGTCTCCCCTCTGCCCCGTCAGGCTGTTATGAGGCAGAGTATTTATAGATACAACAGCCGGCGCAGGCAGAGGAGACAAGCTCAGCCCCTCTGCTGCCTCCTGCCAACAAGACCAAAGCCCAGCAAAGGGGGCGATTGCCCTTGTTCTGGCTGAGTCAGTGGCAGAAAAGGATGCACTTGTGTCCACAGAACGAGCCGTCCTATTAATTAAATGACTCTTCTGCTGAAGTCACTTCTTGGTGAACATTTACATGGGACACACATATCTTTGTATCCTTTGCTCATTTGGAGAGATCTATCCACATGCTTCTTCACCGAATGTCTTTCTCACCAATTTTCCAATTATGTTCTCTCCAAATCTCTGACCATCCAGCCAAACCACTGGCTGCAGCCCATGAAATCAGTATAGTATACAGTCACACATCTGGCCATTTTTCCTTCCAAGCAAAGCTCACAATCATATGCACTGCCCAAAGTTCTGCCCACTGTGAAGACTTCCTTCACCCGTGTCCTTAGGGTTGTTACAGAAAGGAGTTGTAGTGCTGCAGCTGTCCACTTCTGGGCGGCACCTGAAGAGCGAGTAAAAGCATCTGTGAACCAGGCCTAGTCTTTCCTTCTTCAGTTAGCTTGGGCTCCCTGAAGCCCTTCTAAAAAGGTCTCGAGAAACTTGTACTAATGCGCACCTGTACTTGTGAACACAAGCTCTAGTCTGGCTCTAGTCTCCCACTCGGTGGCTCTGCAGTGGGGTTTCTATCTGGTGAGTCCAATTGCCCATTTTCACCTGAGATTTCATAGTAGGTTTTACAGTGGGATTTTCTTCCTCCATGGTGTTCCTGAAGCACTGATGTTGCTTAAAAGTGGTCATGTGAGGTAGTGCCAGAAAGTTCCTTCAACCAGAATGAGGTTCCCAGGCTCCTTTCTCTGTGACAAAGGACAGAACCCTACAAATGTACCTAATCGAAGCTGGCATAGAAAGGAAAACTAAGGACTCCATACTTTGTAAAAGAAAGAAACACGTCTCTGAATGTCAAACACAACTATTCCCAGAAGGCGGGACCTACTAAAAGGAGCAGTGCACATTGCACTACTGAAGGGGGACTGGACAGGGAAGAGATGTTGTCATATAAGCAGCCATTCAGTCTCGCTCACATGAGAGGAAATCGGTTTCTGGGAACAAGGGCCCGCAGTCTGGATAATGCTGTCCTGGGAAGCATCCAGGATGCGTAGTGAGAGGAATCGCCCTGAGAATTCGTGGTGACAACCAATCTGTGATAAAGACAGACAGCATCACCACTGATGTGGCTCAAGGAAGGACAGTTCTAAAAGTGACAGAACGGAACAGATGACGTCCGCCTAAGTAAAGATCTCAGGAAATGTTGCGAAGACAACTGACAAGATAAAAAGCAAGGTTGAACACCTAAGAGCAGACATTCGCACCCGTGGCAGGCTTCAGAGGGTCCAGGCCATAGGAGCAGGGACTCCTTCCCGGGGGTCGGGGGTGTGGATCAGAACCACAGGACCGGACCAAGGTCATATGACCTGTGACCCTGGGCATTGCAGAAGACGCAAAATTAATTTGGATTGTGAACCATTTATCCTAGAGAGGCAAAGTGGATCCTTTGTTTCTTGTTCTTTTAAATAGAAATTAGCTCTTAAATCCAGGACCTTGTTTCCAAATTACAGGGGTGCCAGGATGGGATAGGGGGGAAATTCAGTGTCTTACCTCAACTTGCCCAGTCTGTCTACCTCTCCCAGGTCCCTGGTCCCAAGTACAGTCCCTCCCTGTCATAGAGTCAGTGAGGGGTTAAAAGGCTCGGATGAGCTATAGCCATCCCATCTTCTGCCTTGGGCTCCCTGAAACCTTTCTAAAAAGGTCTTGAGAAACTTGTACTAATGTGCGCTTGTACTAATGTACACACACACACACACACACACACACACACACACACACACACACTTCAATCCTACAAAGACCGGTTAGTGCATCTATTTGGAGCATCTGATTGTCCCCCGAGATGTCTGACCTCTGAGGACTCCTACTATCTTCTGTCACCTTGCCAGGGTTCACGCGGCTTGTTTACGTCTGTGGGGATGAAATGGCCCTCCAGAAGACGCTTTGCTGCCATCTGTATTTGGGTTTCCTCCTGGTGGATTCCCAAACCCTCCACAGGTGTGCGACCTCATTGCCTTCAGCGCGTCCACGGGAGGGATGGGTCGCACATGCGCGAGTGATCAGTTTGTCTAAAATCAGAAGTGCAGCCAGAAACAAAGTTGAGACTTCCTGGCTGTCAGTTCTAGCATTTTCTATAGCATCCAAGTCTGGCTATAAACAGTTCAGAAGCACCGGCACCCCCAGGTACAGACCCAGGCATGAAGACTATTGGAGAGCCTTGGAAGCAGGCACAGGAGACAGCAGGGTGACATTTAGTAACACTCGTGGCTCTTCTTTGCCTTTCTTGGGCCTGAAAGAACGGTTGCCATGACCACTGGAGAAGTGTATAATTTTCCTATTCACTCTTACTGTTATTTCTTCTCTCTCTCTCTTTCTCTCTCTCATTTTTTCTTTCTTCTCCCATTGTTCTTTCCTTCATTTCTGAAACAATGTCTCAAGTAGTTCAGGCTGACCTCAAACTTACTATGGAGCCAAAAATGACCTTTGAACTCAGTCCATGCTTGGGCAGCAGCCATATGTCCTTATACTTTTGGGGAGAAATGAGGAAAAGTTCTCCCCTAAACAGGAGAACAGTACTTCATTCCAGCTTTCTGCTCAGAAACTACCCATGAACCACCGACCTCTCTGTAACCGTGCTTCCCCTCCCCCTACCAACCCAACTATTTCCTTCCACCTCTGCCTCTAGCTGGAGAAAGAGTTCATTCAAAAGCAAAGGTCAGGAAGTAGCAAAGGTCCCCTTCCTCCATCCCCAGACCCAAGTCCCTCAAAAACAATCGAATTCAAAGCAGAGAGATTAAATTATCACTAAGCTAATTATGGGAGTCACACTTAAGACTGACTGCTGCGAAGCGAGGTCAGCGAGCAGGAGGCACAAAAATTAAAGGCAGATGCAGGAAGCACTTTAAAAAGCAACTGGGAGACCCATTAACTCCTCCCCCAACCCAGAAGAGGAAGAGGCCACTCTGATGTCAGAAACACTGTCTGTCTGGGCAAGTGGCAGAACATTTGACAGTTAAATAGCAGCGCTCTGTTGTCAGCTGGACGCCAAAGTGGGCAAGTCAGAGGTAAACTGATTATACATGGCGTGCTGCTAATTTCCCAGAGTGCAGAAAGGAGGTAGCAGCTTCGCCCAAGGGAGCAGAGCCCAGGGGCATTGGACCTAGGCCCAAGGTGCAGAGACAAGGTCTGGGGGTGCCCCTAACTGAGCATGCATGGGTGCTTGGCTGGACTGGGTGCTGGGAGGTCTGTATAAGTCAGGGGTATGTGCACATTTGTAACTGCAAATAGAGATGGTCAAAGGTATGCCTCGATGCATATGCGAATGTGCATCGGTCACCTGAAAACAGAAGGTGAGGAGATTGAGAAGAAGCAAGACCCCACCTAGCACAGCTGCAAAGGGACAATTCCTTAACAAGCTTTGATCACCACGGAGGCCTTCGTTATTCGCTTCCGTAGCTCAGCCATGAGTACATCCATTGTGTTGTCCAGTTATGGTTGCCAGGCGGGTTCTCGCCCATCAGCCACAGGACACAAAGTTAATACGCACTGGCTAAAAACGTGGCAGTCTAAGAAAAGAATGTATGAGTTAAAAAAATAATAATAAAACCCATGTTTTTCACGGCTTTCTCCATTCAAGGTTCTAACTGCATGTGTCTCTTGAATTTCCAGAAAACAGGCTAAGGGGAACCTTGATAAAACATTCCCGAGCTGATCTGGAGTGACAGACAGCTTTGGGTTCTTGTGCTGACGAAGGAGGACCAAGGGCAGTGCCCAGCCCGTGTCCACAGTAGATATTTGGAATTTGTGGTCAGCAAAGTGGGTTCAGAGGGAAGGTGAGAGAATCTCTGCAAGTTAAATTACTTGGGGAAAATTAATTTGGGAGGCTCTATTTAATTGTAGGTAAAAGAAATGATTCAATAAATTTGGATAACTTAATTATCCAGAAGACAGCTGCTGCGCACAATCTAATCAGTGTGTGTAAGTAGGAAAGTGCCCTCACTCTCCAGGAAAACTAAATTTGGGGAGATGCAAGCATCCAGAGCCTGACTAATGGGAGAAAATGAACAGTTTTGGTTTCGGTTTCAGGAGAGGAAAAAAAGTAAATCACAAGAAAATGAGTTTTGGGAAATTAGTTTCTTAAAAAAAAAAAAAAAACTCCTCTGAAATGATGTCTGGAGTTGATGATATCAAAGGGCCACAACTTGTCTTTTTGGCAAGTTTTTCTCCAGTGCTAAGCAAAAAGCAACCATGAGTTCTCTAAGTCCAAAATCTCCTGATATGTTTGGAAGATGATGAGCTATTCTCTGACCAAAGGCTGATAATCACAGTAGTAACCCTTGTGCCAAGGGTATCGACCAAATGAATGGCAAGGTGGTCTGGGGACATGGCTAAGGTGCTTGCTCCGCCTGTAAAAATCAGACAGGTGCCAACATTCAGGAGGCAGGCATGGTCAAGCCTTAAGGCAAGTTGGCAATCTAGTCTAACCGATTATTGAGCTCTAGGTTCAACTAGAGACCCTGACTTAACAATAAAAGTGGAGAGTGGTTGAGGACACTTGATTTCAACCTTTATATATCCTTATATGCATGCACCTACACATACGTGTCCACACACATGCAAACATGGATATAACATAGGCGTCTCCACATACACATATATATGAGCAAAAGAAAAAAAAAAGACAAAATATCTGTACCTCCCTCTGTCACAAGATTGGCATGTCCCCAACAGGAGCTGTTTTTTTAGACCCTCTCCCAAACAATGTAGTGCAAAGCTTCCAAGTGGGACACATGTAAACACAGGATAGAAATAATCTTTGTTGTTTGGAGTCATACACTTGCTACCACAATATAACGTGGTCTACGCTAGCTGATGCACTCAGCACATAAACAGGCACTTTAAGACAATAACCCCTTTTGGCCAATCATCAGATATTTTTTTCAGCCTGTATTGATTCATACCTTCTTTTTTTTAATTTTTTTGTTATTTAATCAATTGTGCGTGTATGCGTGTGTTCGTGTGTGTGTGTGTGTGTATGTGTGTGTGTGTGTGTGTGTGTGTGTGTGTGTAGAACCACGGACAAATTTGGGAACCACCATGGATACCTCCACCTCCTCCTTGTTTACTCTGCCCCAGGACTCACAGGCTCCGCCCTACCAGGACCAGAAGCGCAGGCCGCCCCCGCTCCCGCCTGGCGTCTATACGTGGGGTCTAGGATCTGAACTCAGGACCTTCTGCCTGCAAGGCAGAGGCTTAACCCCTGAGCCACCTTCCGCCCGGCGTCTATACGTGGGGTCTAAGATCTGAACTCAGGACCTTCTGCCTGCAAGGCAGAGGCTTAACCCCTGAGCCACCTCTCCAGCCCTGATTCATACCTTCTTAAGTAACGTGGTATTCCCCTGCTCTTGGGAGCTCATGCAATTGATACAGACCTTAGTATGGAGAACACAGGGTCTTCAGAATGAACTACAACCCAGAACTCCTGGGCTTATCAGTCCTCATGTCTCTCATACCTCAGTCTCCCAAGTATCTGGGACAATAGGTAGCATTCTAGTTTTAAATGCATCTTTTCAGATAGCACTTGTCACCTTCAGGGCAGTAGCATAAGACATCTACACTCCAGTACGGAAAAGGTTCAGACTAGAGAAGGAAGATCAACTACGCTATGAGTTGTATTTTCCATGTGAAGAAAATAGGCACCTTCCTTTTATGTTGTTCATTTTATCTTTCTAAGAAACACATTCCCTTTGAAAGAAAAATTCTCAGCTACAAATGTTGAAATGTTCTATTTCTTGCAATTTCTGCGTAATCAAGATGTGACTAAATAAAAATTCAAATTGATAACATGGATATATCACAAGGCTATTAATTCTAGGAATGGATTATTCATTTAAAAAGCATTCAGTGGCTTCCTTCCATGAATCTACATCCTATACCCAAAAGCCCATAACCTTTCATTAGGTGAAGCAACTAGGTTTACCGGAAAGAAGCAGAGAACCAGTCAATACCACCAGCATCCTCTCCATAGTAGCCCTGTCCACATCATGGGAATCTGGTGTTCCCAGAAATCATGTTGGTTCTGTCTCACTGGACATGTAAGACCATCAATATGCAAGGTTCAAGTTTACACAAGAACAAGAACTTGTTCTATCAAATCTCACTGGATCTGAGGACGGTTCATCTTCCAAGTGAAGTTTAAAAATGTATTTTCCTCTTCTGAGTCTGGTATGTCTTGGGACAAGGCCCAGAACAAGTTTGATCATAAAGGTTAAATAAGATATTCTGGGCAAGAGATGTAGTTCAGTGATGGAGATCTTGGCTAAGATGAACAAGGTCGTAGGTTCCACACCAGCATTGTAAAGAATACACACACACACACACACACACACACACACACACACACACACATATATATACACATAATATAAATATATACATCTGTGTAATCCTGGCTAGCCTCATGTATTTCAAATAGGATCCCACATAATTTTGCAAAACGCTTCTTGCTTACCAAGACCCACAATAGAAGAATCCTATTTATTTCTGGCAGAAAACCATGAGTACATTCTTTACTCTGTTGGAGGAAGGTACGGCAGAATTTTATCACTGGAGAAAATGTTGGTAAGTTACTAGAAAGACCACGTTAAAGAAGTGATCAACTTGTAGATCTTTATAAGTGGACCAAAACTCTCAAACCCATCTGTATTGTCACCAGACACCATGGCATGGCTGAGACACTCACGGGATATGTGGTGTCCTCCTGTCTGAGCAGCTGGTACCTGAGTCTCCCACGGAGAAGACCCAGAAGGCAGCAGGATTGGACTTAGGTTGTGGGCAGCATTGGGAGAGAGTGGCAAGGTAGCTTCAGTGCCACACCATGCTTTCATTCCTAGAAATCTCAGAACACGTGCAGGCAAGATCACTCCCTGCTTGGTATTCATCTATCCATCTATCTTGATGGGGAGCTTGGATGATTAAGCAGAAGCCTGGCTCTTCTATACTCTTTGTCTGCAATACCTTCTTTAGGAGGAGAGGAGTCTTCTAGAAGGAGACTCAAAGAAGGCCCCAGCCCATGAACTGGAAGCAGGTGAGGCGCTTGGGGGGCCAGAAGTTTCAGCAGCCAGAGGGCTAGGTAAACACTGGGTTAGCATCTACCTCCTACAGATCCAACCTTTGGCTAGTTTGTCCTAAGGGCAAAAGGACCTGAGTCAGGACCCCCAAACACTACATTAAAAATCCCCACTGGAAGGAAACGACAGCAACCTGCAGTGCCTCTCCTGGAAGGCAGAGCCTGGGAAATCCCAAAGCAAAGCCATAAGGAAATAAAGCCATCCAAGATGATTCCTGATGTCCCCTTTGTGACACCCGAGTGTCATACACATTAAATGGTGAAATACAAAGAAGGGCTGCGCAGGGATTCACCTCCTGAGCGGGTCAGGCCACGTGGATAAGTCCAAGTTTGTTGCTTTTCATGTTACCCGAAGGTGAGAAGGTTCGGCTGTATTAGGACGATGAAGCTGCCATATTTTATAGGATAGATGGAAGAGGCCATTGTCTAGATGCACATAAATCAATTACAACCATGCCAGCCAGTGCAGGCCACGGATACCACCTCCCTCAGAGTCCTGGAGTGAGACTTAACTCAGAGTCCACAGCACTGCTTCAGGCAGGGACTATGGTGGTCTACAGAACGAGACCTCAGACGGAACTGTGAAACTTTAGGGTTAGGGAGTTCCATTCCCGTGACTAAGAGAGCACTCGTAATCTGGACCCAAATGGAAAAGCCAAGAATTACACAAGCGAATGTTTATCTGTGGAAAATGGATGATGCCTGGACCCTGGGAAAGACCCCCATCCTATGCTCTTTTCTATCGACCAACTGTGACTCTTCCTCAAAGCTAGGTGACCCCAGCAGAGACCCCAGTCAGGAGGCTAGACAAAGATGAGCTGTCCATCATTCCCCTTGAAGGAACCGCTGTCTTCCCAGGTGAACGGTCCTGAGTCTGCGCTTCTTTGGCATACGTTGCATGGACAAACCACAGGGAGCCAGAAGATAAGGCAGTGCTTGGGCCATAGTGGTCACGAGACGAGAACTTGGATGCTGACGACATATTGACTTAATTCTCTTTAATGACCGATACTGCAGCCCTAGTGTGGCGAGCAGCCTCCACAGTGGCCTTCGGTGATCCCCACCACCCTGGCGCTCACAGCCACGTGGAACTCACCTCCTTCCTGTGAATCCTGGCGGTTGGTTTGCAACATGCAGTATAGCTAAGGTGATGAGACAGCACTGCTGAATCAGGTTCCAAAGAGATAATGCTTTTCCCCTACCCTACCTCTCCTCTTGAACTGGAGAAACCAGTTTCATTGAGCTAGGATTAGCCTCCCATCTCCCATCTCCAGTGAGGACTCAAGGATGCTAACAGCCACATGAATGACCTTGGAAGCAAAACCCTTACCACTCTGAACTTGAGCCAAAATGAATTTACCTTGAAAGTAAACCTAAGCCAGAGGATCCACCTAAAGTTACTCCTGAGTTTCTGATCTTAGAAAGCCATGTAGTAGTGTCAAACATCCCACATCTCTTGTGTTTGACAGCACTGTATTAGGCAGCAATCAATGAACGACACACTCATCACTTGGACCAGGACAGAAGGTCTGAAACAAACATGGGAGAAAGATGAGAGCTCTTGAAGTCACCACGGAAGCTTCTACAAAAAGCCAAGACTGCAAGGAAAAGTACTAGGAAATCACTAGGAAATTCCCAGGAAACAAACCTGGCAGTCACGTTGATGGGACTTCTCTAAGAATAAGGGGGATCCTAAGCACACCTCCAGCACAGCCTCAACATTTGGACTGACTCAGTCCAGTTACTGCAACCGTCCCTCACTGAAGTCACCCAGGAAGTTGCAGCAATTTCTGGGAATGAAGCCTGGTTCTGTTCTTGCTGGAACCCTCGCCCGTGTTGACCTCTACAGCCTACATACATTCCCTTCCCACCCAGAGGGCATCAAGGACAATCCCGGCAGGTGAGGGAGCCGTTTACAACTAGGAACCAGCCTCTCTTGCTTGCTGCTTCCTTTCTTTTCCTCTGCATGTCACATCTCTCATCCTTTCCCATCTTTGTTGTCTTGGTTACATGGCCAGACTTCTGATAATGCTGCTAGTTTTCATTCTAATGATATGTTCTTGTAAAGCACAAGATTTCACTTCAATTGCATGTGTCACTGGATAAATTCCTCTGGCATGTCTGACATTTGTGTATCAGCTGACTGAGTGCGCTCTGTGATTTGGGGTGTTTCTGCAGCACTTTCTTCAATTTGGATGTCTTTCCATTTTGATGTATGATCAGGATCTTTTCTACACAGATGTATGTATGTACATATGATTCAAAAAAGTGGCACGTATATCAATAAATCTTGAACTAGCGAAACTCATTTCAAACGCTCTCCTTCAATCATGTGCTGACAATGATCTCCCGGAGAAGAGAATGACAGGTGTTGCTGAGTTAGTTTGCTGGGACCCCAACATGCCTCTGTGGGAAGCAGGAAGAGGCAGCAGCTCTGGGCATCGAGTCACCTCAAGGGAAGCTGTGATAGAGACCACGGTAAGAACACCTATAGTGCTTACTTAGGTCACTCCTGGGTGACCACCAGAAGTCTTCCAGTGGCACGCATGAAAGTAGGTGACCCCATGAGCAGAGTTATGAAAATTAAAAAGGGATAAAAAGAAAAAGAAATGGGCCAGTGGAGAAATATTACAGTCAAGGAATGATTGAAGGCTACCAGGTGTCAAGGGCATATGTCATATCCAAGTGGACATTCATTCGACAGCTTGGTTGTTCTCTTTACCTACTGGGTACCACATGAAAGAAACTTAAAGCATCATGGAAAGAATGAGTCAAAATGAGAGGAAGATCCAGGAAAAGTAAACAGCTCAGCATGAATGAAATTGAACTGAAGAGCCAGATTTAGCATAATCAAACTGTGAGCGCTAGTGACAGAATGGCCACCTCTTTATCCCTGGTTTGATGTGGACCCCTGCTCTATCTGTGGGTTCTCTCACCTGAAGCACCTGCACTTTCAAAGAGAATTCCCAAAAGTATTTAGGAAATGGCATGGCCACATCTGGAGCCTCCGATCTGATACTATTTCATGGCTCAGGCCTTACACACACACACACACACACACACACACACACACACACACACACACACACCATTGTTCTGAGAAGCTGCAATCACAATCAAACTTAGACCCAGTGCAACATCTGCCAATCCCCTCACTTAGGGCTTGTCCATAAAGCACAGGTTAAGATCCATGCACGCTTCATACGAGCAAAACCCAGGAGCAGAACAGCATGCAGGCAGCAAATGGAGTAACCCCCACGGCCTTGGATGGACGGTTCTTTCCCACTGCAGAAATGCATCGGCACAGAGTTGTTCTGTGTCGCAGTTCTTTTCCGCTTGTTTCTAGCGATACACAAACATGGCGTGGCTGCTCAACTTTGAGAAGAGCATAGCACAGCTAAGCAGGCTGACCAAACCTGAACCAGGACAGGAGCTCGCTGCTCAAAGCACAGGTTTCCAGTCAATGTGGCAGCCCAGCCCTTAACTTCCTGAGATTTCCTGACATGTCCACTCATCTGTTCAGCTTTCTGGGGTATGGATGTATTTTTAATTAAATCAGGTTCGTATTTCCAGAGGGGTTCTGAAGAGAATTCCCAAATGTATTTAGAAAATGGAACGGCCACATCTGGAGCCTCCAATCTGATACTATTTCATAGCCCAGGCCTTACACACACACCATATCCAGTTCTGAGAAGCTGCAAACAATCAGACCTAGACCCAGGTGCGATCTCCACCAATCCCCTCACTTTGGACTTGCGCCCCTCCTGGACTTGGATAACACAGGCACATTGACTTCAAACAGGGATGAGCAATGGCTCAGTGAGTAAAGTGCCGGTTGTACAAGCGAGAGAACCTGACTTTGGGCTTCTAGAACCCATGAAAAGACAGTGCATCATAACACAGAGTGCGTCTATAACCCCAGTGTTGGGTTCAGGTTGTGTGCAGATGGGAGAACACCTGAGGCTCATTCTGAGCCAGTCCACCTGACTCCATGGCTCCATAAGAGACCCTGTCTCAAAAAATAAGGTGGAGAGCAATAGACTTCTAGTTTCCACAAAGAGCATGCACGTGCACACACGCGAACACATGTGCACACACGCCCACAAATAACTAAAGATCGGGCGCAAGAAATAAAAGTAGGATGATTAAGTTAATCTTCAGGCCACTGTGGTTAAGGATTGTTGTGTGAGTTCTACACACTTATTGACTCTGCTTGGGCACACACATCCTGTTCCCACCCAGAGGCTTGTCTGCCTTGGAGCATGCAAACAATCAAGTGTATATCCTAGAACAGCTCTAACCTGGTTAGTCTCTCTTCTCAACTTGGGGTTAAGAAATGCCTACTATATCTCAACACCTTGACAGGATAGATCCTAGGCAGTAGAATAGCAATGAAGTGGACAATGGCCAGCCATAATGCAGAATACTGGAGACCCAGCAATGCTTACCCAGAATCAGGCCATCCTAACCTCTCCCCATCCCGAGGCTTAGGGAACCTCACAGAAGAGAGGGCAGTAAAACTGTAAAAACCTAAAGAGGGGAAGGTCAACCTTTGGACAAGACATTCCATTCAAAGCAGGACTGCTGCATCCAGGAACTCACTGCAGGGAAACTTGTCCTTACTAGACCTGTATGATGACTGACATACCAACATGCCCCCATAGACTATTGTGGAACTCAAAAGAGATAAAAACATACATTGGAAACCTTAGGGACTGGAGCTGGATGAGTGAAGGGAAATGCCCCCATCAGTGGGGTGGATGGAGAAAAGGCAACTTGGTATGTCACAAGAGGCCTGAATCCCCACAATATAAGACAAGTCAGAGGGAACCCTGGGGTCCATAGAAGCAGCCAGGCAGGAGGGTGGGAGAGCGGAATGGATCGATGAAGGGAAGGGAGGGAATGAGAGGGAGGGAGGATGGGGATGGAGGGAAGCAGGGATAAGTTCTCAATATGCTTATAAACCTAAAAAGAAAATTTAAAAAAGAAATTCCTACTATATTCTGGTACCACACCTTTGGACACGTCTGTGTATGCTTTTCGAAAGGATCAACAGAGCAAGTAAGATTCACCCTAAAGTGGACAACCCACTCCACGGGCTGGTGTCCCTGGTCTGAATAAAAAGGAAAATCGGAGAACGTGAGCTGAGCACTGCATTCCTCTCTCTGTTTCCTGATCCACAGAGATGTGAGCAAGCAACTGCCTTCTGCCATGGGCCGAAACTGATCCCACCGCCGCACCTTTGCCTCCGTGGTGATCGGTATGCTAAGCCGTGGGCCTAAATAAACCTTTCCTCTCCTAAGTTGTCAGGTATCTGATCATAGCAACGAGAGAAGTAAACTGATGGAGAAGTAAACTCCTAGCAGAAAGAACCACAGTTCTGCCTCTCTAACACCCAGGGATGCCTCACCCCTTAGATAGGAACCTTTGTGTAAAGTAGCAAAAGACACCCGGGAACACATGACCACGAAAGGAAAGGAGTGATCGCACCTCCAGCAGAAGTTTATGATGTTGTGGTTCACAGGAAACGTTAGCTTCCCACACGGTTGTCACGCAATAATTCATGGCTGAGCAGCAACTGTAAAATATGATCGCTTAGTGCAAGGAAGGGAAGAGCAGGCGGAACCCTGCAGCAGACACTAAGGTAGAGCAGATGTGGTCCTTTGGGGACATCACGGACCTGGTTACCTCCAACATGGGTGGAAGGTTTTCATATTGACACGGGCACCTGAGAGCAAGTCAAGACAAGGTTTGCCATCTGGATTTGCTGTGGATTCTTCTAAGTTCCTGGGCACCTCATGGGTGACTATAGCTGTTACATGAGGGATTTCTTAACAGAGCATGCCTTTTATAGACACTATGGGAAAAATCTGCCACATATACACATACACACACACATCAGAAAACACAAAAGACATACAAATTGATACTTTCCTCATCTCCTTTCGCCTTGCCTCATGGGATGTGTGCGCACTCAAGGAGTGAAATTATGGCCCTCAAAGCCAAGGTGGCAAATAATTAGGGCCCATACCTTTCAAATCAAATGAAAAGTCGGTAATTTTGAGGGCAGCCTATGGATAGCTGTAGTCTAGCTCCCAGATCCCTAAAACCCACAGCCAACTCCCTTACTCTCGAGCGAACCCCCTCAAACCTCTTCCCGCCCACCCTGCCCTCTTTGAGCCCCTTGTAGTATGGTAAAGAAGTCTGAAAGACCCTCGATCCACCCAGGAGATTATTACAGGGCTCAAAGATGCCAACGCTGTAATTACAGCTGCTGTATGATTTCCATGATTCTCACACCCTGGGCTCAGTCACTCACAAAACTTGCAAAATTCTCCCACAGTCTCCGGTCTCCAGCCCACCATGGTTAAGCCTTTGCCCAGGAAGGCAGCCATGAATCTGATAACCTCAGGGAAAAGCAAGCCAGAGTTATTGCAAGGAAAGGGGCGTGGTGCCCCGCCAGCTATGGGTGGTAGGAAATTCTATTGTCTAGGAAAAATAAATAAATGGGACGCTTTCACTTTTTATTATTTCAAACAACAGACCAGGCGGCCAGTCTTCCTTCTCCAACACAGACTATCCCCTGGGCTGGCTGTGCTGAGGCTGCGAAAGCCGACGCTGGACTTGAGCAAGACTATTAAGCGGCTGCCACTCTGAGTCCGTGGAGCAGAAAGTTTGGCTGCCCAGATAGTGTGGTTCTCCCCGAGAGGATGGCAGGCTCATTTCCCCCAGGTGACCCCTCTGCTCCTAGCTTTCAAATGTTTATGCCTCGCCAGGATGCCCACTGCTGTTGAAATTAAATGCAATGTCCCAGGTGGCTGAAATGGGACTGCTGTCACACAAATACACCCAAGGGAAAGATGGGACATGCTGGACTGTGGGTGGCTTACGAAGCCCCAGCTTATCCGCTGTCCTCCCTACATGCCCCCCCCCCTTTCCCTGAAGAATAGTTTCTGAGCTCCTAGGCTCCTGGGGTGTATTCGCTTTTGCTTGCAGGCTGTGTTGCATCGGAAGACAGGTTTCCACAGGTGAGCGTGCCATGGCAAAGCCATCTCGGGCTTACGACGAAGCCACGGCCACACTGTTGCTCTACCGTGTGCATGTCCTTTCCATGTTTCTTTCATGGACTCCATATCCCAGCCAGCTCTGACAATGACAAAAAAAAAAAAAAAAAAACCCTCTATCCAGGGTCCCCTCTGTCTTGTCAGCTGGCATATTATCTCTAACAGCCAGAGATTCAGCGCATGACAGTACGTGAGAGTTAAGCTGTTTCTTCAGTGCACTGAGATGGTGCTCCTGGAGGAAGGAGTCTAAGCACCCCCAAAGTGTCTTGCCTACACCCTTATTCTCAACAAAGCTTGTTCCCCCATAGCAGGAGACAAAGTTGGTCAAGCAGACGTATCCTAATGTGAACTGTGTATGGTGATTGTGTTAGTCAGTATCTATCACTGTCATGAAATACCCCAGATGGTTAACCTGTAAAGAGTAAAACGGTTAGTTTGGCTCAAAGTTTTTGGAGGTTCCATCCAGGATTGATTAGCCTCATCATTTTGGGCTGGTGTCAAATCAGTATGTTATGATGTCACGGGGGGTATTCATGTAGTGAGTCAGGATGCAAAACAGAGGAACAGAAAGGACCAGGGGTGCACATAATCCGCTTCATGGACCAGCCGTAATGACCCCAAAACCATTTACTAATCTCCACTTCCCAAAGGTTTCACCATTTTCCCAAGAGCGTCACCCTGGGGACCAAGCCTTTCATCCCGGATCCTTTGGGGAATAGTCAAGATCCAAACTCTAGCAGAAATGCCTCTGGGATTTAGAATCCACTTCCCTGGCAAACTGAAATCACTGAGTAATAGCAAAAGCAGAGCCACATGAACAACTGGCAGAAAGGTTCACCAAGGAAGCTCAAGGACTTCCCTCCTCCCTATCCAGGGAGCCTGCTGCACACAGGTTTGGCTTCTGATGTCCCGGACCACGCCTCAAAGCTGCAGGCCTCAGCCTGAGGGAGGAGGAACGTGTGCAAGTCGACTGCATTCCCCACAGCGACCAAGCGATGAGGGCACAGGGCATAAGGGAGCAAGGAGAACAGAGCCATCAGACACGAAGCTCCTGAGGACAGCACATCCCCCTCCCAGCAGCTGCTCCTGGTGTCTGTGGAACTCGGTTCAATGTTGGGTAAAAGTTCCAGTGATCTGTGGTGGCAAGAAAGGGTTCGATTGTTTACTATGCTCTTCGCAGAAAACATATTTCACAGGGACCTGTGAAATATAATAGGGACCTGTGAAATAGGATTCTTAAAGATGCAGAGACCATGTGTACATTATCATCTGGCTGCAACAACGAAATCAGAAGAGTCAATGAGGATTTGCGCCCTCTGTCTGGGTGATATTTGACATATGGGACATTTGCTCACTCTTCACACAAAGTGCCTAGGTGCCCCAAGAGGGAGTACTGATGTCATAGTCGGGCACAGGTGTCAACGTGACAGTTGAGAGTTTGAACTCTGGGCACATTTGTAAAGAATTAGTGGTTGGGTTAAACCCAGAGCAAACCTGCAAGAGATTGTCTAGTCGATGGGGAAGGCCCAGCCCATGGCGGGTGGGATTAGGCCCTGGAATAAAATACTGAGAGCTGGTTGAGAGAGTCAGCATCCTTGTGTACACTTGGCCAGATGTGCTGGTCTGGCGAGTAAGGATCGTCCCTTTCTCAGCTGTTATGTGGTGATGGTGTGGCCAGTTCTCTCAGCCCTGGTGTTGGTGTGAGCTCTCCTGCAAAGTTGGACGAAGAACTGTAACCAGTCTATTGTAAGAGAAAAACCCCTTGTTCCCTTAAGCCATTTGATGGTGATTTATCAGCAACTATGCAGCTAACTGCTCAACTGTCTTCTTGTCCTGATGTTCAAATAATGATTCCACACATGCACAGTCCACTTGCACTCACTCTGCTCCTGTGCACTCTCCAGACCCATCACGTAGGCATGAAAACATCAACTGCACACAAAGAAACCACTGGCGCACTGCTACAGTGAGATGGTGAAGCAGACCAGACACCCTTCTAGACTTGCACAGAACACATTCCCTTAACTGTCCAGGGCTAATGCCAAGAATACAGTAGGGAGACAGGTGGGGATGAAGACTTAATCTTCATCATTAACTTAGCCTGACTCATACAATGTTTGGGGAATTTCCAGGTAAACAAAAACAAGCCAAGCTAGCGTTTCACAAGGAATCTTCAATATTTCCTAAGAAAGGATTAATGACCAGTCAACAGAAAATAGGACTTCCAGAAATAGAAAGATATTTAACCCAACTGAGAAGGGCACACAATGGAGCCACCCTCAGTCCTCGGAGAAGCCACAGCTATGAATTTTCCAGATGATCAGTTATATCCAACACTGCCCGTGAACCAAGATCTCGCAGTGCACCAGCGCGAGGGTCATAGACCAAGGCCTCAGACACCATGATTTCATTCCTTAGCCACTTCTAGGCTTCCATTGCCTTCATTTCACAAGCTGGCCCTTAGCCCCATTAGCAGCTCTCAAACAGGTCCACACACTGTTCCATGTGTTTCCTGAATGAGTTCCAAAAGGATGCGCCTTCCAGAAGGGTTAGAACGAGAGGAGCAGACAGATGCCTCCCCCAGCCCACTTTCTCCGGTCACTGAGATCTAACAGAGCCCTTGCGGTAGGGCACAGGGCCAACTGGAACAGAGTACTCCGTATGGAATGATCCAGACAGCACTTGTGAACCAGCATTCATGCAGGCCGAGGTCCAAAACGACCTCAGGATGGAAGCAGATGAAGGAGGCGAGGCCATTATGACTTCGACAGCAGCCGATCTTCTAGGCGCAAACCTGTCTCAGCAGCCCACCAAGCTGAAACCACAATGAGAAACCCTAGGGACAGATACCATCCCCTGTGGAGACAGGCTGTCCTCATGACAATCCAAACCACCATGCCCCATTCCTACCTTCTTCAGCTTGCCGCTTTTGGTGCCCACGAAGGCCAGAGAATGATTCTTGTAGACGTATGCGATGACAGAAGTCATGCGGTCCCTGTCCTCCGTGAAGACGGGAATGCCACGCACCATGTCGGATACTCCCAGGGGGGCATTCATATCCAGGCCACAGAAGTTATCATCAATGGTCAGGAGCTGGGAATGAAACCGCAGAACAGTTAAAAAGGGACTTCAAGACAAACGGCAGAAGCATGAATCCAGAAGACTCTAGAGCTAGGAGACTTCTTAACTAGACTTCCCTATCCATAGTTAAGAGCTCAGCTGCAGAAGAGCTAGGTGGCCTTTCCAAGGCAGCTACAGCTGCCTCTGTAGAACCAAGCTCCCCAAGATGCTGCACACGAAAGGACCCTTTGGGCAAACCTTGGGAAACAGCCTAGTGTTTTATCATGGGCGTTCAACCTTTTGACTTTTCTGGGCCACAGTGGACAAAGGGAGAGCTGTAGCCCAAGAACTATACAGTCAAGTTGCAAACACTTGCATAAAAGGTCCTATAACATTTTGAGAAAGTTTGTGATTTTGCATTGAGCTGCATTTGCAGCTGTCCTGGGCCACCTGTGGCCCACGGGTGGGTCAGGCACGCCTAAGTCACTGGCTCCTAAGTCCGAAGAAGTCGTGAGTTTAACGTGGTCTTGGGCTCTCCCACCCGCTTATCCCCAAACCATTTTAAGCAGAACACTTGCCGCGTTCCTTAAAGAGAGGCCTCTCAACATAATACATGACCCAAGCACTAGGAAGTACAAGTTCCAGGGATCCAAGGTCGGAAGGAAAAGACAATGTTTTGAGTCAATCATCCCTGTTTTCATACCAAAGTTCTAGTCCCCCCCAAGTAACAGAGGGGACCCCATGCAACAGTGGGGTCCCACCAGGTTCTGTTGTACCAGGAAAGTGGGGACTTGACAGTGGCTGGTGACGGAGCCCCCCGGCCCTCTCCCTGAGCAGCTTTGGCTTGGCCGAGACCTCTCCAAAGGGCTGGGACTTGCTGGTTTTCACCTTGGCTTAAAATCACTGCGCGGTCTCAGAAGAGTCGCTCTGTCTTCTGTGCTTTTATTTTCCGTGTTATAAAGATGAAGGAAAGCTTTTTGACGGGCCACCCTAAAGCTTATAAACATCGGGCCTATAAACATCTTTGGACCTTTCAGAGATGGCGTGAAATCAAATACAAGGTGTCACTTTTTTTTTTTTTAAAGGCTTAGTGCAGCCAAAGCGAGAGGCCTGGGAAGAACGGTGGGCGGGCTCTTGCCAGTCCAACTGTGTGAAAGTGGTCGGCTTGGCTCTCAGGGGCCTGGAGTTCCCCCAATGGCTTCCAGAAGTGGGGTGAGCGGGCATCATCCACCTCAGGGAAGGAGGACAATATTCTGAGCATCAAAAGCCTTCTCTGACTTCTCCCCGTCTTCCTCCATGTTGAGAAGGTCAGGGTGGACAGGAGACAGTAGGAGCAGCCCTGCGCAGTCACATACAAATGTCTCTCCCGTGCCTTTGGTAGCTTCTCACCTCTCCTACATCATCTTGTCCAACAGCCCAGATGAAACTCAACTCTTCCCTTTCTCTTTAAAAAAAGAACCAAGAATCATGGAAGTCAAGTCTAGTCTCATCTGTATCTTTCTTCCCATCATGAAAAACTGGAGAGAGACAGGTGGTAGAAGGTTAAACAAGGTGAATGGAAAAAGGAAAGAAAGATCCAGCTAAGGAAACACGATGCCTATTCCTTGCTTGGATGTAACCATGGCAACTTGCCAGGTGGTCCCAGAGCAGCTTTGGCATACTCTTGACCCTGACATGCTACTGCTTCCAGCTTACCAGAAACCTACATCCCTAATTTCCTTAGTCCTCACTGTGACAGAGACCTTGGATGCCAACAAAGCTCGCGCTTCCCCTGTTTCCTGCATAATTGTCTAACTGTGTACAGGAGGACACTGAGACAGAGAAAACGAGAACCCATGTTTCACAGTCTCCTCCTTCCCATACTGCCACATCTACTACACATATCTCCTATTAACCAGGGGCCAGAGGACTCCAGGCTTCTCAGTCTCTAGGATTGCATTTCTGAGTGGTCAGAGTTACTGAACTTGGTCCAATCCCTTGGCCGGGCAAAACATAAGCAAACCAGCCACCTACAGAAACAAAGCATGCGTTCAGAAAACTATTTGATTAAATCACACTTTGTCAGAGGCGACCCGAGGGTCTCTTCTGCTGCAGCAGCTCAAGCAGCAAGCGGCCCAGCTGAGAAATGTTTCCAGCAGAAGGAAGCAAGGACAGCCTGCGTTTGGGGCTCTGCCCATCCTCAGATCATGGGGCTCCCTGCCAGGCCCTGTCAGGACGCGGAGGCTCCGTCTCCACACCTATACCATGAAAGACATGGCCCACACTGCCTGCCTCAGAGTTGTCCTTCAGCTGAAAGGAGGCTGATGATGCAGCTGGGAGCTCACACGGTGACATCTCAGAATACCTTCCACCTGGCTTCCCTGCGGTTCCCTTCTCCCTCTGAATGAGGTGCGATTCAGGCCTTTGAGCAAGTGCAGGATGTTGAAATTCTTGGAGGCAGGTAACTTCCTCTTTGTTCCACAAAGCTAAAGCACTAAGGGAGATATATATCTACATATATATTGCACTAAGGTAGTGGGATTCAAAAATCACAGGCAACGTTTGCACAGCGGCTGAGCTGCTTCCCTGTGGCACAACTCGCTCCCACAGTTCTCTGAAATTCAGTCTCCTGAACTGTCAAATAGCAAGGCAGAGGAGGACTGGATGAGGCATCCAGAAAATTACCTGGGACTTGGAAGCACTTCAGCCATGGAAGATATCTTAGTGGAAATCCAATCCAGAACAGAGACAGAGTGGCTTCGGGAGCTGTGGCCCTTCCCTGCACCTGAGCTGTAGCCTCCAAGTAATTACAATGCAGGAAACACCCCCTCCTCATCTCCCCTCCTCCCACAGGGCCTGCAGATTGGGAGGCCAGGCTTGGAGAGCAGACACCCAGCCTCCAGGCTAATTGCAGAAAGCCTTAGGTGAGGGCAGTGTGGATTCCTCAGCACTGGGGCCACAGGGGTGCAGAGCATCTGTCTGGCCCTGAAGCCCGGCCTTCCCCTGGGCCCCATTAGCAGTGTGATAAGAGCCACAGCCCAGAAGCCAGGCGCTGACACAGCCGGAAGCAAGGGACCCAGCTGAGCCCACAGACCCAGAGCTGGGATCCACTTCTGGTCACCACACAAGCTCCCAGGAGCATTTTGGGCTAACATTATGATATTTCTTTAGTAAACAACAGCTCCATTCCAGAGGTGTGTGTGTGTGAGAGAGAGAGAGACAGAGAGAGAGAGAGAGAGAGAGAGAGAGAGAGAGGGCATAGTGTGTCCCTGTGGAGGGCCAAGGTTGACTTTGAGAATCATCCTAAGTTGCTTCTACCTCCTTCTTGCTCTGCTCTGGGATTTCCCAGGCTTTGCCCACCAGGCCAGAAGTGTAGGCTGCTGCCATTTCCTCTTGAGTTTTTACATGGGACCTGGGATTCGAACTCAGGGCCTTCTGCTTGCGAAGCAGAGTCTTAACCGCTGAGCCACCTCTCCGGCCCTGTCTCAACAATGTTATGGAGAGGAACCGTGTCCTCTTCACGGCTCTTGTCAGGATTCAGGAGCTAGTGTTGTCATGGCAAATAGCAAAAGTGACGATTCCTAGAGATCTGTCAGGATGGAGTAGAAATTGGGCTCGTGAGACCCAATGAAGGAGCAGAAAAATGTCCTTTTGAATTCCAAAGACAGCCTTGTTAGAACAGCAAATCTACCTCAGACCCACTTGCTCCATCTGAAAGCCTGGCAGGGGGCGGAGAACCCAAACACCTGCATTTTCATACCACCCTAGCAAGGGCGTTTATTAAGATTCCACAGCCTGGTCTTCATCCCCATTGAAACTAGGGAGAGAAGTGACCCATCCCCACCCAGACCTTCATCCCATCGCTAGTGGAGGATTCTAGACCGCAGCGTCCCTAGCTGGACCTGGCTGTCGGAGGCCTCCCAGCGGCCTCCCAGCGGCCTCCCAGCGGCCTCCCAGCGGCCAGTGGAGCAGCAACAGCCATGGTAGGGTAGCGTGAGGAGCCAGAGCTGACACTACGAATTACAATCTAATAGCTTACCACGCTTCCCTCGCACACAGCAGCAAAGGTTACCGTGCAATTACGTGTCGCTACATACAAATGACAGAGCAGTTACGGTTACTTTACCAATTACAGGGAAATTGCTCCTACTCTGCAGAGACTGGCACTCTGAAAAGCTCCATCATCTCCACGGAAAGGGGATTGTAAATGTTGCCAGCATCTGTCCTCCCGCAAGGTCCCCAGACTCTGGGGCAGTCATTCAAGAAGCCCAGACGTGTCTCTGTGACATCACCGGAGAAAGACTGCAGAGACAGACAGTCCTGGGCGACTAGAGAGCTCCCCCAGAGTCCCCTTGGAATCACCCCCTAACCCTAGTTCCAATGACAAGCTCTTAAGGATCCACCCACCATGCCAACAGACCTGCCAATTCATCTTGGAGACTGCAAGGAATGAGGTGGGTTGACACCTGATCCTGAAGCCACTCCCTCTCCATAGCTGCCCCGGCCCCTTCCCTGCCACGCAGAGCTGGTTTAGTCCAACCCTCGGTTGCCCCATCTTTCCATGAACCCCATTGAGCCCTTATTATAGAAAGGTCAGAACTAGGCCAGAGCTCAGTGGTCCCAGGCAGTGCTAACGAGATGGAGGTCAGCAGGTCCGTCCCCCTGTGGGCCAATTAGCTGAGCTCTGGGACACAGTCTCTTCCATAGCCACAGGCAGCTCCTCATACCCCAGGCATCCACTGTTTACAAATAGCCCAAACTAACCAGAAAAGGAAAACCAGGTGAGATGGGGTGATAGATGCAGCCAACTGCTCCAATCATGGGGGTACCTGCTGAACCGTTCTGGACCCCGGGAAGGAAAACAACAAAGGCCTGATTTTGCCCTTGTTCTGTGGGCAGCGGAAAGAAAGGTCCTTACACCTGCCAGCAAAGCAGCAGCTCCCTGCTCACCCTGAAAGGAGAAGTATTATCTACCCTCAAGCTTGAGTCCTGAGGATACCCACACCCTGGCCCGGAGCGCCATGACCATCCATTAAATGAGGGTGAGAGCTTGCCCAAACTTGCCCACTCTGGGGTCATCTGGGTCTTTAGTGAGGTCTTTTTCTATTGGACTTGTTCTCTTCACCTGCATTCAGTAGGAGGAAACCAAGCCACTGAATGAAGGTGAGGCTGTGTGCAGTCCTTCGTTCACTATTTTCAGGCCATTTTATGGAGGACCAAGCACTAGTCCAGAATAGAAAGAGACAAATTCTGTCCTCTGAATTTTCTAATGTGGAGACAGGCCTAGGTTACGACTAGAGAAGCTATGGGGACCCTGCTGGGTCCTAGGTGGGGTACAGACAGCAAGGCCACAAACTGCTAGGGAAGCAGATGGGTCCTTCCAACAGCAGTAATACAGGGTCTCCTCTATTTATACCAACTGTAGGGGGCATCTGCTCCAGGAGAGAAGCTCTCACTATGCCCAAGAAGCCCATTTTACAGTAGACAAAATCAAGGGAGAGTCTCCCCTAGTGACCTATTCAAATTCCAGGGAAAGCCCAACCCCAATTTCCAGTCCAAAAATTAGAGTCCAATGTTAAGCAGAGGATTCCTCTGGGGTTGTTAATAGCTTCATAGGGGGATATTGCCTAGGCTAGGAGCTGTGCCCTTGCCACCTCCAAAGTTGGACACGACCCAATCATCAAAGTGGGCTCTTTTTTCCTGGGTCCATATGTCCCAGACAAAGTCTAACTGGATGTTCTGAAAAGAAATACAGGGTCAGAGAAAGAGGAAGGAAATCTGCAAGCCACTTTTTAATGAGGATGACAGGAGAAGGTCTTTGGTTCCTCATGCTCAGAAGCCCTAAATCTCTTTGCATTAATTACACCTGAACATCTGCATGTGTGCATGCCCTCCAGGAGCTGACCACGGCAGGCCTCTGCTGGAAGCCCGGTGTCAGTGAATTATCCACGTGGGATTTCTTTTTAAAGGAGATATTGATCAGATAAGCTGGAATAGCTCATATCTAAATACAGACTCTGATTGTATGGCTCTGAGATACAGAGAAATAATGATCACTCGCTTATTAGGAACCACAGCTCAAATGTGGCCACTGACTCTCAGGTGTTCATAAATGCACCAGGCCCCAAAGTTCAGAATATATTGACCCTCGAGACCAGACCCCGTGTGCCTACTCCACCTTCTTGGGGTTCTGGATATAGTGCTAAGCAGAGAGGATCAGTGGCCTAAGAAGAACTCCGGGAGGTGGCTTGGTCTTATCTTTGTTATCCTCTAAGACGTTGACATGTGTTTAAGTGATCGTTTCTATAACCAAGAAAGAAGTAATAATAATAATAATTTAAAAACTCATCTCTCCAACCCTTTGGTGGGTCTCCTGTTCGGTATAAATTTCCCCTCTCTTCTATGATTACTTACCATGTGTTTGAGGCCCAGGCTGACCCCACAGGGCCGAACTCTCAAAGAAACTAGAGAAGTGCTCTCACAGGTGAAGGCTGCTCCCTGCACCCGGGCTGGGAGCAAAGTGAGGTGCTACAGCCTCATCCACTTAGATACTAATGCATCATCTCAGAGTGATTCTTCATTGTGTCCTTTTCAATGAGATTTGTAGGGAGAATGAATGTGGAGAAAGAGGGGAGGGAGCATTATCCAACCAAAGCCACAATAACCCAGTTAGACAAATATGTTATTGAAGGGGCTCGCTGGAAAGGGTCTTGGGGTTGGAAAAACAACCCGATAAATTGCAACCAAGGTTCCCAAGAACCAAGAACCCCTTCTTCCAGGCATCTGGGAAAAGAAGGGAAGGGAGGGGTAAAAACGAGGAAAGGAAAAAGACCAATTGCGCTCTATGGGGAGTGAGGGGCAACTGCTGATGCAAATATCCATTGAATTAATGCACCTCAATGCCTATAGAACAATAAAAGCTATATGTAAAGGCAAGGTTCCTTTCCACACTCATTTTTTGAGCTCCCTGTGTGTTTGGGGAACCAACTGTGGCCTGGTGCCACCAGCGAGTTAAGGAGTTTTTCACTCATCATGATGACAAGCTAGCTTTCTAATAGCAAACTAAGGCCACACATTCAAGCTCTATTCCCAGGAGAGGGCCATTAATCCCGGCACACTTTCCACAGGCCAGGCTGCACAAATGGCGAGTGTTCCCAGCTCACACTCCCAGGGGGTGCTCAGCACAATTGGGATCCGGGGGGCTGGACCCATGACCCTCTCCTCATTAACCCAGCAGCTGAGAGCCCTGGGTTCCGCCTTCTGACAAGCAGCCAGGTCATGGCACAATGACGGGGGAAGGTCTGGACAGGCCAGAGCTATGGACCATCCTGGCAAGAAAATCAGGACTCTGCAGGTGGCAACCAGGCTGGGGGCAAACCCAGTAGCCCCAAGTGGACCCCTGGGGACTCCTGGGGAAGTTTCTCAGCCTTGTGAGTCCTACCAGCTAACTGCCGTTCCTTCAAGACCTTGGCATCAAATGCCCTCTCCCCCCATGGCTGCCTGTCAGAGGCAGATAAATCCCACATGGCCAGCCCATCAATCCCTAGCTCCCACTGTCCCTCCTAGAGTCTAAGGCAAAACAGCCTCAGTCACCACTCGAACTGTAATTGGAGCGAGGAACGCCACAATGATTAAGTTTGTGTGCTTCCTGGCGGGCACAGGCAAGCAGTGGCCCCACTTACCAGGCTGAATTACGGGGTAGGTCATTCCCTTGTTAGTGGGAATAAATTTTATTAGCCCCACTCTTACTGCTGTGTATCTTCTACTTTTACTCCTCAGGCCTGCGTGTCTGGGTAGTGTCGCCTGCATGCAGGATAAATCAGCACAACCCATCCCATTACATTTTGGAACGCTGACAGAGACACAGCAATGACACGGAGAATGAACGATGCCAACTTTCTTTGCTCCCACAGATCCTGATTTGTGTACTCGGACAGCATGTGGGGCCAAACCCACTAGGAAGAAGAAGAATGTAAATTGACAGGCAGAATGGGGGAGAGCTTTTTCGGTTGTCTCTTTTTTCTTCTTCTTCCCGCTAACTGGGCTAATGAAAAAGAAAGACGCGCGGTGTTCCAGCGTGAATTGTGGTCACTTCCTTCGGCCTTGCAAACGGAAAGGGACACCTGAGGCTAATGACAGCAAGAATGTGACTCGGGATTTATCTCCTCTCTGCATAGTCTCGGCAGCCACAATGGGAGCACATAGAAAGGAAGGCAGGCTGGCAAACAGGCACATTCCAGAAACCGAAGGGAGCATCTGGACTAAGTGGAGCCCAGAGCTCTCAAAAGGAGCTACTGATAATATCACAGCGATAATATGATGTCCCTGTTTAGTACATCCTAACCAAATTTGGGCATTCAGGACAGGGCCACAAGAATATTCATGTCCTATATATGCAACATGTTCTGTTGCTTATCTTATTTATTAATGGTCTGTTTCTCTTTTGCTCTTTATTGAAGGGATATGAGCTCTTATGAGCTCATTCTTAAACACAAAATTAGAGCGAAGGGGAAACTGTCTGCTAGCCCTGATGGAACTCAGGGACTGATACTGGCTGGAATGGAAAGATCTAGACTCCCAGGCTAGTAACTCAGGCAAGACGCCTCCCTGAGTGGATGACAGGAATCGAAGGGAAATTTATATCTCGATTCATAAGCGTGGTTGATCTATGTGCTGATGGATAAGTCAGCTTCCTCTTTTAGCTGAACTATGCCAATACTGAATGAAGAATGTGTGTGTGTGTGTGTGTGTGTGTGTGTGTGTGTGTGTGTGTGTGTACATGCACACGAGAAATGACTATCACTGTATCCTCTGCTGAGTGTAGTGTTTGGGCATAAGAGAGAACAAGCCAGAGAGTGAGGGCGACAGTGAGAGGCCAGACGACGCAGGGAATGAGAGGTAGAGCGAGACAACAGCAGAGAACCACAGACGACCACCGTCGTCAAGGGCAGGATGACAGACACAGGGAAGTTGTGTGCACACAAGAGCATGTGTACAGGTGTGTGTGTAGCAGCACTGACCCTGATGGTTTATCACAGACGGGCCCCACGCCCTCGGGTCACAGTTCAGGAAACTGCATGCTGAGAACTCTGAGAGCTACATTAAACTCTGTGTGCACGATTCCTGGGTTCTGCAGTTTCCGTGTTGGTCTCTAGAGTGGACATTCTCAGGGAACATATTCAGCCTAGGAGATGACTCTCAGCCTTCTTCCTCCTTTCACACTCGGTCATCATCACCCACCCCAAATAAATCCTGTTGGCCAAAAAGCGCAAGGTGGGTGGATGGCTTTGCACACATCACCTGGCACAGGAACTATGGTACTGTGGATGCTGGGGCTACCTTCTAACACTCACCCCAATCTTCAACAAAAAATCCTGTAGTGTCAATCAAAGGACTGGTGAGGAATTGGAGGAGATTCACAATGCATGCGCCTGTGGAAACACAAATGCGGTGTGCCGTGAACCCGTTCAGTGGGCTGCAGCGTTGGCAAGAGGCCTGAGGATGGGAAAGGAAGAATGAGAGAGAGAGGAGGAGGGGTTCCTGGACCGAAGGAGGGTGTGAGCCAAGCAGAAAGAGCAAACCACGTCTCACCATAACAGGAAACAAGCCCATCCAGCTCGAGTCACACTTCCTGCCCACGGGGAAATCAAAACAGCCCAGGCAGACTGGCCAAGACCGGCCTGGGGCAGCGGCCCAACTGCTCCGGATATTCATGTTCATGGAGTTGCAGGATCACAGGCGCCAGGCGAACCTGAGTGACCATCCAGGCTGGGACACAAGGCCACCCTGAGTCCACAGGGGTGATCCCCCATCTCTTCCCCAGGACAACCTACTGTGTCCTGAAAGCAGATGAGTCATGTAGCACACAGGGACAAGATCTAGGGATACACACGCTAGTGATGTATGCTGTTTGGCAGAAAGTGAAAAATGAAAACCTTGGTTGTTTGCATCGCTGGGTCTCTGTGGGACTAGCAGGGTCAGTGGATAAACCCTGAAGTCACGTGGGAGCTTGGTCTGGCCAGACGTCTGCTGTGTGGGCTTCTGAGATCCTGGGAGGCTTTTCCAGGCTGGAGTTCTGGTGAAATCACGCTTGCACCAAGTATTCATGAATCAGTTTTGCAAGTGCCCTGTCATGCCCAGATGGTCCCTGGATCAGGACCTGCCCACCTAGACCAATGCTACTATCACACCACTAAGAAATGTTCTAGTCTATTAATTACACGACATTGAGGTAAGTACTTGACTTTTCTGGTCTTCTGTCCCCTCGGCTGGCGAGAATGCCCCTTTTGTTGTTCTATGGTACCCAGAGATATGAAAAGAGGGGGATCACCTCATGCAGTGGCAGGGCTGTGCACAAATGCTTCAGTACTGTGGTCAGATGACTTGGTGGCCATCACTCCCTGATCCCAGTAAAACAGCCTAAAAGGTGCGAGGCAATAATTCTGGATAATAGTTTTTGACTTATGGACCCAGATTTTCTGGTGGAAGGTCACCTCAAGGTCAAAGCCCAGGGGAAAGAGCTTATTTGCACCCTGTCTGTGCCAGCCACTTTTATCCAGCTTTTCAGTCCTAAGGCCAGGGTTGCCCAACGCCCATCCACACTTCTTAGCTGACTGCAAAGTTCAGTGGAGGGAGAGATGGATACTCCCATCACGCAGGTTGCGGTGACTTGCTCCTCTTCCTCATGACGGTTCCTGGAGACTGGTATGTTTCATGCTCTCGGTGAGTTCATTGCCAAAAACATAGCCAGGACTGAAGATGTGTCTCCACTCATCAGCTCACTTGAAGGCAGAGGCTCTGCGAGGGACTCCAGCAAAATGAAGAAGTTCAGGAGGGTAGATAACCATGTCTTAGGCCTTAGCGGTTCACCGCAGTGTCTCTAGCAGGCTGCCCTCTCCAGGTCAGAAACATCAGCCCCCTGAGAGAAACGCTGGCTGCACAGGGTCCCGGCACATGGCAAAGCAGGTTATGAATTTCTCAGCCCTACAGTCAGGGGCTGTGTAGACACAGGTGGCAGGGAGCCCTTGAAGCAGTGTGACAAAGGGACAGGGGGTCAGAGACAGAGGCCCCTGGTGCAGACTACGGAAATCAAGCCATGCTTCCTAACCTGATTAGATGATGACTAGCAAAGCCAGACAGATCCTTTGAGGTCCCTTATACTCATGCCATTAAGAAACCCTTAGAGCACATTCAGACTCGAGCACATTTGTTCTTGGACAGCTTTTCTATTCTGACTGGAGAAGACCAGGATACAGGAAAGAAGGGCTTGAGAGGCAAAGGTGGGGGGGCTATTCTCATTGCCACAAATATGGGGCAACAAGCATCTCACCTGCTCTCCACAAGAGCCACACCCAGCACAGCTCAGCATTTCACATTCGCAACATGCAAATTCGCAGCCACGCTCCCATGAAGCCGCCTCTAGCCGACCTACCAGTCTATCTCCGATGTGACTGCCGTCAGCTTTCCCTGGTCACAGAGAACAAACGCACCAAGGAGCTCTCGGGGAGAACTGCAGCCAGCAGGGCCTGGCCTCACGGCTCAGCACTTTGCCTACTTAGGGGTTCAACGGAAGCTCTCTGACATCATGGTCTGAGTCATATAGGTGTTCTCTGCCCCCCACCCCCTCCACCCATCTGCCGCTGAACACAACCAGAAGGGAGGCCAGGACCTTGTGCAGTACACAGGTGGCCACAGTCCTGCTCTTCCCAGCTCCGAGTTCAGAATGAAGCTTCCAGGGAATGGAAGGGGCCATAAAAGCCTAAGACGTATCCTGAGATGAGAATTCAACTTAAGAGAATCAAGACAGCAGGGGCTGCAATCAAATCATTGCATTGGTTTGCCCACTGGTAGGCCATTCATGCCACGGTGGGTGCCCAGGCTAGTTCAGCTGCCTTAGACGGGGCTCAGGGGACCACATATGCAAGGAGATGTAGGAATGGGAGGAAGATGTCTGCAATGGAGACTGCAAAGGAGTAAGAGAGGAGAGAGGTGGGAGGTGGGAGAGAAGGGGGCAGTAGTGGGGGAGGAGGGGGAGGAGACGACACATAAATCCATTCTAGTTATGTAGGAAAGTTTCAGAATATAAAGAAAAAATCACAGGGGGAATCAAGAAGATGGAGTAAAGACACCCGTGTGTACACACCTGGCAACCTGTTTGATTCTCGGAGCCCACATGGTAGAAGGAGAGAATAGATTTCTAAAAATTGGCCTCTGAATTCCATGTACACATCTCTCTTTCTCTCTGTCTCTCGCTCTGTCTGTCTCTCTCATAAATAGATAATATATTTTTGAAACCACTGGTGATAGTCTCCTTTTAAGCTCTGCAAGTTGTAACTACAACAAAGCCCTCAAGGCACCTCTGCTCTACAAACCACGTCCCTAAAAGCCAATCACCTAGGGGTACACCTAGGAGATCGTCGTGTCCTGTACCAGGAGCCCTCAAGTCCAAAGCCATCTGACATTCAGTTCTCACTTCCACGCTCGAAAGGACCCCCCCCCAGATTTAGAGACAAAAGAGAACTCATCTTGCCCATATTCTGCCTCTAGACAGGATGAGATAGAGAAACTAACCCCAAGCGCATGACGCAGACTGGTCAAGAGAAATAAGGACATCCACATGGCGACGCTGGCTTGGGTAACTCAGGAGTCCGGCCCGGCTGATGCCAACATTGTGTTGTGTGGAACATGTGTGGTCTGTGCCGAGTCCAAATGAATTGTAATAAGGGGGCCAGAGCAAAGTAATTCAGGTCTTGGCCAAATCAAGGGAAACTGATACTGTGCATTAAAAAGCCGCCCTGGCCTCTTTTAGACTGGCTGGGAGACACTCCCCCCACCTCCCCCTGCTCTGTGCAGTTTCTGGCTGCCTTTTTTCTAGTCTCAGCCCCAAACTCGCCTCTAACTTGAAAGGGCTAATTAAAGCCAAAAGAAAAATCAAAAGCTTTTTATCTGGCCCCATTACTCCCAGTCCTGGCATTGGTCTGTTTCACAGAGCTGTATTCTCTCTGTTCTCCAAGGATACCACGCAGCGTTAGGACCTGCCACTCTGCAGCCTCCTGCAACGAACTTGGCTTTGGTGTGGTGACAGGGAGCAAGGGTAGGACAGACACCTGCCCTTGGCAATCAGATGGATCCCTACAGACGCCACTGCTCCAAAAGCCAAGGCCCAAAGTACATTTTTGAGCAAGTTTTCTACAGAAAACTGTCAGATGGCTAACCCTTCTGATCGCCAAAGAACCAGGTGTTTAGTAAGCACACAGCACAAGCTGGCTAGTTTCTAACATGGAAGAACACAGGTGTGTGACTTGCCCTGGGGGGGATATTTATTGTACGTATGGGAGAGGGAGAGAGAAAGAGAGAGAAACTGACAGACTTGTATATGTCCTGCAGGCAAAGAGGGCGATTGTCAAATTCTGGCTCTGTCACTTGCTCATAAGATATGTGACCTTGGGTCATTAATGCACCTGGCTGAGAATCAGGGCACTTCGATGCAAAGTGAAAGTGTTCCCACGGTACTATGGTTTGAAGTTTGGCCTCCCTTCCCGACTCAGGTTTAAGCTTATTTGCCCTATTTACGACATACAGAGGTGGACTATTTAAGACTAATTCAGGTATGAGGGTTCTGCCCTCATGAGTGGATTATTCCTGTATCATGGGAGTGTGCTAAGGGCAAGGGCAGCCTCCTCTTCCTCTCATCTCTTGCCTCCTCTTTGCCCTTCTGCGCTGTTGTGACAGTCCTTCGCTGAGGCGGGTTATGCAAAATGGCTTTCTGGTCACCCCAGAATCCAGTGTGCAATGCACTTACATAGCACAAATCAGGACCTGTCACTGTCTCCATTCACAAACAGTCTTCTTGCTGCCAGTGTGACTATAGGATCCAAAAAACTTTGGGAACAGGGGATTTCATTTTTGCTGATGCTTCTTGGTTACACTCTACCATAGCTGCAGAGTTCATAGCAACCTCAGGACCAAGGCAACTGGACAGACTCTGCTGGAAAGGACACACTTTCTCACTTGCCGAAGTCCCTTTATACTGCATGCCAACATATGGCAAGGTACTGAAGAAGTTATCTTCACCTTACCCACCCGCTCAGGGAATGATCTCGCCCACCATGGTCTGAGTCATCTCACATCAATTGGATAATCTCCTGCAAGTTTGCTCAGGACTTGCTTAACCACTAGTTCTTCATAGGAGTGTCCAAAGCCTCAGCTGTCAATTGTCAAGTGACACAGTTATATCTAGTTGGAGCATTTCCCCTAGAGTTCACAGCTTTTCACAGATCCTCTTAACTGGATCAGCTAGTATCCCAGACAATGGACTCCAAGGGAAATTCCCCAAGTTGTACTAGGTATAGTGACAAATATTTGGCAGCTTAAAGTAGGATGATCACAAGTTCTAGTCTATCCACCCAGGACTGTACAAGACCCTATGGGAAGGAAGGAGGGAGGGAGGGAGGGAGAGGGAGGGAGGGAGGGAGGGAGGGAGGGAGGGAGGGAGGAAAAGAGAGAAAATGAAGGAAGTAAGGAAGGAAGGAAGAGGGAGGGAGGGAGGGAGGTAGGGAGGGAGGGAGGGAGGGAGGGAAGGAAGGAAAGAAGAAGGAAGGAGGGAGGGAGGGAGGAAAGAAGGAAAAGAGAGAAAATGAAGGAGGGAAGGAAGGAAGGAAGGAAGGAAGGAGGGAAGGAAGGAAGGAAAGAGGGAGGAAGGAGGAAGGAGGGAGGGAGGAGGGAGGAGGAAGGAAGGAAGGAAGGAGGAAGGAAGGAAGGAGGAAGGAAGGAAGGAAGGAGGGAGGGAGGGAGGAAAAGAAAGAAGGAAAAGAAAGAAAGAAAGAAGAGACGAAAGAAGAAGAAAATGAGAAGAAAACAAAGAGAAGAGAAGAGAAGAAGAAAGAAAAGAAAGAGAAGAGAAGAGAAGAGAAGAAAGAAAAGAAAAGAAAGAAAAGAAAAGAAGAGAAGAAGAAAGAAAAGAAAGAAAAGAAAAGAAAAAGAAAAGAAAAGAAAAGAAAAGAAAAGAAAAGAAAAGAAAAGAAAAAAGAAAAGAAAAGAAAAGAAAAGAACCCACAAGTTTAAATCACTGGCCTGGGTTCAGGCAGAGTCCCTGAATTCTCTGGCCTGTCATTAGCACCTTTCCTGCTTCCTCTGTGGCAGATCTCTTGGCTTTTCAGAACCTCCAAGTAGGATGGAACTTTCCTGGAAACCAGCCTGAACCAGAATACCAGGACACCAAGCCTTGCTGAGTTCCTGCTTTCTCCCCACTTTTGCCACCCCCACCCCAAATCTCATGCAGGGAAGAATGCTGTCAGTCCCCATGTGCCATGAAGAGGAGTAAGTGTCCCATGCTTGGAAGAAATGTGCTTTGAGAAAGAGAACTTCTGCTTTTTAAATCAAACAAAACATATTTTCCTCCACCGAAGTTTGAATAGGAGTCAAGAATCACATCAGAGAAAAGGCAAGCTTTTATCTGATGGATGATGCTTTTCTTCCTTTCTTCTCAAATTAGGAATACGTGACAGACTGCCAACTAGGTTTATAATTTTTTTAGTGGGAAAAAATATAAAGCAGAGTACTACTCATAGGCAATGCCCTTAACAGAACCTTCCAAGTCCCACAGAGAACGACGACAGACACACAGAAGGACATTGTTATGCAATGAACACAAGCCAAGGACAGAGTGGCAGACCTTTCGGCTCACAGATGAACAGGACTGGAGAAGCAGGAGGTCTCACCTGAGACCACCCAGCCAGGTCATAGCCTGACTTCTGCCTGTGCCCCAGGCACTATAGGCACCTCTCCGGGTCTCCCAAAGCCCTTCTGTCCTCTGTGCGACTCTTTGGCTGCTCCCAGGCTCCTTCTACATGGCATATGAATGAGAAGAAGCTTCGTACATAACATAGTCAAGCACTTCCAACCCCTATTTACTCTACTCTTGCCATTTCCTACAGATAAGTAAGAAGTGTGCTGGGATTGGAATGTGAATTATCCCAAACAGACTTATGTATTTGGACACTTGGTCCCCAGCTGATGGAGTTGTTCAGGAAGTTTATGGAACCTTTCGAAGGTGGGGCCTTGCTGGAGGAAGTACATCATTAGGGGTGGGCCTTGCTGGAGGAAGTACATCATTAGGGGTGGGCCTTGCTGGAGGAAGTACATCATTAGGGGTGGGCCTGGAGTGAAGCCTCCTTCCTCCTGTTTGCTCTCTGCTTCCTGACAGCCAGTGGAATGTGAGCACTGGCCTCATGCTCCTGTTGCCGTGCCTTCTCTGCCGTGATGGACACGCTATCCCTCTGGAACTGAGAAGCAAAATAAGCCCTTTCTCTCTTAAGTTGCTTTGGTCGGAGTATTATATCACAGCGGCAGTAGAAGAACTAACACTAAAACCATCACGCACCTGAAATACCATGTCCATCTCAAATGTAGAAAGCCTTGTCACACTCATCCTCTCTCTACTCCTGCATGATTTCACCCTAAGCTCCCAGAAGTGTGATTTTTCAGGCTTGGTCCATGAGAAAGATATGCACATGCCTTGATATGTGGCATACACCATAATCCAGTTTTCTAATATTCTCGGCACAGGCAGCATTTACTCTGTACTTTCTTATCCGTTCCCAGCACTGCCTCTCACAATGAGCACACTCACGGAGAACAGAGAACAATATACCAATAGGAGATCTATATTTCGGACCCATGTCTGACTCTCTTACACACTGAGGGTATTTGAGCTGGTGATGTTCTAAGTCCACAAGACCCAGAATGAGATGTGTTCATCCCATTTGAAAAATTTAAGTAATACACAGTGCGTAGAGACTATAAGACCAAGGTACTCATCTCCCACACTCTGCTATCCCACCTCACGGCTGTCCGCCCACTCACCGCGCTACTACAGGGGATGTCCTTCACTTTGAGCCAGGCCAGGTCCAGCGTGCCCTCGCCCCGGTAGCAGGACTGTAGGCGCTCCTTAATACGGTCATTGATCTGCTTCAAGATGAAGATGCACAGGGCCGACTCATCCAGAGACTTCATCTTGCGCTTCTGGCCCTTAGAGAAGACGGTGAAGAGAAGGTCATCATCCGGATGGACTCCCAGGGTCTGGCCAAGCACAGACCCTGCTTTGGACAGGTAGGCGGCCTGCAGCAAGCGATATTCCACCCCGTTGCGCTCGCAGCCAATGGGCACCTCCACGTAAGAGTTGAAGGCCGTGTCCTCTTTGCAAAGCCGCACCAACTTCGACGTGTACACCTGTTCCTTTGTCGTAGAGCCTGGGGGAGACACCATCTCAGGTTGAAGGGTCAAAAAGTACACAAAATTACCACTGCTGAATCCGTAGACATAGTAGATATCGAAATCAGGGATGACGGTGAACGTGTCCGAAGGGATCTTAATCATGGAGGCCACAAACTCGTCATGGAAAACGTAAGCAAACATTCCATCTGCCTCAGAGTTCTTGGTCAGCTTGCGGCTGGAGATGGTAGGAAAATACTCGGGCTTGCCATCCACTGCCGTGGCGATAAAGAGCTTATCATCCAGGTTGCTGTAGGAGACAATCACCCCGAAGACTGAGCCGCTTTCATTCACACCTGACAGGTAGTGCTCCTTCTTGTGAAATGGCTCCCCCAACTTGAAGAGGTCCTCCAGCCTCAGGAGCTTACAGATGCCCTGGTAGAGACTCCCACACGCGATCAGCCTGTTCTCCTTGTAGTCTATGAGGAGCATCTTGTTGACATTATTGGTGGTGGTCAGGGGCTCGTTGCAAGTCTGGACGATGCGGGGTGGGTAACACTTGGGGTTATCCTCATCAGGACCTGTCTGATGGGTCACTAAGACCTTGAGGTCACTGGAGAGTTTGTAGATCCGATTGACAGCCCCCAGGTAAATGTGCCCTGTCCTCTCATCCACCACGAGGTGATTGAAGCCCTCGGCCGGCTCCCCCCGGAATGTCAAGAAAGACCGCTTCGGAGACAGCGGGGGTGGCTGCCGTGGGAGCAAAGTGGAGGAGCCCACCCCCACCACCAGCAGGTGGGAGAGCAGGCAAGTCCAGTTCCAGCCCATGGCTTTCATCTCAGAGACGAGTCCTGGTGACACAGCAGCAGTCCGGCACAGCGCTCCCCTTGGAGGGCCAGGACTCGGCGCGGCCGCCTCCCCTGCGGGAGAAAGAAAAAGACTGAGATACGGAAAAACCATGGCAGGTCCAGACAGACTCTGCCCATCCTGCATGCATACAACGCGGATGCCCTGGGGGAGTCAGGGTCCAGTGGTCCCCTCCCCCAACCTCTGTGGGCGCAGCAGACAGAGGTGGTCAGAGCTGAGTGGTAGCAGCCATAATGGCAGTGGGGATGGTGCTGACAGGAGACAGTACTGGCTGCGTGCCAGTCCCTGACCAGTACTTACTGGGCACTGGCTCATTTCATCTTAACGAAACTCTTGCATGCTGGGCATCTTCCATGGACCCTCCGTCTGTCATCAGGCACCCAGCAACCAGCATGAGCAAAGGTGGGAGAGACCATCAATACTGTCGGGGGGCTCATCTGGAGTTTCCAAGGACAGGCCCCTCCACACTGCCTTTCTGCCTCTGGGTTCTGTGGACCATCTCCTGCCAGCTTCATCTGGCCCTGGAGGAGCTGTTCGGGAACCCCAATCGTGGCATTACTCCCGAAAGAACCCACCTTTCATGAAGACTCCCTTTGTTAAGACTCCCTTTGTTAACCTTGATTCAAATGACCAAATTAGCATATGTTACATCCGGCCTGGATCTAACTAAGGGCCACAGAAGCACACGTGAGTCTGAACTCATTTTCCAGCTAAGGAATATAAGTGTAGGGAAGCTGCATGACTTCTGCCACTGACAGTGGTAGAAGCATTTTGGGTCACATAGGACCATGGTAGACCCTTAGCCATCTCAGTGGACCCCAGCCTCTCGCAGAGGGGCTGGATTGCATTTTCATTACCCAGAGAAGACTTAGTTCTTCCTTAAGCTTTTTGTGACAGCTACTGCCCTGATCCTGTGTGTCTGATCTTCCTGCAGGGACCTTTGTGACTCCTTGGTCAGACAGCATGGTGAGGACAAATGAAACCCACGTCCTACTTCCCTTTACACTACGGTAGCCACTAGTTCTTCTGGGGACACTTCCCAGCTCTGAAACCTCATGTCATTTTAATGGGGTAGATCTTGGCTTGCCTTTTCTGGAGCAGAATCCTTTGAGAAGTTTTCATTAAAGGAAAGGGAGAGGGACTGGAGAGGTGGCTCAGGGGTTAAGCCTCTGCCTGCAGGCAGAAGGTCCTGAGTTCAAATCCCAGATCCCACGTATAGACGCCAGGCAGAAGTGGGGGTGGCCTGCGCTTCTGGTCCTGGTAGGGCAGAGCTTGTGAATCCCGGGGCAGAAGGAGGTGAAGGTGTCCATGGTGGTTCCCAATTCGTCCGTGGTTCTACACACACACATACACACATGCGCGCGCACATACATACACACACACGCACAATTGAATAAATAATAATAAAGGAAAAGGAGAGGGAGGGAGAAATGCTTAAAGAAGCCAGCAGTCAAGTGAGTATGTACGTAAGTAAATAAATAAATAACTCCCTGGGTGACGAAATTGCTGTCCATGTTAATGGTCTTCCTCGTTTCTATGCCACATGGGTTTCCAGGGGACACCTCCATGCTTCTCCCAGCTTGGATGAAATAAGGGCAGGAATTGCCAATATCTTATTTGGAGGCATCTCAGCTCTGTGGGATTTCTAGTTTTCCTCTAAAGCTCCAAAAGCTGGGGTAATGGGATGAGATAAATTGCTAAAGTAACAGCAGTCGCCCCAGCAGGAAGTAAGCATGAGGTAAGCTGGACACCCAGAGAAGAAAAGAAAAATAACTTGAAGATTTTGCAACATCAGCCAAATCCTAAGAAAAAAAAAGCCTGGAGTTTCTCAAGAAGCAAGGGATTGGCAGATGGGAACCCCCATATTTCCAACTGCAGTCTTGCAAGCTAAGGGCCTTCATTCATTCCCCCAACGTGGCAAATGTTTGCTCAGAGCATGTGTAGCATAAAGCAAGATGCTGCCGGAACCTTGAATGTGGGGGTGCACACACCCTGGTATGTGTTTGGAATCCCCACACATTTTTTTAATCTCAGCCCTGGGGAGCCAGAGACAAGAGTGACTCACTAGCCAACAAGTCTAGCCTAATCCAGCAAGTGACCCAGACAATGTGAGAACCTGTCTTAAAAATCAAAGTAGACTGTGCCGAAGGAAAGAGTTGACCTCTGACCTCCACAGGCACAGACACATATTTGCACTTGCATACTTACTTACTTACTTAATTAATTAATTAAAAAGATGGGGATCGAGCACAGCTCCAACCTCTAACTTCCCATCCAGTGCTCCTTCATTCACATATGGCCACACTCCTCACTTTACCCAAACCCACTCTGGCCTGTGCTCCCTGGCCTTGGTCTGAGAGTGACAGCTCTTGGGGCACCATATGTTAGCACGGCGCAGATCAGCTCTGCTAACAACCAAATTCCTGCAGGGCTGGCCTGCTTGCTCCAGACAGGCACAGGCAGGTCCGGGCTTGGCCACCAGCCCTTGGGGAGGGACTCTGAGCAGTCCCTATATCAGAACATGCCATGTGCTGCAGAAAGCATGCCTGCCACATGGCCCACCTTACTGTACGCGCTCACAGACCCACAGTCAATCAACAGCTCCCCAGTCGGCGCCAGGCGAGGCAAGGAAACCTGTAATCACGAATTTACTGAGGAGAAAGGTGCCACCGCTCATTCTCCATCTTCTATTAGCACCTAAATGAGACACAGTTATGCATCTCAAATGCTCATCACCCTCATCTGGAGATGGCAAAATGACTGCGCCCAAAGGGGCGGGGAACAACAACACATGATGGAAATAGCCAGCCTTTCATTTCTCCCCCACGAAAGGGGGTGATTAGGAAAGGAGGAATAGAGAAACGGAAGCAGAAGGGTGCGAACAAGCATAGGGAAGCACCAACCAGCCCCCCGTGGAGCTCTCCTGGCCCCCCCACTCAGAACTCGCAGGTCAGCAGAGTCTCTCCCAAACCAAGACCCCCTAAGACTGCACTGATGGAGCTCCTAGAGTGCTATGGATGGGGGAGCTCTCCCGGAACACCACTCTATGTCATTGGTCACCCTACCTAAGGAGCCCCCACCCCAATCTCAGCTCCTTCCCATCACTTCATTTACACGTTGCTGTTCAGCTAGCTTTAAAAATAAAACATCAGTGGTAACATCTGCCCAACCTGGGCTCTTACAGTTGTGGGAACAAGACCTTCCCCCAAGGTACCCCAAAAGCCTTCCTAAACTAGGCAGAGTGAGAGAGGGGACAAAAGATGAGAGATTCCTCCCACAAAAAAAAAAAAAAAAGAATGAACCAAACCCAAACACTCTGCACCTCTCCTTCTCTAAAGTCAGACTTTATTTCTGAGTGGTCTCAGGGGAGATGGGACTCATTTTTAGAAGCGGATTCTCATTTTGATGAAAGCAGTTGGCACTGCTTTTGTTTTATGCGGCAAGTTTTGAAGAGCTCCAACTAATTTTCATGAAGTAATGCCGTCCTCTCAGATTCCTGAGTGGCAGGAAGAAAGTTATTAAGAGCAGTTTAAAATAGCAATTAGCTCACAAAATTCCTTCAGCATTTGGAAGGCGTTTCCATGTTCGTGGCCTTCAAGTGGGGAAGTCGATTTGGAACATATCTCTTTACAGATAAAGAGACTGGGGCAGAAAGCTGATTCAGATGTTGCCCACAATCACATAGAATTTTGTCAGAATTTGGAGGACTCCTTAGGTCCCTGTCATTGTTCATAGGACATTTTCTTCTGGGTGGAGACATGACTCTGAGAACTTTTGCTATGGATTGAAAAAACACCCCCTCAAAAAAAACCTCATATGCTAGAATGACATTTCAAAATATAAGTCATGACCCACCCAGAGTTTAGTAATCAACCAAGTAGGTCATGAATTTCTTTCAACATAAAATAAAATGGAAGAGAAACTATTAACGTGTGATATGCAGAAAAAAGAGGTACTATTTAGACTGGCTTCACATCTTATATGTACATATGCAATATATGTATATTGAGTATGAAGTAAATATGTTTCTTACTATCTGTCACTGTGATGCTTACTTTTATGTGTCAAGTTGTCTGAACCACAAGACCCAAAATATTGGGTCAAACATAATTTTTAAGGCTCCTACACAAATGTTTTTGGATGAGATTGATACTAAAGACACTGTATTTGGAATAGAGCAGATGATCTCTATCATATGGGTGGGCTTTGGCCAATAATTGAAGGCTGAATGGAAAGAAAAGACTGGCTTCCTCTGAACAAGAAGGAATTCTGCCTATCTATAGCCTCGGACTTGAATTTGAACTGTAATATAAATTCTTGTCTGGGTCTCTAAGCTCTAGATTTTTTATTTAGTACCTCTTATTTGTTTGTCATCTGTCTGTCTTTCTATCTACACACACACACACACACACACACACACACACACACACAGAGGCTCAAAAGCCTATGGTAGAATTGGTTCCCTCCCTAGTTCCAGGCATGCATGTGATCTGGGTTTTCCCAATCACACAGAGCAAAAGTCAGGGGATTAGAGACTTTGTCTCGGGGCTGAGTACTGAGGCAATTTGGTCTCTTGAACTCAATAGACTCTGGAATGACCTTGGAGAGTCACTGGGCATAAGAATTTCTGGGATCATCTGTAATCCAAGGGGTAGAAACATAAGGAGAAGATTCTCAGAGAATGAAACCAAAAAAGAGCAGAAGTGAGCCAAATGACGGAGAGCACCGAGTTCCAGTCCTCACACCATGCAGATGTCTAGCTCATGTTTACAAAGCTACCTGTGTGCCTGGCTTTCCCAGATATATAAGCTCAAATGTTCCTCCTTCCAAAACATTTTTTGAGTTCCATTTTCCATAACTTGTTAATGAAAGAATCCTAAGTCACACAAAAGTTCAAAAGTATCTAACACCACATCCTTTCTACTTGGGTGTTCTTCAGTGAGGTTATATGACCACAGAGATTTCCACCTCTTCTCCCATAGAGATCATAGTTCTACAGGTAGTGACACATTGTTGTAGGTAAAACTCTAGGGAGGATGTGCAAGTGTGTGCTCATATGTGTGTGTTGACTTACATGACCACACACTGCTCCCTAGTAATCTGCAGGTTGGATCAACAAGTCTCCCAACATTTCTGTGTGTTCATGCCTTCAGTGTCTGGAGTTTCATCCGTTCTGCAAATGAAGTTTTCTCTGATCCCAACAAGGGTCTAAAATGGCCTTCTACATGTTAGTACAGGAACCAGTGCCTAACAGAATCTTGCAGGGTTCAGACTATTAAATTTGTCTACTGATACTAATTTTTGTAATATGATGAGTATTTTAAGAATCATATTTAAGGATCATATTTTTTCTATCACTGAATAGTCTCCGCTCCAAGACCAGAGCCTTGAGATATAGTGGGTATATAGTAAAAGTTAGGGAGGGAGAAGGAAGGAAGGGTGGACTACTCCATGATAGAATATATAAGATGGCAGCTTGTATCATTGATGAAGGCATTTCAACATCAATCTTGGTGCTGGGCGAACTATCTGAAAGAGGGATCACACTAAGTAAAGGCTGGTTTCACCCTACTCTAATCCAGGGCTTATAAATACTTAAAATACTCGATTTTGTCCTTTTAAAACATGAGTTCAAGGGTATCAGAGAAGCTACATCTTTCATACATGATTTATAATGAGACCAGCAGTCCTACCACCTAGAATCTAACAAGTCACCTTGAGCCTGCAAATTAGACTTTGTCCAACTCAGCTAAGCATATCAGTGCAATAGGCCCTGTTGAGGGCAAAGAACTAGGCTTGAGGAAGTTACATTGAGGAAAACAGTGCAGAAGACACCAGTCGCAGGATGACACCAAGCAGGCGTTCGTTCAGTCATGTATTGACGGCCCCCTTTTCCCCAGCAAATGATTGTAGATTGAGTACATGCCACAAAAAAATCCTGAGTTAAGGGCAAAAGGCAGGTCATCCTGCAAACAATGCTCCCTGCTCTCCAGTGCTCTGGGGTCTCTTATTAGAGGTCTAGCTGCCTCCACTGGGAAGCTTGGCAGAACTCCACTTCCCCAGCTCTGTGTCCTGCAGGCAGCACCTGAAGTCTAGGTTGTTTCATTTCCAGCATACAAGTGGACCAGGGACAGAGACTAATTTTACACACACACACACACACACACACACACACACCAGTGCATGCTGTCCCAGTGAGTGAAGTGTCAACATCCAATGCAGATGAAGGGGACCACCAGCTGCAGTAAGCATTTCCCAGACTCTACATTTCCAGTCTCCTGGTTGACCACATGAGCACTGTGTCAAAGCAGAGAATAAATGTGTCTCCTTGCCCTGTGTGATGGTTAGTGGTATCAATTTGACAGGATCTGAAATACAGAAGAGACAAGCCTCCAGCAAGACTCCAGCAACCTATGAGGAGTTACTTAGCCTCTGAGAAATCCTGGGAAGGATTACCTTGATTCAATTTAAGAAATGTGGGAAGACCTGTCCAACTGTGGGCTGCACATTTCACGCACTGGAAATCAGGACTGAATAAAAAGCATCCGTCACTTTCTACTTTCTAATTGTGGATGCGTCGAGCTCTTGCTACCCTGATATCCCCACCATGACAGATTAGACCCTTAAACTGTGAGTCAAAATAAACTCTTTTTCCCTTTAGTTGCTTTTCTTTTGGTGTTTTTTTTTTTTAATATCACAACAGGAAAAGAAACATGGCTTGAACGTGCCCCCAGATTTTATCAATTGGATATTTGAACCCCACATTTATATGCTGATGGTATTTAGAGATGGGGTATTTGGGAAATGATCAGGATCAAGTGAAGTCACCAAGGTAGGGACTTTGGGATAAGGCTGGGATAAGAAAGGGATCTGAGCCTCTGTGTTATCATGGGACACTTCTGCCATATCACAACCTAGTCAGAAGTCACCTGCTATATACTATGCCATGTTCTTGGACTTCCTGACCTCCAGAAATGTAAGCTAAATAAACCCTTTCTTTATGAACTACCCAGCCTTAGTTATTTGATCATGACCACAGAAGGTGGATGGAGACACGACAGTTTCTTTCACCATCCAGCTGAATAAATAGGACTCTGTGAACCTATGGACTAGTGGAGCTCCAGATGGAGAGATCCTCCCATGTCAGACAAGAAAGCAGACATCGCTGTGATGGCTCTCTAACTTTGCCCAGTACCCTGTGATTTACACAAGCAGGTTCTGTACCCAGACAGCATGCTGCAGATCAGAGCCAAGACCCACACCTGATGCTGGGACCCTTAGAGTATCTTCCCTTTGTTGTGCATCACACTGTTGGCCTCAGAGAACATCCTCTGTGGGTGTCAGCAACCTTCTCCTTTGCTCCCAAAGCTATACTGCTCAATGAGATCAAAGATCAACATGTCAACATTCACACATACAAATAAAACTTTCCATGTTTTTCAGTGGCTGCTCCCAATTCATGGGCCCAGAGAGACAGTGCCTCTGCAGCTGAGAGCAGAGCGGGTGCTGGGTACCACCAGCTTCTATCCCAGCTCATGTAGGAAGCACCAGGCTTTCACTGATTCACAAAACGGACAAATTTAGGATTCCTACTCTAATCTGTAAATTTTACTCAGAGTAACATCTTCAGAAAGCCAAGAAGTTTTTTTTCCTACTGTTTACATTTTTTCACTTTCAACTCTGAGTTTCTGGAAATGGATCCAGGAGTTATTTTGTGTCTGTTTTCTTTCTTTTCTTTTTTTTTTTTCTGGAGTACTCTATTTACATGCAATCTCTATGGCCCAGCTGTGCAGCTGGCTACAGACTGGTGACCGTGGTGGGAAGCCAACCCAGCCAGGTCACATGTGTTTGCTTGACTCATTATAGTCAAGTCCTGGCCTTCGCTGTCACTCTTTAGCCCTTGCCTCAGAAGCCAGTGTCCCATTCATAAAAGGAGACAAGCCACAGAATGTGGGCGTCCCACAGAATGTGGGCGTCCCACACAATTCACATTACCCTTGGGGTGTGGTGGGAACCAAATCAAAGCAACTGTGTCCCCAAGGGAAGGTCACAGTGTTATCCCAAGATAGTCTTTGGAACAGGGGGGACCTCAGATTATCCAAAACCCAGAAACAGTTCAGAATGGCACCCTCTCCTCCAGTCTGCCTTCCGAGGGCTTCTGATACTATTGTTTTGAGCAATGAGCAACATAAAATTGACGATAAGGGGAGGACCAGGGATGGGTTAAAAAGAGGAGGGAGACGAGGGGGTCATGGGGAGCCTGCCAGCCACAGACCGAGTCCTCAGCCACCAGGCAACCAGCCCAGTCCCCCAGCTAATTCAGCACCACGTTCAGCTCTCATGACTCACTCTTCCCTTAATCCTTAGGTCCTGGTTGGTTGAAAAGGCTGGCGAAAGTGTTACCATGGACAGAGCCTTTGGCTCCTGCCTAGAAGCCTCCACAGGAGGGTGAGTCTGTGAGCTCTTTCCATTCAGACACTGGGGCTAGCCTGACCTCAAGGTCTTGGGCTCTGGATTCCACTGCCTCCTTCCTCTTGTCCCAGCCTAGAAGACAGTCTCCCAGGGCTTAGTGCTGCCATCAACCTGCCAAGTCTGTGTTCCCAGCAAAGCTGGGGCCACTCCGTGGGAGTTCTTCATTCTGATCAGAAGGCACCCCTTGATATTCCAGGCACCAAGCTGCTAAGTGGAGGCAGGAGTCACTAAGCAATGGCTAATGTCTCTCTACTCTAAGACTAGCCAGAGGAGTTTAAAGCCACAACACTCCCCCCAGGGAATCCTGGGCTGGGCAGGACAGGATCAGCAGCTTCTTTACAGTTTCCATTTGAAGAAAAAGACTGGACAGAAATTAAGCATCAGATGCTATTGCTGAGGTCTGGCACCAATACAACTGCTACATCCTGCCCCAACTGCTCAAAGGAGCCCACGTGGAGTAGCTTAACTTGGCCTTGTTGGTTCCCAGTCCCAGATTCCAGTGCTCAGAGGTGTCCATTGGCATCTAGATGAGCAGAAATGGAGGGACATGGTGGAAAGGTGGTTGAGACATCCTGAAGCTATGGCAAAGGGAGACAAAACTGTTATATTGGGAGCTGTAAGAGCTGGTGGGTGTTTGGGTCTCAAAGAAGGGGTCTGAGTTCCATATAGCCCTGGCCTATGCAGGCTGCCCAGGCTGGTGCAGCTGACTGGTCTTCATTGTGATAACTCTGCCAACTATCTTGGACCCATGTTGCCTTCCAGATTGCCTCTAGTTTTTTTTTCAAGCTATACTTAGTGGTCTTCCCCCCTAGATTGGAACCTCATTGTGAAGACGCTTATTTCCTCACATTCTGGAAACAAGGAAAGATGTACTGAGAGTTGCCACAGCCACGAAAGTCTTCTCTATTTAAATAACTACCACTCAAGACACTATGGTTGTCAAGAATGGCCATCCTCATTGGCCACAGTTCTGCTAGGCAAATGTCTTTTTTACATGATACCTTAGTTTCCCTTTCTGTAAAACATGTGGTAAAGAAAGATCCCATAGGAAAAGCAACAATGAAATGCTTCAGGCAACCCTGACATGCAGGGAGGGAGGTGCCAGGCAGAGTCACGTGATGCTGGTGATTAGGAAAGACTGGTGCTGCTGTTCACAATAGCAAAGTCATGGAATCGACCCAAATGTCTAACAGTTGACGAATGGATAAGGAAAATGTGGGTACATCTATACAATGGAGTACTACTCAGCCATCAAAAATGATGAATTAATGGAATTTGCCAAGAAATGGATGGGATTAGAAACAATTATATTGAGTGAAGTATCCCAGACACAGAAAATTAAGTACCGTATGTACTCCCTAATAGGTGGATCCTAGTACCAAACCCACTTAGAGACACTCAAAGATAAATCTCTGTAATACCTACAGTAATTGCAAAGATTATGAACAGGAGGTATGGGGAAAGAGGGACACACTAGTAACAAGGAGAGAGGGGACCATGTTACAGCAGAGAAAATAGGCCACCATCAAGGAAGTAAGTAATGAGACATCTGGTTAAGTTCACAGACTTTTCTTCCTGATCATTTACAACTGATGGGGTATGATCTTACCAGAAGGGGAGGGCGTATAGTCTGGCGATAGAAAGTAACCATTTCACAAATGGGTGATTGACCCCTCCCTCACCACGGTTTCCTACTTTTATTACATCTACCTTTGAATATACTCTTATAACAAGACTCTAATTTAACAGGTTTTTGTATCTCTGGCCAGGGGGTGATATCCAATACCCATCAAGATGGAGTGAAGGGCATTGCAGGAGCAGCAAAACTGAAAAAAATAAATCAACGAACCATAATTCAGAACATCAGAGACTCTATATCAACCACCTGGAACTAGGCCAGCCTAATCTCTCCCCATCCTGAAGCTCAGGGAAATTTGTGGAAGAGGGGGGCGGTAAGATTGTAAGAGCACAAGGATGGGAGGAGTAACGATATGCAAGATTCTCCCCACACAAGTTTGGGCCGAAGCAATCATAATTGGACTTTACATGCCCTGCGCAATGTCCAACACACTATTGACCCCACAAAGTCTAGCGTTTGCTAAAGGCACTAGGATCCTTGGAGGCAAGGGATTGACAGCCGCAGTAGTGTTCCTATGCTTAAAGGGAATACAGGAAACAGTTCTGGGAAATGCCACTGGGCCCTTGCACCTCATCGGAGAGGAGGACCCAGAGGAGAGTTTGGCATGCTCATTAAAGGATGCTCTGGGGATGGGAGGGGGCGGCACTGGGGGATGGGGAGGGAAGGGGAGGTAGGGAGCACAGGAGGATGAGGGGTTGAAGGGAGGGGGGGACCAGTATACCTGTTAAGTTTGTATGAGTGGAAATGAAAAAAAAAAAAAAAAGGAAAGACTGGTGCTGAAGTTGCTTGCTTAAGAAGCATCTTTGCAGGGCTGGAGAGATGGCTCAGGGGTTAAGCCTCTGCCTTGCAGGCGGAAGATCTCCAGTTCAGATCCTAGACCCCACATATAGACACCAGGCAGAAGTGGGGGTGGCCTGCGCTTCTGGTCCTGGTAGGGCGGAGCCTGTGAATCCCGGGACAGAGTAAACAAGGAGGAGGTGGAGGCGTCCATGGTGGTTCCCGAATTCGTCCATGTTTCTACATACACACACACACACACACACACACACACATACACACACGTGCGCACACACACATACGTACGCACACACACACAACTGAATAAATAATTAAAAAAAGAAGCATCTTTGCTCAAGTTGGCTCTTTAGCCTAAATCTAAGTTGTGGGGAGCCTCTGGCATGCCTGTCATGGTTGAATACTGCGGCCTGTCCTCGAGGGACCCAGGGTCTGCATAAGTCAGGTGTGTCCATACTCTCCCTGAAATATGTTTTCTCTCAAGAAGAGTCAAGATATGTAACAAATTTATCATCTGTGTTGTTCTATTTCACTAAGCCCAGGCACAGTGAGCCAATCTTTTGCTCTTTGGGTTCCTGGGGACCTGCAGGACGATTGGTGAAGAATAGGCAGGAGGTCTCCAAGTACTGAACGCACTCCCTAACCCCCCCCCACACACACACACAATCCTTTCTGCCCGGACCCCTTGAGTTGATTTCCTTTAGTAAGAGAGAGACATAAACTTTCTCTTCCTTGCATAGAGATTTTTTTTGCAGTAGTAGAGATTGAAGCCAGGGTCTCATGCATACTAGTCAAATGTGCTCCCACTGAGCTCCATCCATCCCAGCCCCCTCACTAGACTTTTCTAAAAAGAAAACGATCATATTTGGAAGCCATAATAAATGCAAGGGGAAATCTGAACTGAGTGTGAATGTCCTTGGATCATCTCTCCAGCTATCATCCCTGTCATAGCAGCCACCAGTCTTTCAGCCCCAACATGCCTCATGCTAGGAATCCATAACTCCACAAACAGCAGTGTTTTGGGGGAGCAGGTGATCTAGAGGCACACTCAGCCACATGATGGCACCTTTGTTGCTCCCCAGAATCTAGTGACAAAGCCCTCCCCATGCCCTTTCTTTATCCTTCCATCCCCTCTTCCCCCACCTCTTTCAGAGAAAATCAGGAAGTGAACAGTTGTCTCCTTCACTGGTCTATACTCATGCAATTAGTGCTATTTAATTCCACGAGGAGGCAAAGCTAGTAAAATACAAAACACATTTCAGCTGTATGCCGCACATCTTGGCAGAAATCTCCACTGCGGCAGGAAGCCGAACAGAGTTATATTTGCTCCTTGAATTGGGAAAAAAAAATCGGAATGACTGCAACAAAGTTTTGAGACCAGGCATTGCCATTCTCTGGAAACACACAAGGGAGTAACAAAATAGTAACTTATAGCTCAAATTTGGAAAGCATTTCCACTACCATGACAACAATTAATTTTTTTATTATCGTATTGATTAAGCAATGCCAGTGGAACGTGCCGTTCCCTTGCGAGGATGTTATTCATTCTGTGTTCACACTATCATTCCAAATCACACTCACGTGCTTCAAAGAGATGCCCCTAGCCACTGAGTGGAAGGGCATCTTAATTGCCAATAGCTGGCCACACATGTCAGTTAAATCCTCAAGGAGAAAAAGTGCAGTTTCTAGTAATTACACTGAATTAACAAACATATCCCCACCTCTAACTCCTGCTCTTCTGCCTGTCCTCACGCTACATCTTATAGTCATCCAAGCTGCCAGAACATGAAGCAAACAACAGAGAATCTTTTCCCCTGTCCTGCTGCCATTGTAATGTGAGACTTAGAATGGTGTTGTGTGATGTTTCCTTGGGAGGAGCAAGAAGACATCTCTTCATCCCAGGTGGAGAGGGCACTAGAAGACCAAAGAAATGTCCAGCAGGGGGTCCAATAGGACTACTCGCAGGGTCGTGGGTGACTCAGGACCCCCTATACTACCAAGAGGTCTCACATCAGTCAATCATTTATCTTTCTGATAGAGTGAAATGAAATCTAGCAATAGACTTGAACATCTCATGGGCCTCCCTCCTCCACGATGGAGCATTAACGGGCTTTCTCTCATGAGAATCTCTGAGAATCATCACAGCTACTCTGCCTCAAGACCGGGATGGCAAAGCCCCCAGATACCATCCTACCCAGGGCCGCCATCCCTGCAAAGAACACCACATCCAGATCTCTTGGGAAGACCTCCATCCTGAAACTGGCCCTGAATCCTTTACAGAGCACGCATAATGCAGCTGGTTCCCTTCTATGGGTTCCTTGCGAAGTGATCATGCTCTTCCCTTTTCCAGGTGGTAAAATTTCAAAAGGGAATATATTGATGGGGGGAGGATGAAGTCAGGCACAGGAGAAAATATTGGATCCTGCTGATGCTTTCTTTAGGGACCTGCTCAGAGCTGTGTTAGAGGACAAGGCACCAGAGCCAAGCCAGTTGGGCAGGGGGTCAAGTCCACTGCAAAGCCCAGGAGGCCTCAAAGTAGACCCCGTGGTTCTTCCGAGTCTGTTCTGGTTTATCTATACGGGAACCCAGAATGCTCTAGGCAGAAGGCAACTGCTTACCAGCTCTCACTGCCTCACACGTTCTGAGCTCATCCTCATCATGACCACGGCAGGCAGCACCTTGCCGCCAACTAACTCCTTCGTGTACACTGAACACACTTGATTCCAAGACTTTCTAACTGTCCCTACCCGACCCATTATGATTGTTGTCCAGTTGGGGACCCTGCACCTCAGAGAAGTGAAGTGACTTTCTCCCTACATAATGCTCTCCTATTGGGCCTTTGCTTCCCTTTATGACGAAGCTTCCATCAGAGACACTATTGAAGATCGTGTGTCAAAAGTTGGATGGTAGATGATTCCAGAAGACCCCAATGCAAATGCAAGGCTCCACCTGGAAAGAGAGGAAGGCCTTCTAGCTTATTAGGTCCCATAGACAAAGGGATGATTCAGCATCAAAACATCCTGCCTGGATGCCTCTCTCAGGGGTCACCGGTATTAGGAATGTGATTTGAGGATTACTCACTTCTGTTCTGGTCTATGCTATGTGTGTTGGCCACAGATTCCTAAGAAGGAAGTGAGCATTCATGGTGAGGTAAGAGACTCCCAAGCAGTCACTAAGACTGACAATGGCACACTTTTGCAGATGGGGGAGGGGGCTGGTGTCCCTCTTCGTACCACTTTATGCCTAACTTTTAGGGTATTGCCGGTCCACTGAAGAATCAAGGATGAACACAACAGCATAGCAAGACGTTAAAATGTGGTCTTGGTCTTGTTAACATATAACTTGGAAAGCACATGGACTCGCTATAGTAATTCTATATATTTCTCCCCTAACATCCCCAGGCCCCAAGGTAGCATCCTGTTAAAATGCTCAGCCTGTCCCAGCTGTGCTATTAGATATTTATGGATAGTTGTAAATGCCCAGGTCTAGGAGTGTCAGAAAGGCACTTCCCATCTTCTGAAGGCAACATGGCCAAAGCTGCAAGAAGCAGAGATTTTACTTATTAACAAGGAGACAAATCTGGGGATGTACCTCAGCAGTGGTATACTTGCCTGGCATATGCCTAGGCTCTGAGGTGCATCCTAACATAACAAGAAGGGGCATAAGAGAAGAGCCAAAGCTGAGGGATCTCAGCCCTTCTCCAGGAGAAGTTGTGCTGCCTCCATGGCAGTCTACGTTCTACTCCTCATATTACCTACCAAGGCTGTAATTCCCTTAGTGAGCAAGTCTTACCTTCCATCTCACAGGAGCTAGTCTCCCAGAGACCTGCGCTTCTAGACCACTCACGCAGGAATCACCATCCTCACTTAGCAGATGAGGAAATTGAGACTCAGCTAGTTAAAGGTTAAAGATCTTTTCTCAAGTCACAGAGATTCTCTTACAAGAGTGATTGGCATGCGGTCTGAGTAAGAGCAATCCAGTGGAACAATGTGCCCAACAGGTGCCAAAAAATGAATTGAAAAGAAATGAAGCAATCGCCAATGAGCAGCAATTGTATCTTGGATACAGAGGAAAATCAATGGGGACAATGTTCAGTCTGTGAAAATCGACGAGGCAACCGACCAATGAATGGCCTGTGTTTCCATCTGAATTGACACCCAACCGCATTACCATCCATTTGTACTCTCCAACCCAACTCCTCACTCCACCTGGCGGCACATTACCCGGTACCAGATTCAAGCTCCTGTCAGTGCGACCTGTCCCATCTGAACAGCATCTTGAGCATCAGTGACCTGAGAGGTCATTGATGAAGCCTGCACACAGAGGCCTGAGAAAGAAACCTCTGAAACAGGGAGATAAATAACATTCTGAGAGTTAATTTCACTGCAATCAAGACATCCACACGGAAACACCTGCTATCAGCAGAAACCACCTTACAGGGGCTGTGGCAGCCCAAAGTACTGCAGAGAGAGCCGAGAACTGCAGCCTGTCAGGGTGACAAGGTTCTTACTTGGCACGACGATGCTACTCAAGAAGGTCTTAATGGGAACAAGAGATAAAGAAGGTGTTGACTAGCTCAGGGTGGCAGCCCAGAGTACAGGACCAAGAACAGGAGGATGAGTTTGAGGTTCAAGCTCGCATTATCCAGAGAGCGGTGGAGAACTCTGAGAGGCAGTAGCTGGTCCCGGGACTTCACAACATGACGCTGTCCTCAGGAGCCTCTGTTTCTAAGCCCCTGCACCCCCAGTGAAGAACCAATCTCTTATGCTTTCTTTCTTGTTAATGCACTCCCATTTTTATTCAAAGTCTCCCTTGCACAGAGGATCACATATGAGAAAAGGTTCAGGCATAACTAGAATGAGCCAGGGCTATAAAGTGCAATCTAGTAATCACGGCTAGATTAAGTCATTCATAGTGGTCCCTTCCTGTCATTGACAAGTTTAGGAGCAACCATGTAGCTCAAACCTGGTCAACTGGATGCCATGGGAGGTCTGCTAGATGCATCAGGGAGATGCTTTTGTAGCCCTTTATACAAAGAACCTGCCAGTAAGCACACTTCTCTCTAAACTATCTATCCATTGGTAGTACCTAGAGCTGCTGAAGACATTTTATGACCTCAGAGGTAAGGTCACTGGTGTGTCCATGATGGCTGGGCTGGGACAAGAAACACTTATGGAGCATGAGAATGTTGGTGACAGCCTTGTCCTGGAGTAGCCCACCCTGTGGTCTCCTTACATCAGACCACTTGGCGTCCACACTGTTATCTGTTCTGTTTATAGCAGCTGAAAATGTCCTGCTGAGTTACCTGGGAAACCTATGGGCTACAGGTATGAAAATCAGATACCTTAGTCCATGAAGACCTGGAAGGGACAACAGTTCCCTCCTCCGCAACTCACTGCTACATTCTTTGATTTACTAGATTAGAGCAGATCCCTTATTATAATGGACAAGTCAGCCTCTTGTTTTAGGGAATTAGAGTGAGTTAGCGCTGAGCATATCTTCTTCTCTGGGTACACTGGTAAAGACAGACCCTAAAGACGGACAACCTCCCCCAGTGTCACTGACTACCTTCAACTGTACACTGGTGTCATCTCACGTAATAGTAACTCAAGGAAAAAAAAGAGGAAACACATGCTATATTCCTATCCGCAGTGTATTGTGTGTGTTTGTGTGTGCGCATGCATGCATGCATGTATTTGTGCACTTGCCAATGTATGTGCATGTTAAAGCCAGAGTTCAACATTGGCAGTTTTCTTTTATCACCTTCCACATTTCTTTTCCTTTTCCCCATTTCATGTGTTCATATGTGTTTGGGGTGCATCCCTGTGTGTATACATGCTTGCAGGAATCATTTTAGTCAACAAGCCACCTCCCCAGCCCTCTCCTATCGTATCTGTATCTCACAAGTATGTAAGTACTGGTCCTTAGAGTCTGTAGGTGACTGGATCTCCCCTGGATAACAAAACCCACCGATGCTAAAGTGCCTTCTACAAAGTGGCAAGCCAAGAAGCCTACACATATTATCCCCATACTTGAATTCATTTCTAGATGAGTTTTGATTGGCATTTCTCTGGTGACTAATGATGTGAGACCTCCCTGTATGGTTGCAGCAGAATAAAAATAAATGAGGGGAGGGAAGTCTGCTGACTCAGTAGCTGACCTCACAAGTCCCTCCTAGCTTCCAAACCAAAGGAATCTTTCTGCTCCTAAAACGAGGTAGGATATACAAGCATCTGTCCTTATCACTTCGGACTCTGCATTTACATAAATGTTGGTATCTGGTTTGGGCCCACTTTCCTGTGTTGAAGAAACCTTTTGGAGGTGTAGCCCTGCTTCCAACTTTAGCCTCAGCGTAAGTGCCCAATCAGAGGGAGAAGCACAAATGAATGGCATTGTATGATGTTAAATTGCCCCTTGGAGTGTTCTGACAGTTCTTGGCCCTCTCAAAGAAGGGGCAGGACACAAACTCAGGAATTAGATGGGTGTGAGGCTTTGGCATAAGATTTTAACTTGTCTACAAACACCCCATCTTCAAAGGGTTTCCCCCCAGATCCACAGAGGCTGGCCTCAGCCCAGCTTTCCATGCCTAAGCATCTTACCATAATTCAAAGATTCTCTTTCACATCAGGAGTCCCTTGTGCTTACTTAAAACAAAACAAAACAGAAACCCCTTGGCTCCACGAGGAAATCATTTTTTCTCTTATTTGGTGCCCAGGGCCTCTGCGTTGCATTTGCTTTCCTAGTCTATGAAGCTGTAGCAAAGCTGACCATGACACTCATGACACTCCAACCGTCACCTTGAAGGAGACGGAGGGCTGACTGGGATCCGCCTCCCTCAGCTCAGTCCCCTGTTGCTCTAAACAACAGAGTGAATATTTTTTAAGATGGCTTCCCAGGCAACGGAGGCAACGAGCAACATTCCTTGGTAGTGAGGAGGAACTGGAGAAAGACGGACTGGGAACCAAAATGGCTGCTTTCTGATGGCTTCCAGGGCTGATCCTACTTAGATAAAAAAGGAAGCTGTCGCTCAAGGTATGTCAGGGATTGGAAGTGCTTACTGACATGCCAGACTGGTTTCTGCAAGTGAGGAAAGGATCCAAGACTTTCTTTCTCCTTGTTGTTTGGGATGGGGAGATCCTGAGATAGAAGCAGCCAGACAGTCATCTGTTCCCAATAGCTCGCTGCAGGACTCCTATTTGACAAGCTACTTCCACCGTAAAATATGCTGCTTAAGGAGGGTAATGCCCAAAGGAAACATGGCCAAGAGCTCCTACCAAGTCTCCATGCCTGGTACCCACTTCCCTAAGCCCAGTGCACAGGCTGGGTACCGAGCCATAAGTTGCATGTTGCCCCTGGGTATGGACACGTGATGTAATGGCAGCGGCGGAGCACATAGGGCAGCGAAATGTGTGTTGGGGGGAGGGGCGGTGACTCTAGATTGTAAAGAGCCAGGAGGTGGAGCCAATAGGACAGACACACAATTGGCTGGTCCGGATGGCTTGTCTCAGTGGACTCCAAAGTAAAAGGCACAGGAGGGAAGCACAGTCGTGCCTTTCATTTCCAGCAAGGATGGTGGGCTCTGAAGACCATAACGGAGCTGAAAAATTCCTATGGCCCAGTGATGTATAAAAGAATCATGCATACAGTTAAGTACAGGACATAAAACATGATACCAATTACGGGTTCATGAGTTAAGTATGTCATCATTTGTGGGGGGATGAGTATAGGTGTGTATGCACATGGGGGGGGGCTTGTGTGCAAGAAGACAAAGGAGCATGCATGTCTTTGGAGGTCCAAGGTTGACTTCAGGAATCGCGGAGGATTACTTTACCCTCTTATTGCTTTGGTCTGCTGTTTCCCAAGCTTTACTTTCTAGGGTCAGAACTACAGACTGCAGCCATTTCCAAGGGACCTTTTTATATGGGATCTGGTGGGGGGTCCGAACTCAGGTCCTGTTGCTTGTGAGACAAAGACTTTAACCCCTAAGCCATCTCCTTAGACCCTACGTTATCATTTTTATCATTAGAATGCATTAGTTCTACTTATTAAAAACAGGTTGACTATACAATGTGACCCATTGACCTATATACCATGGAAGATTGAGACTGTACACAGAAACTATAATATGCACATAGTCGTGAAATTTCAGTAGGATTTCCCAGAACTTGATGCTATCATCAAGCAACACGGGACTGCATTACACCTTCTATTTAAACCCATTGGTACCACAAAAGAATGAAAGATAGCAGCTCTAGCTAGGACTCCATACACAGAGCCAACACCCTCACTGGGCTGGCATGCCTAAGTTCGTATGTACCCTCCAGGTACCGGAGAGGAGCTGAGGGGCTGACCTGTGGTCATCAGTATTTTCCAGTGAGCCTGGTCTAATTAAGGAGATTTATGATTATCGAATTATTTCACTTCAACAATCCAGTGGTTTAAAAAAACAAGCAAGTGGTTTTAAGAGATTGCTACAAGGGCAGTGTGAGTAGAAAATTAAATAACACGAATGCCATTAATCAATAAGAAAATGAAGAGGTCACCCTTGACTCCTGACATAAGCTCTTAATCACCCACGTTACAAGCCGCAGGACCAACAAATCAGAGTAGAAATGACTCCCACTCTCTCCAAAATAAAATCAAAAATATTCTTAAGGCCATTTTGATATCTAGATGTATATTTACCATCCTTCATGATTAACTTCCCTATAAAAGCTGACTTGCTTAGAGATTCTGCCCCATGGTGAAGGCACATCTAAAAGACACCATGTCCCTTTTCCCCACTTTGTTGGAGGTTTGTCCGAGATCATGAGGGCAGAGGAGGACTGAGGGGTGGTTACTGGACTTGATTCAAGGAGACTAGCAGACCCAGTCTTGAATAAAGACCAAACAGGCTCATTTCTCATCCTGAAGTCCTGTCACACTTGTTGTGAAGTCTGCGCTCCAGGGGAGAGGGTCGAAGGAGAGGACTCATTCAGTCAAGCTATGGATCCCATATACTTGAATGTCTGCCACTCCCCAGACTCCTTATTCTGCCAATTCACCCAGGAAGCCCAAATGTGGGTGTAGCCATAGAGAGAACTGGAACTTGGGACTCTTTGGTCCCTGGATTCCTTGATTCTGTGACCAAGGACCTCATCACAGGGCTACCAGTTAGGACACTTTTTTTTGTCTGTGACTGAAAAAAAAATCAAGGTGCCTGCCACCCCCTTCCCCCCACAACAGGAGCTCATTCCTGAGACTTGTTTGCCCCTGAGCTCTGGGCTGTGCTCCTCACCCGATCATTTCTGTCTAATCCTAACCTCAAGCCCCAATGTAGGCAGAGGACGAAACTAGGGTTTCCAGAAGGCAGGTCATTTTAAGTGAGGGAGCCAGGCTCACTCCAATCTGGAATTTCTTCTGCTTCTCACAGTGATCAGGAGAGATGACCTTGGAGAAACACTGGCCTCTCTCCTGTGACCTTGGATAAGTTGCATTCTGAACCTGCACTTCTCAGGTGTTAAATGGCACAATTTAGCACATTGTTTGGGGGGCTTGACTGATGAGTTAGTAAGTGCAGATGTTTCCAAGAGTGCAGCTGCAGTGTTGTGCTGCCAATTAGGATTGTCATTATTACTGTTATATTGCTGCTTTCCTAAGAATTAATGCTTAGCCTTTTATCCAATATTGGCCTATGGAGTAAGTGTCTATTGTAGAGGAGAAACTGAACTACCCTCCCTACCATTACCAACACCTATGCACGTGTCAAGGGCCTCACTCACCAAATGGACCCAGATGCAAACAGGGAGAAGCAACCTCAAGGCAAGTCTTCCTTCAGCCCCTGCAGGGTCCCCACCTGGCACGGCCACGCCTTCCCTCTGCGTCAACCTGCCAGATATAGGCTGTTCTACTGGGACTCCAGACCCCTAGAGACCAATTAGGCTGCTGGTCCTTGGCAAATGGGCCCAGAGGCCCCATGGAGGAGGCAACTGCTGAGAGAGGCCAGCAGACTGTGAGCCCAGAGCTGTGTAAGAGGTTAGCTCACCCAGTTGCCTTCCAATAGCAACGACTTGCAAGCCATCCCCTAAACAAAGTGACCCATAAAATGATAGCAAACTTTATCAAGTCCAAGATTCTGGCTCCCAGAAGTCAGGGCAGGCACAGTTACAGGGGAAGTGTTAGTTAGTTAGTTAGTTAGTTAGTTAGTTAGTTAGTTAGTTAGTTAGTTTGATTGCAATGGGGTCTCATGTATTATTCTGGGCTAGCCTAGAACTTGCTATACAGCCAAGTACAACCTTAAACTTCTGATCTTCCTGCCTCCATCTCCTGAGTGCTAGGATCACAATTATGTATCACCAGCCTCCATTTACGTGAGGCTGGGAATAGGGCTCTGCCCATGCTCGGCAGGTGAGTGCTCTATGAAATTGATCCATGTCCCTGGCCACGATGGCGGAAGGTTTTCAAGGGAATGCACTGCCTACGCAAGAGAGGGCCCTCACTCTCAGGGCACGGGGATGGATAACAGAATGATCAGGACATGAGCAACTGGAGAGGTGCAGGAAGTCTTCAAGTTCGGGAACAGGGTAAACATAAATGGAACTTGAAGACAGCAGCCTAGGGAAAAAAAGCTTGCTTTCTGAGTCAAAGGGTAGTCCCAGAACAGGTCAAAAACAGAGACTCCTCTTCTGAGAATTCATAACCCGTGGGCCTATCCAGCGATGGGTCAGGCTGCCCCAGTGCCCCCGGAAGCCAGATGTCCACCTCGTCAGGATGTTCTGAACATTAATTCCCTTCATGAGTACAAGTTGGGCCAGGTCACTTGCCCATATCATATCACATCATAACACTCAGCCATATCATAACATATCACATCATAACACTCGGCCATATCATAACATATCACATCATAACACTTGGTGGTGCCTGGGACCTTCTAGACAACATGAGACAGTGCTAGGAATGATTGATCCAATGATAAAATGGAGGATCCTTCGTGGACAAAAATAATAAAAAACGGTCCTTTGAGAAGGAATGCAAATCCTGTGTCCATATGTATTTTAAACACCAAAAGTACTACTTCAAGAAAGTAAAGACTTTGTGTGTGTGTACGTGTGTGTACTTACACAAATATGCAATATATGTACTATATATATATGCATTATGTGTGGAGATCAGAGAACAGCCTTGGGTATCGTTCCTCAGATGCTTTCCTATTGTTTGAAACAGAGTCTCTCTTGGGAATGTTACCAAGTACACTAGGCTAGTTGGCCAGTGAGCTACAGAGCTGCCTCCACCCTCCTCTCTTGCCATCTCTGATATGACAAACATTCAGCACCTCTCTTGGCTATTTTGAGAATCTTGAGGGTCCAGACTCAGGTTATCACACTACCCTTGTGAGCCTCACTCTACCAGCTGAACCATCTCCCCAGACCAAGGTCTTCTGTTTCAAGGGTCTTCTTGGGGCACCCCTGGCTTTGGTCAGATGGTGGGATGCGTGACTGTAAATGTCTAAGGACAAGGTAACGTGACACACACGGCCGAAAGCACAAACTCAAACTCAGCAGAAAGCCCAGCCATTTCCTCAGCAGCCTCCTTCAGCTCCTGCGGCACAGAAACAAGCGTGGAGGAGGCACAGAGCAAGTGGAAGTGGAGGTCGAAGGTCCTCCGGGAGTGATCCGCAATGACAGGGAAGCCACTGCTAAGAACAGGCACCTAGAACTAAAACTAAATGGAAAAGGACCATCTTTATCTGGCTCCAACCCTCCTTTGAGCAACGCGCTCTATTGTCAATTTCATGGGGAAGTGCACAGGCAGTGGGGACCACCATGACCCGCCTGCTCAGCCTGAACCCCCAGCCAAGGATCATTTATCAAACTAGCAGAGGAGAAAATTCTTCGTCATAGAGCACGGCCTCTGAGAGACGCGGGCAGGGCCGACCCCACCCCTGCCCAACCTCTGGGCTTCCAGTTTCTCCAGGGAAAGCTCGCTCCCCCCTCCAGTTCTCTGAGTACTGCTACCTGCACGGAGAAGGATGCCTGTGTGTGCCGGGCTTAGAAAAGCTAAACTGGCAGGAGAGCTTTTGGCTGTCTGGGCAGAAGGGTTCTTTCTACTCCCTATCTTTCCAGGAGCTCAGAGTGATGTTAGGGTCCACACAACAGCCCAGTGAGAGAGGAAACAGGGTCTCAGTGATCACTCCAGGGAGGCACTCAAGCCTCCTAAGGGTCTATTTTAAACACCAAAAGCACTACTTCAAGAAAGTAAAGCCTGGGGGCTGGAGAGGCGGCTCAGGGGTTAAGCCTCTGCCTTGTAGGCGGAAGGTCCTGAGTTCGGATCCTAGACCCCAGGTATAGACGCCGGGCGGAAGCGGGGGCGGCCTGCGTTTCTGGTCCTGGTAAGCGGAGCTCAGGGTAGACCAGCTCAGGTTCATGAACAAGGATTTGGACAGAGTCAGGCTGAAGCAGGGAGTAACACCAGCTGCTTGTGGCTTCTGGCAAGACGAATGGAAGGGCAGTGCGCTACGGTACAGAATGAATCTTTATTGATATAGACAAGCAAGTGCCAAGATTGTAAGTAAGCGCTTGAATAAATGGATTAAGGGACTGGGCTTTACCTAAGGTATGGCTGGCCTGGCTGGCCCTTGGTCACTGCAGGAACATGGGTGATTTTTCTGAACCCCTCAAACTTAATGTCTTGATAATTTTTTAAAAAGGCCCCATGCCCCACCACAGTTATAAAGTGCCAACATAATGAGTAATTAGTCACTACAACTGACAGTTGTAGTGAGACTCTCAGAAGCATCTCCAGGTAGGGCAGCTGACAGCAAGCATAGCTGGGTTCTGGTAGCTATGCCACTACCTGTTTGCCTTTCTTTGGGCGTCCCCTACCTTGATTCCCACTCTCACACTCATGACTGGTCACTAAGAGATGATCCTTTGCTCCTAACATCCAAGCTAAGCAGGGAGGGATGAAAATTTCTTCCCTTGCTTCCTCTTTATCTAGATTGACTTTGTTGAAAGAGGAGAACGCAAATATGCTAGTCACAAAAAGCACAGACACAACAGAAAGAGTTAAATGTCCTAGGGACAGATCCCTGTTCTGTCATAACCCACATCTCGCAAGACCTTCCAACCAGGTCCGCCTCCCACTGGCTCTTCACCACCACCACGACCACGCACACACTACAACCTACTATCTTCTGCTACAAGACTCTAGGGCCTCATTAGCACCTACTGAGGACTCAGCCTCCCCCATCTTGGGCCCGAGGGACTCAGGAGTCTCAGTAGCTTGACAGAGAACTGTAAGCCAAGTATATCCCTACCACAGTACACGTACCCTGTCCAAGGCCACACAGACCCTTCAGTATGTGTGCCACATGTGTGCAGAAAGACAGACATCTTCTCCACTGTCTTCCCCAGTGATGACAATTCATTAGAAACTTGTGGGACTTATACATCAGGAGGCTCAAGTCAACAGGTCTCCAGGTGAGGTCATCCCCAGAGCAGTCACACCTGGGATCTTGTTTAAACTGCATATTCTTAGACCTACTCGACCCTGCTGAGTCAGGAAGTCTGGGTGTGGGTTGCTTCCAGCTGGGATTTCTCCCAGCCCCTGGGAGATTCTGAAGTGTAGGAGCCACTGGCAGAAGTTGCTGCATCACCTTCTGCGACGTGCTTCCATCTCTGCATCTTAAGGTGGATTTCAAAGAAGTTTCATCACCTGTGAAATGGACCTAAAGGATGGCAGCTACTTTGTTGGGTGATGGTTACATAGATTAGATGAGACCCGGCACATAACGAGCTCAGCAAACTGTAAGGGCATCTAGAGACAGCTCTACTGCCAACACCATTCGACCATCAAAGACCTCAGTGAAAGATCAGGGAGGTCTTGAAATGAATTGCTCAAGGTCACTGGGCCGTCAAAGATATTTTAACAGCCCATCTCTCCAGGAAGAAGGCAGGCATTAAACATGCCCTCCCCTGTTGACTTTTTGTTTTGTTCCAGTCTTGTGAACTAGGTCTCACTCTGTAGCCCAGACTGTGCTAGAATTCATAAGCATCCTCCCCACCTCGGCCTGCCAAGGATGGCTCGACCTTGCCTTCTCCCTTTCAAACCTGCAGAAGTTTTCAGTCGTGAGCAAGTTGCCTCCACTATGGGCATCTAGAAATTCCTAGAAGCTTCGGTGGTTGACTGAGTGCTCCTGGCTTTTAGGATACAGCAGGAGAGGGATGATCCTCCTAGGTGTATAAAATGGTTCTTGACCATGAAGAATCCTGAAGAAATATCACACCTGAAATGCTATGAAGGAAGTTTTTCTAAGGCTAAGCCAAAAAAAAAAAAAAAATGAGCTCAAAGTACCAGAAAAGTTTGCTGTCCTATTTCCCAGAAGTTGAAAAAAAAGCCACCAATTTATCTCTGACAGCACAGCTCCTCACTATACTAACAAAGACACAACCTTTCTCCTCCCCAACCCATGGCTCATAAATAATATCTTCCAGGCACAACATAGTACTCTCATACTCATAGCCTCAATACTGTGAGGTCTTGAGATGCCTTTCTCTTTAATAATAAAAGTCTGCTTATTGCCCTAGAGGTCACCCTTTGCCCGCTACAAACTCAATTCTTACAACCAGCACCTTCAAACAAAAATTCTGACCACTCACAGCGTCCATGCTTTGTGGAGAGCCTCATGCCATAGACGACTTGAGAATCCAACAAAAGTCACAGTAATGATAGGGAAGTGGCTATAGGCCTCAGGAACTCTGACTTTCTGTGTTGCTGCTAGCATCCTGTCGTCTGGTGGCGGGTGGAGAGGGATGCTGCAAGAACTTGCAGAAGCATGTGCACACTGCATTCCTTAGAGGCATGGATGGTCTATGGCTCTGGCGAAGTTGCCCATTTCTCCTGACTTAACACCTCTGTTCCCAGCACCACCCCCTTCTCCAGAGAGTTCCACACACCCTTTCACCAGTTTCCCCTCCCTCTGGAGTAGCAACTGTGCTAAAATGTTCCATGTCCCGCCAACCATTAAGCTGTCAAGCTGAGGTGGTGAACAAACCCAGAGAGAGCCAGCCCTGGAATGCTAATGGCAAAACTGCAATTATTCTCTCTGCTCTAGACAATTCCTGCTTCAATTCTACTGGCCTCAGGTCATATTTTGTGATCTTTCGGTGCTGATGGAGAAAATAACCAGAGAGATATTGTCTTGATAGAGACAGAGGGAACCAGTAGGGTGTATTTGCGGGGGGGTATTTTCCCTTTGACGTCTACACAGGTGTCATATAATGGCTTCTAGATATAAAATCCCCATTCCAAAGGAAAAGCGACCTCTCCATAAATACCTTGCCCACATCAGGGAAATAGCTTTGTTACACACTTGAGTACCATTTTCGAGGACACTTTAAATAGAGCATCATCGGTCGCTGCTTTCAATTTAACGTGTGAACAGGAGCTGCTAAAGCAGGCAGGAATGATAAGGTGTGTGTGGGGGGGACAAGATCTCAGCTTCTACTGGTACCTTTGCTTTTTTCCACTGGTATAGACTTCTAACAGATCCACAGGTACTTCAGGCATGGGGGGGGGCACGGGTAAGCACTCAGCAAATGAATGAGTGCCTACTCCACATGAATCAAGCCAGGTGCCAGGCACCACCCCCGAGCAGGGCTTCCAGAGCTTTTCCATCCTAGACTCTGTTTGGCTACAGACATGTTTACATGACCCAGGAAGATGAGTCTATAAAATAGGCATGCTAATCAAACATCTACTGATAATAAATAATAAAGAAATTTCTTGTGAAACAGTTCTTTGGTATCCTATAATTTTACCATTTTCTAAAGATGACAGCGAATTTGCATACTAATGAAAAGGATTGCTTATATAACATGGTACAATTCAAAGATATACTAATTTGATATTTACATGCTGAGGAGTGATATAAGTAGTAAAATACTAAAAGTCTTTGTTTTCTCTAATTGAATTTTACATTTCTTTAAGAGCAGAAAGCTTCCTATGTGTAGCATGAACTCTGCAACACATCATATGTAATAGCCTCAAATTTAAGTTCAGTGTGTTTCAGGCAGCATGGATTTTTATTGTAATATGCCAAGTGCCCATAATGCATGTTCAGAACCAAGGCTGCATTGAAATTGTATGTTACAACATGGTTAGGGTGCTGCCTGACACAGCTCAGATTCGTGAAGCATTTGATTTGGAATTAATGTTTGGTCATTATGCATTCAGAACTTTTTATTGATTAATTGACAGACTTTTCACAGCCCTCACATTCATCTATGCAGTCCCACAAGGAGTCACAGGTCACAGTTTAAGGAAGTTTAAGGTGGGCTTTGTATGCAGACAACAGAATTTTAAGGGAAAGCACTGGTGTGAGATAGGCCAAGTGCTATGTGAGTTCACAGTGTAGTTAACAGCGAGGTTAGTGGCCTCTCTTTCCTTTTTTTTTCTTGTGTAAGAACAAAATCTGTGTTATGAGAGTTAACTAAGATAACATATGGCTGGAACTAAAGAAGTACTTGACCGGTGACCTCAAGCTATTATTGATCATTTTATACTTGCAGATCTAGTGAGAGATAAAAACAGGATTATCGGAGAAAGCTTGCTAGACAATGAGTAAGGTTTGGACCAGTGAAGATGAACAGATAGGTACAGACCTGGCTGAGGATCTGCTTAAGAATCCCAATAGTAGGGCTGGAGAGGTGGCTCAGGGATTCAGCCTCCGCCTTGCAGGCGGAAGGTCCTGAGTTTGGATCCCAAGACGCCAGGCGGAAGCGGAGGCGGCCTGCGCTTCTGGTCCTGGTAGGGCGGAGCCTGTGAATCCCGGGGCAGAAGGAAGTGGAGGAGTCCATGGTGGTTCGCGAATTCGTCCGTGGTTCTACACAGACACACACATACATACACGCGCGAGCGAGCACATACACACACACATGTACACAGTTGAATAAATAATAATAATAATAAAAAAATTAAAAAAAAAGAATCCCAATAGTACAACATGGCTTTTCATTTTTGTTCCTTTTGTTGTATTCTTCTGTGTATTCTATGTGAGTATATGCTTTGATACTTCCCCTTGGTTTTAGAATTTACATGGCCATTATATCTTCCAAGTAATATGTTTTCCATTTTCTTTCTTTATAAAACTCTAATTAAATAGATGTATATATTCTATGCCTCTTAACCTCTTTCTGCATTTACTACCTCCATTTCGGGATGATTTCTTTTGCTCTGTCCCCCGCTTCATTGATTATCTCTTTGGCTGTTTCTAAATTCTTTTTATATCCATCTACTAAATTCTTAAAGAGCTGTTTTCCAGGTCTAGAATTTTTTTAAGTTTTCGTTTTAAATCATCTATGTAATTTCTAAATTGCTAGAAAAAAGCTTGCTGTCAAGATTGTTAGTTGTGTTTTCTTTCTACTTGGAAATAGTGAGCAAGGTCGCACTGCCTCATGACAGTAGTTTCTAGAAAGTCTAGAAGTCGTCATTTCTGTTGGTTCTTGTTCAGCTGACTTGTTTCCTTGTGTGCCAGAATGCTGCACACTGTATTCCAAGATATGGTCGTGTAAATAATTTGAAGATAAGAATGAACAACCTTCCTTCTGATTAAATGTCTGAATACAGTACCTTGCTTATGTCCTGAGACAAAATGTCCCCATGCTTGATAGACTCACACTTCTCAAACATCTTTTACTCACTATTCAAATATTCAACACAGATAAACTTGTCACAATTTTCTATGCTAGGTATTGTGTATGTGCATGTGTGTGTGTGTTTGCACGTGTGCAAGTGTGGTATATATTCATGTGTATGTAGATATGCAGGCATGTGTAAATGCGTTCACAGAGACTAGAGTAGATGTTGGGTGTTCTTCTCAATCACTCTCTGACTTATTTCTGGAGTTAAGTTGGCGGCTAGTAAATCCAAACAATCCTTTGCCTCTACCCCATCCAACAATACTGGAATTACAAGAAATACAACCACACTCAAATTTTTTACTTGAACATTGGAGACTTTAACTCAGGCCCTCACGTCTTTTCAGCAGGCACCTTTATCCACTGAGGCACCTGCATTCTATGTATTTCATCTTCACATCATTTCCTGCACCCAAGGTATAAACTGACAAATGATTGTAGAGGTAATTAATTTTCAGGTATATTTTGCCAAATTTGGCTCAGTGAAGGTATATTATCACAACTTTGGCTGTATGTGCAAGCATATGCTTATAATGAATACATTGAAACTTCTATAATAGGTGAAGGAATGGTCTTTCTGAACATCCATGCTTGTGAAAGATAAAATTATCCCTACATCTTGCTATATACAGAAGTGGTACCCATTTGCTGGAATAAATTGATTTTATCTAAGGGCCCATGTGGCATTTCCTGTGATCACAATTATAACCTGACTATATATCATTATCAACGACAGTGACAGAAATTTACAACTTTTACTTTATGGCTTATTTCTTTTTGAAAGTTGTTTTCCAGCTTACAATTGTTATCAACTGATCTCATTTGTATACCTAAGTGTTCAAGTTTGAAAACATATTATTAATGCCTGTTTTCTTGTGCAAAGTGCCTGAAAGGCATTCATTCTTTTTACTGTTTCTCTAATAAATTCTCAAATAAATTTTAAAAACTGCAAATAACTGTCTTTTAAGGAATTTTAAGACTTTTTTGTCCATATTGCATTTTCAAGATCTTGATCTTCAGAATTTTAGACTTAAGGAATGTTGATCTTTGGGGATTTGAGATTGTATCACTCAGGATTCTATCTTTTGAGATTTTGCCTCAATCTGCCAATCAGAAAGGAGAATTAGCAGACTTTGCAAGAGAAGAAGCATTTACACAGCTGCACCAGGCTGGAGTGTGACAGAGGCAGGTGGAAGTCAGGAAACCTGAGAGAGTGAAAGGTGCTCCAATCAGAAGTCTGAAGCAGGAGTTGGATTGTGGGAAGAGAACCAGAGGAAGGCAACTAAGACAAAGAGTGGAACGATGTGATTTGCCACGGGAACGAGAGTGGAGCTGAGAGGAAAGAGATGCTGGGGTTTTGAACATGGACGGTTATTACAGGAAGAAAAGATTCCATGGGATTTGCTACAACCTACACAATCTTTTTTATTTTTAATTTTTTGCATGCATGTGTGCATGAATGTGTGTGGTTGTATATGTGTGGGGAGACATGTATGCAAGAGGACGCCTAAACATGTGTGTGTGTGTGTGTGTGTGTGTGTGTGTGTGTGTAGGCCCAAAGGTGACATTGCTGGATTGCTCTTCTACGCTATTGCTCCGCTCTGGGTTTTCCTAAGCTCTGTCTTTCAGGACTGGAATTATCGGCCACCGTCATATCCATGTGGCATTTTTACATGGGATCTGGGGAACTGAGCTCAGATCCTTTTGTTTGTGAGGCAAAGGCTTTGACCAGTGACCCATTTCCCCATCCCCAGTCCTCTTTTTAGTCATGACATGTTTCAGGAAAAAATATCTGTTTAACGTGAGTGACAATGGCCACTCTCCAAGCAGAATCCTCCAAGAAAGAGGACGTCATGTGACATTACATCTCGACATGGTGCCATTGGACAACCTTGGGAAGAAAGAGTCCACACTTCTTTGTGATCATAGACTTCTTTATGTGAAGATGGTTGACCACACCATTCTTTAGGGGGTGAGGAGAAAACTCCCAGAATACTACTTGATAGCTACAGATCTTGCCATGTAGATAGCACAGGAAGACACATAGAAATGGACTCAATATGCAAAGAATAGGAGGGGCACGCTTCATCGCCGTGTGCCAGGTGACCCTTGGGACTCCCAGAATGGTTGTCACCAGTTCCACTGAGTGATCACACGGTGCCCATGAGGGTTAACTTCCCACATTTCCAGGTAGATAGTGAATTCGATGGAAATGTAAACCTTTAAACTATAATCATGCTGTTCGGGGTCTAGATGTCTGCCATGTACTATAGATATTTCACCCCATCCTCCCTCCCATTTATATGAATGAGTGTCAAAAGGCAGCTACCTAGGAGGAAATAACTCCTGCTTTCACTGTGGGGATCTGGAAGATGAAATAAAATAAAAGTAAAATGTTACTGGAGGAAGGGCTATATAATTTCATAAATAAATTACAGAACTTGCCATCGATTTGAGCTGAAGCTAAGCTTACAGACACAGGAGAGCCATCCAGCCACATTGCGTGAAGCTTGCCACAGGACCTGTTTGCCTCGGTCTCTTTTTATTAATTGTCTGCACCGAATCAATAAGACCCACACAAAGACTTTTCCTATCCTTTCCTAGGACTCCTTTCCGTCTTCAGACCTAGAATTCAAGAGGGCAGAGATGTATTTCCCAATATCCTCTGGGGTCACATGGTATGACCCAGAAAGTTCTCACTAATTGCTCCCCAAAGAATCATACCTTCTGTTGTCACTTCATAAGATCTTGTGTATTGCCTAATGCAAACCAATAAACATTAAAATGCAGATGTGGGCAGAGGATTGAAAAACTTGCAAAGGGAGATTTGAGCAAAATTGTCTCAGAAATAGACTATCAACTCTCTGCCAGTAAGGCCATTTGCTAATTCACCCACATGTCACCCAAGAGCATAGTCATGTGCCATCCAGGTTTTCCTGGCTCTTCCTTATACCATTCCAGGAAGGATCCTCATTAGAAGTATGTTCTGACTTCTTTTCTATCAGGCCTTTATTCCTTTAAAAAAAAAAAAAGTGAACCAGCAGCTGGATTTCTGTAATTCTAAGAAAGAAAGAGCTTCATGAATTTTTTTTCAGGGAGGAAAGAAAGGTGATGGTAAGATAAGTTAGGTTCGAGGTGTGAAGAGGTGTGATTGGGTAAAGAAGGCTAAGAAAAGTTAGAGTGTTGCTAGGGTGGGAAAAGACTGGCAGGGTGGTTGGTACCATCCACCACAAATGTATCAGGTACCTGCGTTTCTAGATGAGGGTATTTCTATTAACTGAGAGATAACGTTGGAACATAAAAGTAGAACAGAAGAAAAGCACCACCACCAACCAACTGACCCTAGAAGCTAATTAGGAAGTGGTCAGTCACCTTCACTAGCCACTGGAAGCTAGTTCAATAGAGCACTGGCTTTAACAAGTACCACAGGACGAGGGATGCTTTAGAATGGTGCACCTAGCTCAGCTAGATTTATCTCATTTCCCTCTGGAATGTTCTGGCTACCATCCAAAGACAGAGGGTCTTTTCCTCTAGCTATAGCCTCAGGAACAGCATCTTGTCTGTACCCAAGAGCCATGCCTGTTTCCTTTCTCCTATAGTCACATTTGAAAATCACTGGTTTAAGATTACTTTAAATTAGTGTGCCCCTTAGCCATGCCCAATAAAACCTTCCACTTCCCCTCTGGAAACCGTATCAGTTAACCTTGGTACAGAAAGAGCCAGTGGGCTTCTAGATTTCTAGGCTGTCAACCTCTGCTTCCTGGCAGGAGCAGGAGAAAAAGAACCCGTTTTGAAAATCTGTCAAGATGATCTAGTCTTCCATTCCTACTTACAGGCCAAGGATAGATTCAACAGTTCCCATCACAAGGGTCTGGTTCAGAGAACTAGCTACCAAGAAAGGGGCTGCTCCCACCTGCTGCCTCACCCTATATTCTCCAAACCCTGACAGACCCTCGGAAATGATTTCAGGATTCCAGTCCTTCTCCTGGGTTCCAGAACCTACAGGAGAAAGAAAAGAGGTCTGACTCCAGAAGAGGATCACTCACATCATCTTGATCAAGCCCTTCGGAAATGAAAAAGAGGAGTCACGACATGCAGTACTTCCTGAAGTCTGCTCTCTTACACGTGTGAAGGAGATCTTCCAGCTGTGCATGCCAGACAGGACTGGAAGACGCCATGACTCCAGCTTTATCAGGGAGCTGCTAAGCACCACATTGCAGGCATCACTCTTCCAAGCAGAAAGGGAGGCAAGAAGCTGGCGGTGAGCACCCACGAACACGCCTGACTTCTCTCCTCTTCCTCCACGTCTCTCCAGGGTCACAACTAAGGCAAATCCTTTCTGTTTCAGTTACTAATCTCGTTGCTGTGACAAAGCATCTGATAAATACCTGATAAGTTTTAAAAAATACATTTTATTTATTTATTGTGTGTGTGTGTGTGTGTGTGTGTGTGTGTGTGTGTGTGTGTGTGTGTGTCAGAGGTCTCTGTGTCCCTGTGGAGGACCAAGGGTGACTTCAGGAATCATCCTGGATTGTTTCTACCTCCTTCTTTGCTCTGAGATTTCCCGGGCTCCGCCCACCAGAGCCAGAAGTGCGCCTGCACCACTGTTACCTCCTGGCATTTTTACGTGGGACCTGGGATCCAAACTCAGGACCTTCTGCTTGCAAGATAGAGTCTTAACCCCTGAGCCATCTCTCCACCCAGCCTTCATGAGTTTAAGGGAGGAAACTTGGACTCGCAGTTCGAAGTTACAGCCTGTCATGGCAGGAAAGACACAGCAACAGGAACCTGAGAGAACTGATCATATCACAGCCACAGCTACAGCAGAAAGCAAGGGAGGAATGCATACAAGCGTTGCTGGCTTGCTCAGTGCTCCACATTCTTATGAGGTTCTACATTCCCTGTCAGGGGAATGCTCCACCCACAATGGGCTGGGTCTCCCCACATTCTTTAATGTAACCATAAAGGCATGCCCAGAGGCCAACAATCTTCTACAGTATCTATCTCAGATAGACTGGAGAGGCCTGCGTCTTAGGGATCAGCTTAACAGTAAGCACTAACCATCATGTCCAGTAAGGAGATTTAGAGACCAGAAAGATGAATGGGAGGAGACAGAGGAGGCCTGTGTCTCTGGGTTTGCTGGAGATGAGCTTGATGCTCCATTCCCTTCACTAGCCTTAGTGGGGTTCACTATGCTACAGGGCTGGTCTGGAAGAACTAAAGGAGAAATATTCCAACCTTAAAAGTCTAGAGATGATGTTGGAGAGATGGCGTAGGGCTAAGACTCTGCCTCGCAAGCAAAAGGACCTGAATTAAGATCCCAGATTCCAAGTAAAAATACCAAGCAGAAATGGTGGCAGCATGCACTTCCAGCTCTGGAAGGCAGAGTCTGGGAAATCCCAGGGCAAAACAAAAAGGAACTCTTGATCCTCCAGAAGCACATATACTTCTCCCCCCCCCTCTCACACATACAAGAAAGAAAGAAAGAAAGAAAGAAAGAAATAAAGAAAGAAAGAAAGAAAGAAAGAAAGAAAGAAAGAAGAGAGAGAGAAAAAAGAAAGAAAGAGAGAGAAAAGAGAGAAAGAGAGAAAGAGAGAGAAAGAAAGAAAAGAGAAAGAGAGAAAGAAAGAGAGAAAGAGAGAAGAGAAGAGAGAAAAGAGGAACGAAAAGAGAAAGAGAGAGAGAAAAGAGAGAAGGAGGGAGGGAGGAAGGAGGGAGGGAGAGAAGGAGGGAGAGAAGGAGGGAGAGAGAAAGAAGGGAGGGAGGGAGGAAAGGGAGGGAGGAAAGGGAGGGAGGAAGGAAGGAAGGAAGGAAGGAAGGAAGGAAGGAAGGAAGGAAGGAAGGAAGGAAGGAAGGAAGGAAGGAAAGAAGGAAAGGAAAGGCAAGGAAAGTCTAAAGAGAGTCAAATCTGGTGAAAGCCATTGGCAAGCCTATCTCCAGAACATGCACCAACAGGGCAGTAGAGACCATCATTAACTCAAAAGCAGGCATGATTTAGATTCAGGAACAGAAGGGGGCAGAAGGTGAGTATCCTCCTGAGTACAGTGCTTTTTAGTGGTACCCTGAAGAGCAAAGGGGAGAAGAAGAAACATGGATGGAAATGACACAAACCAACTCTTCAGTACTGAGCCATGACCTTGCCTTGGGCTTCCAAAGCTGATTGCCATCAGACCACCTCACACCCCTTTTCAAGACTACCTGTCCCCGATCCCAACTTCCAACATCCTTGGGAGTTCTGTGTCAACCAGTCTGGTATTAAGCCAGGAAATCAAGAACTTTTCTAAAGTTCATCAGGTAAGTCCTGGGATAAGCAGGGCTTGAGAATCGTAGGTCCGACCCCTGGGACTCACAAAATAAGCCTACGTAAGTCAAGTGCCAAAATGGCCCATCTGGTTCTACTATTCAAGGAAAGGAGCCTGAAAGGATGGCAATTAGTGAGAAGCAGCCTGAAACATACATTTATTTTTTAAGTACTTCCTCTCTTGCAACAGTAAACCGAATTACAGCAAGCTAGCTCCATGGTGATAGCTTCCCTGATTCCAGATCCAGGGAGAATTTAAAGTTCAAATGCAGTTCTGAAAGGAAGACATACAAGGCCGCGCTCTTCAGCAGTGCGTCCTCCGGGGCACACATCAGTGCAGAGCGCTTTGGACACATCATCTCGCTTAGCTGGAAGGAAGGAAAGGCCATTCTCACTTCACGGGCGAAGATGTAGCCTCCGGGAGGTTTATGTAATTGCCCAAGTTAGGCTGTGAATTTAATCTGGAGCTGACTCCGGAGTTTTCAGCTCCAGTATAATGCTTTCTTGTGTGTGTGTATGTGTGTGTGTGTGTGTGTGTGTGTGTGTGTGTGTGTGTGTGTGTGCATGCGCTATGTGCCAGCCAAAAGAAAATGCTGAGTGTCCTGCTTTGTCCCACTCTACCTGATTCTTTTGAGACAGTATATTTCACTGAATCTTGATCTAAACCGGTGTCCCTCAAGCCCTAGAAATCTTGCAGTCTCCAGCTCCACAGTGCTAGGGTTGCTGGCCTGTGCCTGGCCATGCTTGGCATTTCACTTGGGTGCTGAAATCTGAACTCAGATCTTCAGTGTTTGCATAACTAGCGTCCACGATCGCTCCAGCCGCCAATATATTTTCTTAAACCTTCCCGGTTTAAGAACATGTTTGCTCTAATTCCTGGTTCTTTGAACACCACTTGCTCCATATCCTCCTCCATCTCGCGGGCTCTCCTCTGTTCCTCTGGATGCATACAGGCATGTCTGAAGATCCAGCAAGTGGGAGAAACCAAGAGCTAAGGCGGAGAGCTGGGCATAGGCCTCCTGGCAGAACTACCAGAAATCCTGACTTACTTATCTACAGTGCAGAAGAACCCAAGGACACACATTCCATCAGCAAGGCATGGCAGGAGAAGCCTAAAGGAGACAGGATACTTACGAGCCATCGAGACCCCCATGAACTCATCTACTAGGAGAACCCAGTCGAGACCGGTAAGGCAGCAAGAGATTCGCCAGGATTTCTGTTCTTTAGACTGTTCTGGACACAGCCTTACGCAGCAGCTTGCAAACAAGCCCCGGGGATGGCAGGGAAGTAGAAAGCGTCTCTCTTTGCAGCCACGACTACAGAGTCCAAGCTCACCATGACCAAACGAGGACAGAAAGACTGCATTGACGCACACACGGCCCCGGGGAGTCTGAGGCGCGAACAGATCCAACGCTGTCGAACAAAACATGAAACTGAAGAAAACACCCAGCCACACAGAGCCCTTTCAATCGGTGGCTTCACTCCAGGGCTGAAAGTGGGGAGAGACGGGAGACAGACAAAGCCGTGCTTTGGAAAGCCTCAAAAAGAGTTTCGAGGAATGCCTCGTCCCAAATCCAGTGGGGAAAGGGGCGAGAGAAAGGGTTGTTGAGATGCACTTAGTGTCATAGGGGGAAACAGAACTCGAGGCTCGCCCAGCCCTTGTCTTTAATCAAGTTAAATCCTAATGCAAAATTAATTCCGAGTAGAGTTTAATTCTAATTGCGAGAAGACTGAGAGAGGATTTTTTTTTTATGATAAGCAGATGAGCCTGGGGCACTTTCAAGTGCAAGTGGGTTCTTTATTTATTTGTTTTTTTAATTGTTTTATGATCTACATTGGTGGGGCATTGTTTGGTAGGGAGGGCCTAGGAAAGTGACTCAGACATGACCACAGATTTTAGTGACATCAGCGCGGGAGTCATAGCTGACTGTCAGCAGGCATGGGGGGTTTGCTCCCCGCCCCCAACCCCCCTCCATTTCAGAGAATGTGTTCTCACTCAGCCAGGAACGATCTGGCCAAAGACCAAGACCAAGAATTCCATGATTACACTTCTCAATAAATAACCAGCCCTGCTTCCTCCACAGTCAGATGCTGGGGAACAAAACATCAGTCTGTTCTTTTCTTCTTAGATCCGCCATGGTGACCAGGATGTGTGAGGAACCATCAGCTGTATGCCTCCAGCATTCCGCAGGCACCTCAAACTCGGCCTGTCAAGAACGGGCCGCATGCGTTTTCCCATGCCTACTTCTCTTCCTCCCTTCCCTCTTTGTTGGAGCGAGGCCACTCATTGGCTCCTCCGTGCCACTCTGCTGCCCTTCCTAATTACCATCTAGGCCTATTTCTGAACCCCACTGACTCCAAGATACGCCACCTCCCCATCTCTTTCTTGACCATTGTGACAGCTGATAACTGAATCTCTCTCTGAGATCAATCTTCCCTACCACACCCACCATTCGCCAAGGTGGATTTAAGGTGAACCAGTAGAGAATCATAAAGTCTCAAAGACAGTAGCGTCACAAGATAGAAGGAGCCTGGGCTCCTGAATGACTGCGTGGAACAAGATTGTACACTGTCTATATCAGCCTGTAAAGTGCTACCTATTGACAGTCTGTGGTTGTTACAGAATGAGATTATCCTGATCAACACCAAGTACCCCCAGGACAACAGAATAAGTCTGTGACAGATAAAGGAACGCACCGTTCATTTGACCTGCCTTTCCTTGCAGAATACCCAGCAGCCATACAGTGGAGCTGTTTTCCCTGATGGCAAGCAGTCTCCCTGCAGTCAGAGTTGTCTGTATAAGACTGTGTCTAAGGCCCAGAGGTTACAACTCTGCCTCACAAATGTAAGGTCCTGGATCCCAAAGTGAAAAACACCAAGCAGAAACTGCAGCAGCCTGCACTTCCAGCCCTGGTGGGTGGAGCTTGGGAAATCTCAGAGCAAAGCAAAATGGAGGCAGAAGCAATCCAGGATGGTTCCCAAAATCATCCTTGGTCCTCCATGGGGACGTATAGTACTCTGTAACACACACACACACACACACACACACACACACACGCACACAATACACACACACAATACATACACACGCACACAATACACACACACAATACATACACACGCACACAATACACACACACACAATACATACTACATACAGACATACATTACACATATACATACATACATAAATACCTTTAAAAAAAAAAAAGACTGTGTTACCAGCCCTGCACCCTCTTGCCTTCTCCTAGTTTCCCTACCCAATCCATGTACTCGCTATGATCACAGCAGGAAACGTGAAATATGATTCAGGGTGGGTGTCACCTTTCAAAGGGTGTTAGTGACTGTCAGCAAAAGTGATTTAAGCCCCAGAAAAACCCCTGTGTCCTTTTAACATCCAAAACGAATCCTCTTCACACCAGACATCAATGTTAAATAAACAGAGATTTCCATTAACCTGCACCTCCATACGTTTATTTTTTTTTAAAGCGGTGTCACTCTCCTTTAAATGAACATACTAATTAGTGTATTAATAAATAGCTGAATGGAATCAATGAGACATGTAATCAAGGTCTGACCAGGCACTGGGGCCAGGTTGAAAGGGGACGAGGGGAAGGAGAAGAATCTTATTAACAGGTTTGCTGAGGAGGGACATGTAAAATCAATACCCCGTATGCAGCTAAAGTTGACAGTTGGTGGGAAGCTAAGTGCTTGCCCCGCTCCCCCCAACCCTTGACAGGAAAGCTCCTGGTGAGAGTTAATATAGGCCAGCAGGGAGGGCAAACGTTAATTGGGACTGCAAAAGCCATTCAGAGATGGTGTCCAAGATCACAGCTGGCAGAGTTATGCAGAACTTCTGTGCTGAGAACTTAACTCTTAGACCTTCATTGACAAGCTTAAGGAAGAGCAAGCTTAGGAAAGTTGACTGAATTCTCAGCAAACATTCACAGCCTAAAAGAAGCTGCAATGGGTCTTGTTAGCTTTCCAAAATCCTGGCCCATCTGTGCCCCCAAACGCCTGCCTCTGAGAAGTCAGAGGCCTGATCTTGCTAGGCAGCCCTAGGGTTGGGGAAGGGCACTCGCCTCCTTCAAATTTCCTGTAACACACCTCTGAACAGGAAAACTCTAGGTGAGAAGAGGAAATTCTTTAGCGGTATGAGGCTTCCAGCTGAAGTGGGGATCTGATTACTGGCACCCAGGTGAGCATTGAAATGCCAGCTGGAAGCCCTGCTCTGTGGGCTGCAAATCCCTGAGCAGAAACCTGGGTTTTCATTTTCCCGGGGATGACCATCAAGAGAGAGACCACCCTTGTGTACAAAGTCCATTCTGTGCCTGAGTCCCATCTCCCAGAGACAGCTAATCACACCAGCAGAAATAGACCTTGTATGGGGCTCGATGGAGGCAAGAAATCTTGCCTGGGGTCCAGCACTGCCCAAGGCAAACCCTCAGCGGGATGGTCCAGTGCACGCCTTGGCCCTGGATCCTGAAGTGGTGTGGGCTTCCTTCTGATTCCACTGGCTGCAGAAGCCCGTCTCTGCTCACAGGCAGAGAGCACACTATCTCTCCCCAGGTCCCGAGTCCACACACAGATTATCTGGAAGCCCAAGGAGGCATGTGTCTGTCAGCACCAGGTGTGGGCTGTGACCCGCTCACCCCGGAGTCCACACTTCCTGAAACGATGGCGCGGACAGGCATTAAAGGAAGTGAGGGGTCAAAGGTGGACGGTGGCTCTCAGCAGCCTGCAGAGATTTTCCACATTACTGTTAATCGTGTTTTGTCCCTAGAGGCTCCCAGGACGGCCAGGCACATCTCCAGAACTGCCCTGACCCATCGGAAGAGCCAGGAGGTGACAGCCATCAGTGCAGGGGTGGAGCTTCTTGGCAGGCTCCACAAATGAAATGCAGGGCCAGAAAGTCTTCAACCTAAGTGGAAAGTCAGAGAGCCGAGCAACGGGAACACAGGGTCTCACGATAAGGCTGGAGCGGTTCTAACACAGGCTCTTCTGCACCCTCAGCATCCGTGGAGATGCCTTGATGTGCCGCGGGGATGTGCGCTTCCTGTGGAGCAGGCATTATGCTCTTTTTTCAGCAACCTGCATCCTCATGCCCAGTTTCTCCGTCCCCTGTGGGATCACATGACTGGGGGGAAATTGGTGACAGCAAAAAGTTTTTGAACGTGCAGCAATCAAAAATCGATTCCAGGGCTGGAGAGGTGGCTCAGGGGTTAAGCCTCCGCCTTGCAGGCGGAAGGTCCTGAGTTCGGATCCCAGATCCCACGTACAGACGCCAGGTGGAAGCGGGGGCGGCCTGCGCTTTTGGTCCTGGTAGGGCGGAGCCTGTGAATCCCGGGGCAGAAGGAGGTGGAGGCGTCCATGGTGGTTCGCGAATTCGTCCGTGGTTCTACATACACATACACACGCACACACAGACACATACGCGCGCGCACATACACACGCATATGCACACAGTTGAATAAATAATTAAAAAAAAAATCGATTCCAAATCAGCATACGCTGAACCCATGGCGACGCAGGCAACCCTCACTCGTGCTTGCTGCAGACTTGGTTCTCATGGCACGGATGGACATGTGGTGCTAGCGTGCTGTCATGCCGCTGACATCAGCGGCTGCACCTGAAACACCGCATTCAGATGCAGGACAACTATAAGCTAAGGACCGCAGTGTTTACATACAGACTCTCCTAGTCTCATGGGAACACAGTGGCTGAGGAAGAAAAATAAAGACCATCGATGTTTTCTACCGTCATTCTTCAGCATGGAAGTATCAACTTGTTTTATCTCTGGGTTTCATTGTGCTAAAATATCTGGGTTTTTTTTTAAGTTCAATGTTTGAGATGCTGGTTTGAGATTCATAAAAAAATCATAAAATGCATTTTGGTTTTGGTATTAGGACAGAATTTCTAACAATTTATGAGATCACCCTAGACATACTTTTGCTATGTTTTGGGCCATGGTGTGCTTTATACTTGTGCGAAGCCACATTCTTTACATTGATGATTATAGAATCAAAATATTGATCAATTCTGAAAAAAGGTTGAAGATGTTCTGTGTCTGACAGTATCAAAGATTCAGCTGAGATCTAATTCTTTATGTAAAAGTCAACAAGAATGTCCATCTTATTGACAGGCAAATGTACTTTCATCTTTAATAATGGTTAAAATATATAAATGCCAAAGAGTTGTGTTAAAATAAATTTCTTTATGAGCTATAATTAATTAGTAAATGAAATGCTTGACTTCTATACTTATATATACTTTATATGATTTTTAATCCCTATAAACCCAGAGCCACTTAAAAATCTCTCAGTCCAAGGGGTCATAAGTAGAAAAACCCTAAGAAACTTTGTTCTAGTTCAACTTCTCCATCCTTTCTATGTCCCCACAAGTGACCAAGAGAGTCTGGGAAGCTCGTTCAGAGGAAGGGGGATACAAGGGATCTCAACAGCAGGTCTGTCCATCTGTTTAGTGACAATAATGAGAGCTGTCCCCCTCTAGTCAGTCAGGGATTGGTGAACAGAACGTATCTGGGTGAAAAAAAAAGAAACTCTTGAGTGAGGAGATAGTGTAAACCTTCGTTGATGGAGCACATGCAAATGTCGCTCTAACCCCTGTAATGTGAGCATGGAAACTATAAGATAGAGCTGGGAGGTGCGCGGTGGGGGGGGGGGAGTTCCTGTCTAAACAAAGGAGAGAAAAGACAGAAAGGAGACATTTAATAGAGTTCTTACCAAAAAAAAATTTGACTACTTGATTTTTTTCCAGGGTGCCCATTTAAAAGGAGATCGAAGATAATAGATGCTGACATTGATATACAGATGCTGACTATTTTCACATGAAAATACCAGGACACATGCTCCACAAGAGGCATAGGACATGCATATCAAGCTGTCTGTGGTCACTGTGGACGTGATATAAAGAGACAGGTGATTATGATAAGGACCTGAGATAGGATGGGAAAAACATGTACCCGGGAGATGCCTCCTTGTCTTTGGGGGACAGAAAAGAAGTCCCCATGATCCACTCCTCATCTCACGCAAAGCTGTCAAAACCGTCTTGACAGAAACCCCGTCATCTTTAAAATGCACCAACATACTCAACGTTCCCAGGCTCCTCAAGGTCTTGTTCTTTCCTCATTGGTTAATCACCTTTCTCCACGGTCAGGGAGTGACTCTTCTCTCTCTCAGCAAGGCTGGGGTTGGGAATGACTGACGCAATGTTTCAAGCCAAAGAGTTTGTCATCATGTATCACGTAGCTACGTCACCCACGCCGGGAGAACTGAACATGCTCTGACAACCAAGGTGCTTCAGGGAAACAGATCCCGACCGGCCACACACAGTGAAGAGCCATGGAGAAATCCCTGGAATCTTACTATGGAATCTGAAATTACTTTGAAAAACCAGGGCCTGAACGAAGCAGAGGTGAAATACTGTGCAACAATCCCATTGGGTGCAAATTGAGCACTCCCCAGTCTGCAGAAGCCAACACTCAGAGTTTATCCCCTCTGCTCTCCATGTCAGTCTTGTGCCTCTGTCACAGGCAAACACTAGCAGATGTGCCCTGAAATGGTTGACACAGTTGTCAACTCAGCTCCGGGCAATAAGCACCTACTCACGGCTAGCCGTTGCCAAGAATCTCCTGCTTGCTTCTTACTCAACTAAATTTAGAGTCTTGAGTAGTAAACCAGGAGGGGGAAAATCCAATAACCACCACTATGGCCTGGAAAAAAATACCCAACATATTATCTGAGACATCTCTGCAGGTTCTATAAAAATAATGTACATTTACATGGTTACACTGGCAAGATGAATGGCCAAATTGAGCCCAGATTGGATATGTACACATGGCTGCTAAATCTAGACTCTGGGGGAATTTTGGGTCTTCCAAAAATGAAGGAGTCCCTATAAATATTTTAAATCTTTTTTAAGAGGTCATATGCAGTAGGAGAGCTAGAAAGAATTCAAGAAGAACAGCCACCTGCACTTCCCCTCTCTCCCCACTTGTTTGTGGAACCTCAAGGCTTGTTGAAGCCCAATGTAGAAACAGCTGTGACTATTTATAATTCAAGAAAATTCAAACGTTTTTGTCCAAGTCAGGGTGGCAAGAAGTAGAACTAACAAGCTTTAGGTGCCCAAAGAACAGGAAAAACCTTTCTACAATATTGTGTATGTTATATACATTGTGTGTATGTGAATGTATGTGTGTGTGTGTGTGAGTGTGCCAACAGTGTGCAAACCAGTTTCTATGTATGCCATTTAGTTGTCACAGTAGTCTTTAATGAAACTATTATCTTAGCATTTTAATGATAAGAAAAGTGAATATCAGAGAAGATAAGCAACAAGCTCAAGAACATACAACCAAACAAAATAGCATGTGATGATGTGTATAAATTATAGTAGTTTCCCCTTTATCCATAAGAGGCACCTTTTAAAGACTCATGGTGTATGCTCAAATTTCAGATTTTGCACTCTATACAACTGTTTATTCCTATACATACAAGCTTTGAAATTTAATTAAAATAGATATAAGAAAGATTAACAATAACCAATAAAAGCTAGAACATGCATAACAATATATCACAAATACAATGTAAAAATGGCTGTCTCTCTCCTCTCTGTCTTCACCCATCTTGTGATCATGTGATGAGGTTAATGGTGGTGAATGGCATGAGCATTGTGACTCAACTTTAGGCTACTATGTAAGAAGTGCTTAAACACAAGCACTACAATACCATGATTATTGATCCAATAATAAGACAGCTGCAAGTAACAGAGGTAGCATATAAGATGCAATTACCATGGACAAAGAGATGACCCATGTTCTCTGTGAAACAAACCTGGAGAATATGAAATTTCATTGTGCTACTCAAAGTGGTGCATAATTTTAAACTTGTGAATTGCTTACTTCTGAAATTATGCATTTATTATATTCAGACCATAGTTGACTGCAACTAACAGAAACTATGGAAAGCAAAACCTTGTTAAAGGGGTAAGGAAGAACAAATGTCTGAAGATACCTCAGTTTAGCCATGAGGGATAAAGTGTGTTAGTCGGTTTTTAATTCACATTATGTAGAGTACTGTGATCACAGATGCATATTCAAGGTTGGTGAACTTGGTTTCAAAAGTCTCCTTCAGAGTCTACAACGTAGCATTTCAGCCACACTGTCTCCATGGATATTACTGGGTTTGTCCAGGAGTGTAAAAGAAATTAGGGACAATTTTTCTTTGTAAAGTGATGTTAAAAATAGATGACTGGTTAGACATGACTTCGAGAAATCTCTGTCATATGGGTACACGAGTCTGGGTAGCACAGAGCCCTTTCTGATCCTCTTCTCATCTATGACTCTCATCAGATCTAAATGCTAGCCCTCATTTGGTCTGCCCACTGATTCCACCAGAATCTGAATAGGAACCTGCAACCAAGTATCATTGAATTTGTCCCAAATACACTCTTCAGAGTCATCAAGTTGGCACATCACCAACTTTCATGTATATAACTCAAGCAGAAAAATATTTTCACCTCACTCCAGGGCCAAGAGGAAGGGCTTTACTATGTGTATGTCCCGTGTGTGTGTGTGTGTGTGTGTGTGTGTGTGTGTGTGTGTGTGAGAGAGAGAGAGAGACTCACTACCTCAACAAGTCTTCAAACTGTCTCCTGGTAGCCTAGCTGGGACGAGAGCAAGTCATCTCCAAGCCCCAAGGGCAAAAAAGCTGGACTGCTGACTGGCAAAGGTTGGCATGAGTGGGAGAAATGAGTGGGGCCTGCTTTGGGTGGTAGGAAGTGTGGGAGGAAGTCTGTAGTTGTCACCTACCCGTCATCAGAAGCTAACTCCCTAAATAGCGTGACTCTCTAGCCAAGGTGGCTCAGGTTGCTCTCACTGCCAAGCCCTGGGGGCCTCCAGGGTCTATGTGGGTCCCTAGTGCTCCACAGCTTCTCCATCTAAAGGAGGTGAAATTCTCTGGTTATTTATCAAAGCCAGAGGGGACGCTCTCCAGGAACTATCACAGCAAAGGGTTCTGTCCTTGGTGCTGGGCTGTTTCATATTTTTATCAGTAATTTGAATGAAGACCGAGAGTCACATTTATCAAACTTGCATATGATAAATTCCAGGACTTGGGAAGGTCAAATGAGATAGTATGTGAGCAGTCATGTGATGTCAGATTGGTGGCAGCACAGTACTCTACATAATGTGAATCAAAACTGACTAACACACTTTATCCCTCATGACTAAACTGAGGTATCTGAAGACATTAGTTCCTCTTTAAAATTTAAAACAATCAGTCCACACTGCTCCCTCTACCCCAAATTAAAATGTGATCAATATCTTTATGCTCACATTTTAATTTTCAAAACAGATATTAATGAGTAAAAAATACCAGAGAGCAGAAGATCATGTAAAACACAGCCCAAGAGAGGAAGGAAACGTTTCTGGTTCCCAAGGGAACTTCTGATCAGCAACCTCGGAAAGCAGATGGCTGTGACCTTGGGCTTTCTCCACATCCTGCACACTGCCAGGGACAGAGTCACCCCTTACCATGCCATGACAACAGCCAGTTCTCAATCCACGTAAAAAGACAGCAGGAGAGAAAGAAACTTCTAGTGTGCTGCCATTCCCATCATCCCCTGCAAAGGCTTCCAACTTGCCAACCCAGTCAGGATGTCTGACTCAGAAAAAACAGATAGGAAGTGAGTCTTCAAGAGCCTGCAATTTAATATTTTCTTCACAGAACATAGAATGAATGAGAAAGGGAAGACATAAAAATAGTAATCATCAGACAGAGGAGGTAACTGTTTGTGCCCTTAAGAAAAAAAAAAAAACCTCTTTATCTCCTTGAATTTTCCTTTGATGTTATAGCTTTTTCAATTTCTTATCTTTGTGAAAGACCAGAACCTTCTGACCCAAGATGAGAGGAAATCATCTGGGTTGAGTGGATTTCTCTTGTTGGAAAGGAGTATTAGTAGCCCCTCTGTGCTTCCCAGGCAATATGGTAAAACTGTGGTCAAGACCCCAACTCATTGGATGCTCTGTTCATCATCCATTGGAGAAGAAGGAGAGTTAAAAACAAGAGTAAACACTGACACATAGTCATCACCACATGCAAATTTTCCCCATGAAACTTCTTCCCACTTCCTGTGCACACAGTTGCTTCAAAATGTATAATGGCCTCTGGCCATTCTAATACTCCATATGACAGTATGTGCTTGTAATTCCAGAAACTCAGGAGGTTGAGGCAAGAAGCTCGCCCATCTTTGTCAAGTTTCCTGAGACCTGCACAAGGCTTGAACTAGACATATTACACCACAGAAGGGGAAAGATCTCCAGAGGCCCCATGCCTTCCTCGGAGATAAATGAGGGTTACTGCTGGATGGGGAAAAGGGGGGAGCCATTCTCCCCAAATATATGACAACTGGCATATTGTCTTTGCTCCAGAAAGCATCCAGATGCATGTCACACTAATAGTGTGGATTACTAATAGTGTGGATTACTAATGGTGTGGACTACTAATAGTGTGGATTACCAGTAGTGTGGATTACCAATAGTGTGGATTACCAACAGTGTGGATTACCAACAGTGTGGATTACCAGTAGTGTGGATTACCAATAGAGTGGATTACCAACAGTGTGGATTACCAGTGGTGTGGATTACCAATGGTGTGGATTACTAATAGTGTGGATTACCAGTAGTGTGGATTACCAATAGTGTAGATTACTAATAGTGTGGATTACCAGTAGTGTGGATTACCAGTAGTGTGGAGATTGCACTGCCAGGCCCTGCTACCTCCAGAGTCTATGCTTGGTCCCTGTACTTCACAGTATCTCAGATCCAAAGGAGGTAAATTCAGTGGTTAAACACAGAAGGACATGAACATGGGGGGGGGGGACTGGTGGAGAAGAAGAAAGTTTATAGTGGGAAAAAGTAGGAGATTGGGTATTAAGGGGAGAAAATTACATGAATTTATGTATAAAGTCCTGAAAGAATACAATTAAAAAAAAAGAGGTTCACCCAAAGTTCAAAGCCAGCCTGGGCTAGTGTGTTTAAAGCCAGCCTAGGTTCCATCACAAAATCCTGTCTTTAAAAAAAAAAAAAAAAGGAAAAAAGCAAAACCAAACAAAAAGCATTTCTCTTTTCAAAGCTCAGAGAACTCTAGCAAATAGAAGGAAAGGAAAAGTCAACTTTATGCAGGGTCTAAAGGGAATTCTAAGTGTGTATGAGATGATGACTGCTTTCAAGAAGTTTGCAATTAAGTAAATGGAAATACCCAAAATAAAGTCAATAAATTGCAAATTACCAGGAAATTCTTGGCAGCCTGACTTCTCAGAGAGTCTTTAAGTAAACTATTGTCTCCACACAAAAACTATCCGGACCAAGCCAAAGCCTGGAATGAAAGGCTACTTGCAAAATTGGTCAGTTGGCTAAAGACTCCCATGTCTGGCAATATCTTAAAGCTTGAGAATAGAAGTTGTGGGTGAAAATGCCATCCTTTCAAAACAATACGTGCTGGGGAAATATTATTTGACAGTTGTAGAATTAGTTTTCTATATTTGGCCATGTGATATGCCTTACTTTTTAACTCCAGCTTTCCTGAACACACTAAAATAAGCCTCCTCAAATCAAGACAAGAGGACTGTTACATCACTGCAAATCTTAACAGCAAATAAAAGAGCATTTCACAGGCCAATGACAGCCAGTAACATAAAAACAGTTTATACAAATTATTTAATGAGTCGGTTTTAAAGTATTTGCCAAGAAGGGATGGTTTTATTTGTCTTTAGTCCTGGAAGGAGGGAAGAAGGAATGTAGTATGAATGCACACGAGCTCTTCATGAAGAGAGGCTCGGCAAATTGTCCAGAGTTCAGAGTACAGGCAACCCTGGAATGTTCAGCCCTAATCAGGCCATCAAAATCTCTCCCCATCTGTAGGATTATAAGAGGCTAAAGGTGGGGAGGTGCATGGCCTTCTGTGATGTTCCGGTCACAACAGGCTGCTGAATCAAGGAGCCTACTGCAATGCAATCTACCTCTACCAGATCTACACGACGGCTAGCGAGTAAGCAAAAATAAATGAATTAATTTAGCTATTTCTCTTAAAAATTTATTTTCATAAATGAAATGGTAAGGTGGTTTTAAGAGGGGCATGTTTAGATTTTGAAATTAGAATACAGTTAAATCTAAGGATGCTAACATCTGGGCCATATGCAAGGATGATTTGCTGTTTATAACATTAGGTTAATTCAGAAAACGTCTTGTTATCTGTGAAGGCAATTTTGGCTTTTTCGGTGGTATGAGAGGCATCTTTCCCTTCCCATGGCCCCTTAACTTTGCCTTCTTAAGCTGCCTGCCTCACTACTAACCAGGATGTGGGACTAGATACATGTGACATTATTCCGAAGAGGCAAGTTAAAAATTTTCCTCACTATCTCTCAGTCTATCGTGAAATTCCTTCCCTTGGACTATACTGCTTTGAGAGTAGACTGAGAGAGGGAACAAATGATCAGGACAAAGCCTGTCCATTCTCTGCAGCCGCCTCAATTCTGGGCTTGCCCTATAACAGTGTGGGTTCTGACCCACCTCTCGGGGCCATGCTTTCTCCACTGGAAAATCCTGGGGTTCACCTAAGGCTCGGTGAATGCCCCAAACACTGTTAGAACACTCACAAGTAAATTATTCAAGACAGCATGTTTCATTCTGAACGTGAACAACTCGAAGATGTAAGAACCCACCCATGGGTCTCCTTGCTTCTTTACCAAGCTGCTGTAAGATCCCAAAGTGGGCTTTTCAAGTCAAGACTGGGGGTCAGAAGTAAGTAACATAGGTAGGCACAGGAGCCCTGTTTTTGCTGGTCTCTGGTCACCTCCACCCTTACACCCTATGTGTATCTCAATTCGCCATGTCCAGAGAGTAAAGCATCATTCCTTTCCCTACTCCCCTCCCACCCCCTCAAGCTGGTCTCCAGCTAGAAAGTCCTAGTCCGTAAAAGATGCCACTTTTTCACCAACTGCTCAAATTGGACACTTGCAAGGGGTCCCTGACCTGCTCCTCTCTTGCTTCCATGGCCCTCACTACTGTATCCACCATCACGAACTTTAGCTCCCACATACCTCTCAGGCCTGCCCCTTCCTCACTTTTGCCAGGTCCCCTCTGGGTTGCTAGAGGTGTGAACCAATTCCCAGATGTTGGTCGGTCACTGAGACATTTCTCCACAAGAATGCCAACATGCTGATCTCTTCCTTGAAAGCCTGAAGGCCTGATCACTTCCTGCGATCCTTACACTGGTTCCATCTATACCCACTTCCTTCCAGAACTATGACTCCTGCATATGACCCCCCCCCCTCCAGGGCTGTGCTATTTCCCCTACTTAGGGCCTGGACCTCATGTATGACTCTTCAAAACTCAGCCTAAGACCCCCTCCTGTCAGAGCCATCCCTGTGTCCTGCTTCTGCCGCCTGCACTGCCACTTGCTTACGATCCCTGGTCTGTACCCCTCTGTTCCTGTACCCCTCTGCTCCTGCACAATGCATGTGGACCTCCTAGTCACATGGTGCTGTAAAGGAACGAAGTCTTTCAGCCCTGTGCCACTGGCCCTGGCCCTGGCATGGTGTCTGGTACATGGTAGATACCCAGCGGATACTGGCTGAGTTGAATGAGTGATCCATTAGTTGGTTAAATCAGCCATAACATCACACTGAACCTCCCTGATCAAATGATGCAGGTATCTTTGAGTAGGAGCAATGGTGACAAGAGGCACCCAGAAAAACTGGGTCCACTTTTCTTTTCTCCACAATTCCTAATTCCCACCTTACCTTACTGTGACCAGGGCTGGATACAACTCTACCACCCACCCTGTCCAAGTCTGTCTCCTGTGTTGATCTCTCTCTCTCTCTCTCTCTCTCTCTCTCTCTCTCTCTCTCTTTCTCTCTCTCTCTCTCTCTCTCTCTCTCTCTCTCTCTCTCTCTCTCTCTCTCTCTCTCCTCCCATCTGTGTTGTCCTTTCTATAGCTGTTAAGTGGCTTTTATTCTTTACAGCTCTTTACCAGGTCAACAAACACAGGCATTGCTGAAAGTATCACCCTGAGAAGCCTGTTTCCTTCTCCTTTCTCCCCTTCTCTTGAATCTTTTCCTAACTCTGTGGGTCAGTCGAATCTGCCTTCTGAAGCCAGCCAGGCCTTTACTACAGAGGATCACATTTACCCTCCCTCCTGGGCTGCAGGTGGGGGTCAGAAAGGCTTATTCTCAGCTGTAAAGAAAGAGAAATAGAGGCGGAGACCAGTGGGAACCGGCCGAAGGATATTCAGCAAACCAGGATTAGAAGCAAGATTTCCCTATTCCCCAGGCCAGCACATAATACTTCTTCAATTGCTCTGAAAATGAAAACCTCAGGATTACTTTGCGGAAGAAGGAAAAAAAAAAGCTCTTCCTAGATAGAGAAGCTGTAGCCACATTTCTGATGCACTCCAACCATAAGTTACATAAATGATTTCCTATTACACCGCAATTGGCACAGTGATGTGTCAACGTCTGCTGCTGCTTCCTTGAAGTGTGCTCTTTGTTGTTGTTTTTTTTTTTTTTTTTCCTGTGCAGATCACCCAGAAAGAAGAATCAAACATGGTCCAAGCAAGAACACAGATTCTCTTTCCATGTGATTCCGGTGTGAGTTGGACCAAAGAAAATGCAATGATGGTCCCCCGTGGGCCTCAGCCCCTCCCACCTGCATGTTTCCCAACGCTCTGCTGCAACCCTGCAAATAGGATTCCTTAAAAAAAAAAAAAAAAAAAAGAAAGCCAACAGTTTATGAGGAAGAAATGAAGTGGCAATTTCCCAGCAGGGCTGGGAATCAATACAAGCTGTTGTCAGGGTTTCCCTTTCAAAGAGTGGGGGGGTCTGCTTCGCGCCTCCAAAGTCAAGAGCAACAGAGTTCCAGCGCTTGACTTACAGCTGCTTCATCATAGCAAGATATTTTTAATTTAAAACTCACTGCAGTTGGGTTCAAACTCAGCTGGGACTTGACTTACTGCTAATTCATTCCTACAATTCCTATAATTCTAAACTCAGTCACCAAACAGTTTAATACTGATAGAACCACCAGCACCATGCTTTTTATGAATGGGTGTCGGGAGAATTTTGGTAGTAAGTTCCGTTAGCAACTGTTAATTCACTTTGGAATGGGATACAGTGGTTGGGCAATGTTCTCAGGGCTGGAGAGGTGGCTCAGGGATTAAGCCTCTGCCTTGCAGGTGGAAGGTCCTGAGTTTGGATCCTAGACCCCACGTATAGACGCCAGGCGGAAGCGGGGGCGGCCTGCGTTTCTGGTCCTGGTAGGGCGGAGCCTGTGAATCCCGGGCAGAGTAAACAAGGAGCAGGTGGAGGCAGTCCATGTGGTTCCCGAATTCGCTCGTGGTTCTACACACACACACATACACGCGTGCGCACACGCACACACACACGCACACATGCACAATTGAATAAATAATAAAAAATGTTCTACTGGAGGCCCATAATTGGGCAAGTGGGTTATTAACCTGTGTCTCCAAGTGATCCAAACCCAAATGCCACTGCACTGGTTGTACCCTTGTCAATGCAAAGCACTGTTCTTGCTTCAAAAGGAAAAAGAGATCGTTTACTCTGAGCCAGAGAGGAGTGATCGTGACCTGGGAATACAGATTCAGACTGGCCCCAAAGATACATCCTGCTGTGGAAGTGGTTACATGAACATTTATAGTCATAGATCAAAAGGCAGTTAGTCTATCAATGCATTTACCACATACATTAGTAAAGACCATAAGCAGGCAGGTTACAGCAAAAATGAGAAACACTCTGTTGAATTTTTCAGAAGCTATTTGATGATATTCTTAGCTTTTGAGTTGGTGGAAGCTAGTGGTCTGCTAAAAGTGTATTCCAAAGGTTTCATTGAAAACCAAAAAGATACTAGATCAGATACAGAGGTGGACACTAAATGGCTATTTAAAGGACTAACGATAACTCAAAATGACATTGGCTGTCCGTCTGCAACATTCCAACTCACCACAATCAATAAGGTTTTCACCGATCAGTTTGCAGAATCTTCAACATTGGGGTAGCTTTTTCAGGGAACTTCAAGCCCACACCCACCCTCTTTCACACACATTGCTTTCCTATATAAGGTGAAAATGGTTCCCAGGGGCAGTGCCTGATTCAGCTCTGTAGGTCACTGGGCCATGGTGAAATCCATGGAACTACAGTCGTGTAAAAACCTTCAGCCCATTTACGGTGGCAAAGATTCCCCATCTCCCAAGAGAAAACTCATTCCAACCATCCACCATTTAGGGAGATGGGTCTTAATAACTCAATCTTCCTTTGTTAACTCGATAAAGAAGATTTATCTTTCTCAGTTATACTGAAGCCTGGTACTTATTAAGTAAAGCTGGGGTTAAAAAATGGAGGTGAATGTCATGACTCATGTGTTCCAGAAACATCTGTCTTGATCTGTGGCACGCACAGAGAAGAGTGACTGGCTGGAAACAAGGCTGCAGTCTGCCTGGACCGTACCCACACTTCTTGCACCTGTAGAAAACAGGCACCTGCCAGCAAGTCACATGGCCACGGGCACTTTGGAGAGAATTCACAGTCATTTCTGAGCTTCTCAAAAGCAAATGACATGGAAAAGAGGCAGGTAGTACCTCTGCAAGTTGAAGTTCAAAAGTCTCCACTTTGGGTTGGAGAGATGGCTCAGAGGTTAAGACCGTCTTACAAGGTCCTGAGTTCAGATCCCAGGTTCCATGTAAAAACTCCAGGTGGAAATGGCAGCGGCCTGAACTTCCACCCTGATGGAGGGTGGGGGGAAGCCTGGGAAATCCCAGAGTGAAGCAAGAAGGTAGAAGAAATTCAGGATGATTCCTGAAGTCACCCTTGGTCCTCCACAGGGACAAACAGTGCCCTCTTACACACACACATACACACACACACACACACACACACACACACACTAAAAATAAAAAAGAAAGTATCCATTTTATCAATTCAGTGAATTCACATATTTTATCCTCCAAGCTAAACAAAGTCTTCCTGTTTAAGAAGACAATCCTTCTTTTTCCTCTTCCTTCTCCTTCTCTTTCTCCTCATCTTCCTTTTTCCTTTCTCTCTCTCTCTCTCTCTCTCTCTCTCTCTCTCTCTCTCTCTCTCTCTCTCTCTCTCTCTCTCTCTCCCCTCTGTGTTTTACTGAGGATCAAACCCAGAATCTTGCACATACTAGGCAAGCAAGCGCTCTACCACTGAGCTATATATCTAGAATGTTTTGTATCAAACATACCCCACGTCCTGGGAGGTACCCACAGATTTAACACCTATACAAAGGGACTCTACTGCCCAATAAGCTGAAAAACACTTGGCTAGAAATAAGCAGGTTTCCTTTACCTTAAAATGCTCGTGAGAAGTTACATGGTCATGTGAACGTTTTTCATGGAGGTGGAAGGAAGGGTCGCCAAGTGGACACACCTTCGGACGGTTCTGGGTAAACCAGTTGGACCATCTCTCCCCATTTATCAGGACCTAACTCACTGTGAGTTTATAGAGACAGCAAGACATTGACTCCCTACCCAGAAACATGAACACCTTCCACAGAGTGGTGTGGGGATATCCCGGACATTGTACCCCCACCTGTTCACATTTGACACACGTTGCAAGTATTTATTGATCACCTCAGGAAGACAGGCTGTGAGCATGATTTAAAAGAAGAAATGGTTCCTCTCAATCTGAGACATAAGGGGATACAGTCACCCGTGGATATCTGCAGGGGACTGCTTCCAGGACACTCCCAAGCTCATAGATGCCAAACTCTGTAGTTATTCAAGACTATTTCATACAATGGTGTAATACTTCCATGTAGCCTAAGCATATCCTCTGATATACTCAAATCATCTCTTGATTACTTGTACCACCTAAGACAATGGAAACACTGTATTTTGTAGGGAATAATGACAAGGAAAATAGTTTGTCCACTTACAGTACAGAACACAACTGTCTTTAACACATCTTCTTCAATGCAAGGTCAATTGGATCCACAGTGCAGAAATGGTGGATACAAAGAGCAGTTTGTCCCTGATTTCAATTGTCATCACTGTCCATCAAAGCAATAGCTTCTCTGTCATCATGAGAAAAAAACTAATGGAGTGCCTGATTGCACAAGAGACTGTTTCAAGCAGGGACTAGGCCTTCTCGGGGGGGGGGAGGAGAGCAGGAATCTCAGATGCTACGCAGACCCACGACAGGTCACCATGCCAAGTGGTCAAAGGCAAGAGGCTTTAGGGAAAGCAGAGGTATAAGTAGCTAGGCCATGCAATCCACATGAGGAGGAGGAGGAGAAGTGAGTGGGATGTCCCCACGCCACTTCTGGAGCTAATAGGCCCCAAGGCTAGGAAAGCATCTTGAAATCTGACCAATGGAATCATCTCATCAGTATTAGCTGAATATAAGTAACAAAATCATTTCACTCACAGAGCAAGCACTATATAACTAGGAATAGTCCTTAAGAAATGCCAACACAATGTGCTTTTTGGGGGTTGTAAAAGTTGTCCTATAGCATGGTTAGCTAATGTGACAATGGTGTGAGTTTGTCCCTGACTCCTTCTTCCCACCAATATGACCAAATGACAACTCACACCACTCTAAAGCTCTCTTCCTTCCTTTAGAGCAAAGGCCCTTCTGCAAGGATCCCACTCTCAGGCACCACAGGAAAATCCACAGGGACCCTTCTCTTAGGCCCGAACTCTATGGTATGCTGAGTGATTGGCACCTAATGGACTTGGCTATGCCCACCGGGCACTCTCCTCTGAGACCCTGTGTTATCTTTGGGCTTCTCTAGGTACATACTGAGTGGCAGAGTGCCCTTGGAGTTTCACTGGGAAGCCGTGGCTATCCTGGTCACACAATTTGTTTCCTTTCCTTCTCGACCTTTTCTCTTCCTTTCACTTGCACTTCCCAAGACCCGATCCCACAATAAAGTGACGTCAGACCAACTTCTGGGAAAGGCAGGCTAAGATTGGGCATGAGAGGCAGACAAGCCAGCGTGCATACCTAGACTTCTCTGTCTTTGTCCAGAATAGTCCTTTTCCCATCTCTTATGAATGCTAGAATCCTATATAAAATATTACTTGAGTAAAGACCTCTATCACATGCATATCGAGTATTTTTAAAATCACTGGTCTATGGGCCAGCAAGTTGCTCAGTGGGTAACAAGCCTAAACAAAACATTTGTGACCTGAATTCAATCCCTGGAACCTACATGGTAGAAAAAGAGAATCAATTTCTAAATATCGTCTTCTAATCCGCATGTGTGGACTGTACTCTGCACACATGCACTGTCTTTCTTCCAGCTCCTTCCTCATAGATAAACTTTAAAACCTCACTGGCATGGACCCAGCAAGACTTGTCCTTACCAGACCTGCACAATGATTGACATACCAACGTGGCCCCATAGACCATCAAGGAACTCAGGAGAGATAGGAACATATAGTGGAAACATTGAGGACTAGAGCTGGGTGAGTGAAGGGAAAAGCCCCTATCAGTGTAGTGGCCCAAAGAGAGCTAACTTGACATGCCACGAGAGGGCCTGAACCCCACAAGGGCAGACAAACCAGAAGGAACCTTGGGGTCCATAGAAGAAGACAGGTAGGAGAGTGGGAGGAAGTAGGATGGGTTGATGAAGGGATGGGAGGGGATGGAGGGAAGCAAGGGTAAGTGCTCGATATGCTTGTAAAACTGGAAAGGGTAAGTGACCAAACTGGAATTGACTACATTTACCTGTATCTGGAGTCTGTCATTTTTGCACCATTGGCATTTAACAAAAAACTTTAACATTATCACTGAACCTAAGAAACTGTACACGTGTCTGAGAAACTCTACCATCCTAAAAGGGGTTTGATGGCTAAGCAGATGCTGAGGCGGAGGTGGGTGACACCATTCTGCCTGAGAATATGGAGATCTTGTAATCTGATCACCAGAACCTGTATCTTCATACAATGTAAAAGTTAACCTGAAGTTTTTCGATCAGTAATAATGATGTAAGAAATCATACGGAATGTGGGGATGGCTCAGTCAATGAAGCACTTGCTGTGCAAAGATGAGGATCCAAATTCAAGCACCAGTATGGTGACATGGGTATGACAGCACGTACCTCTAGTCCTAGTGGTAAAGAGGCAGCTTTCTGGCCAGCCAGGCCAGCTGAATCAGTGAGCTTCAGGGTCAGGGAGAGGCCCTCTCTCAAAAATAAAATAGTGAAATAAAGTGAGGAGAGATGACTCAGTGATAAGAGTCTTTGCCTCACAAGCAAAAAGACCTGGATCCTCAGATCCCATGTAAAAATGTCAGGCCGAAATGTAGTTCCAGCCCTGGAAGACAGAGCTTAGAAAACCATGAGCAAAGCAAAATGGAAAAGCAGTCCGGGATGGCTCCTGGGAATCATGTCACTCTTGGACTTCCATAGGCACACACACTTAAGTGTCCTTTGGTACACACACCCACACACACATGTGCACCTACCCACTTATAAAACATACACATATAGATGGAGAGCAGTTGAGGAAGAACCCAACATTGACCTCTGGCTTACACACACACACACACACACAAACTGTAGACATCTATGTTTGTGCATGAAAGTATTTATCTTATTTCCTGATGACTTTCAGAGTCATGACATGGTATATATCTACTTTTATGATTTCATAGTTCACGTTGGTGTGTTAAAGGGCCTGAAACATCCCATAGATTTCTGAAGAAACTTGTTGAGCTTTAACACCTAGAGTTTCTCAGACTTGGACATGGTAATCTTTGTGTGCCTAACAGCGATTCACACAACCACCGTGGACTTGGAAAAATTCTCTTCTCTGTTTAGCATTACCTCTAGGAAGCAGGCGTGAGCTGGAGAGGGAGACGCGAGCATCTCTGCATGTGGGCAGACCACGAGGTTGGTTCAGCGGCACATCTGGTGCTTGCTGCTTGCCACACATGCCCCTTGGAATATGAAGAGGGAAAAAAATCCTCAACTCTACTTTGCTTATTATCCCTCCTCTTGACCTCTGAGCCAAGTCCAAGAACTGATTACTCATCTTCCAGTTCAAGGCTCCTCGCTGGCCCCAGCGAAACAAGCTGAGCTCATAGGAGAAGAATTCAGGGGAAGCTGATCTTGCAGCGATGACCAGGGGAGCCTTTGAACTGCTGTGGTTTTCTTCCTCGTTTCCAGTGACCTGGTCTTCAATTGTGCCTCTTCTTACACTTCATAATGAAAAGCCTCTTCCCTGTAAGACCCAGGGAATTGATTGCACTAGGCTGAGTTCAGCACATTGACTGAGGAGACGAGATCCTCTTAGCTAGTGATCTGTTTTGTGTCGGGGTGACAAAACATCCTAAAATCCAATTTGCTCTTGCGAGTTCTGGTGCCCCAAGAAGATGCTCTGGAAAGGGAGTAGAGACACCCTAGCCTGCAGCCCTAGGTTCTTGGCATCCCTTGAAATTCAGGAACACCTGTTGGCTGAAGTCTGAGTTTGTTTTTGTTTTTGTTTTCCTGCCCCTTCTACTCTTGCCCCAGGTAGGAGATCAGGAAATTCCAAGCATGTCCTTTCCAACTACCCTATGATGAGCAGGACTTTCCCTTACTTCATAGTGTAGAGAAAAAGCAGAGGAACAGCGCATAGAATCAACTTTTATCCTTTTTGAAAATTAGAACAATTACCCTAACTACCAAACTAGTTTGTGACAGTTCTACAATCTCACAGTCTACAGTGCAGATCATGGGGAATTGAGTCCTACGCAGCCCTGGTGTGACAGCACCCAGTGTGGCCCTTAACTCCCTCAGGACTTTCTTGTATACCTTTCAGTATCACAATATGATTCCTAAGGACTCCCCTCAGCCTATGCCTTCTCTACCTTCTCTTCTCTATTATAGAGACTGTTTCAAATTCTACTAGAGCTGCAGGAGCACACTCCCTATACAGGCCATTGGCACTAGCTCCAACCACCACCGGGTCCGGTCACTTGGCATGACATACCATCTTCCCTGTCTCTGGACCCCAAACCTAGGACCTTTTCAGATAGTGGATGACAGCTCTGGAGCTCCGCCCATGCACAGTGCCCTGGTAAGAATCCTTGCCTCCCAGTGAACTGGCCATCTGTTGCTTAGCAACCTGGGACCTGGGGCATCTCACTTAAACTGTTATCTGGGCCTAAGTTCTTGTGTCATCAGAATGGGAATTCAGAATACCTGCCTTCCAGGTGACTTTCAGCATTCAATGGGAAAGTGCCAGCTCTTCAGTATCAGCAATTTGAAGTAGTCACTAGAGAAACCAGATTCCTACAACCCCTAGAGCCTCCCAGAGTCCAAGTGAAGAAGAAACATCACTTGTCCCTCGGTCACTTCCCCTCCGCTCTCCTCCCCAGGAGAAAAATGGGAGTTACCAAATGAAGTAACAGTTACTCTAGAATAAAGTACTTTCAATCAACTTTCCAGACCACCACCGGCCAAGGATTAAAACTCAACACCTTTGCTGAATGGAGAAGCTAAGGCTCAAAAAAATAAATACACTCGCCTGGATCAGAAGCAACCTGATAGAGAAGAAGGGTCCCTACCAAACTCTCCTACTAATCCCCCAAGAAGGTGACCACATGCTGAGCACTTATATTCTCAGGAGACAAGCAGCCTAGTGACAAAAAGCTGGGTCAGACTGCTTAGTGCTAAGACTTGGTTCTACCACTTGGTGGCTATGTGACCTTGGACAAAGTCCTTAACCTTCCATATCTCAGAGGATATAGGGACAGCAACAACCTTTGTTTCTCTGGGTATCTAAGAAGCATAAAGATGCATACCATGCTCATACCAAGTACTGAAATGATGCCCCCTTAACAGAAGTGCCCATAAAGACTGGCCATCATCTTCTCTCACCATTAATTAATATCACTTTCCAGTCCATTGTTTTCATAAGGGCTAAACCCAATACTGATGTCCTCAAGGCCACCTCCCTGGGGAGACTGACATCATACAATCATAAGGCAAGGGGTCCCCCAGCAGGACTCAGGGAAGCTATTCTATGGTAGCAAGTGGAGAAGCAGCTTCCTCCTTCTGGAATAAGGCCTCCAGCAGGGAATGAGGACCCCTGCCTGTCTTCCCTTTAAAGATCCAGTTCTTTCCACTCAGTAGCAGAGCCCCCTTCTGTCTTCTGCTGGCTCCACCTTTCTGTCATTACTAGAAGGCTGCAGCTGGGGCAGCTAAGATGGGAAACCAGAGAGTAAGTCAGGACAGGGAGAGGACAGGGGGGTGCTCAGAGGGAGCTCTGAGGATTGTAGTTTTTAAAGAGACAGTGTCTGCTGGGTTCGGTGTGGACCAAGCATTGCTCAGTGGAGCCTCGGTGCAATTACGCTAATCACGTGCATCTCCCAAACAGCCCTTTGATTTATTAGCACAACATCTTTTTTTTTAAATGCCGCTCTTAAATATAAATAACACTTAATCATCCAACTGTCGTTAAATTCATGTTATATTGATTTCTTGGACTGCCGCAAATTTGAGAGTGAAAGGACCGGGTGGATGAATGTGCGCATAAAGCAGGGGGGTGGATTACGAATGGAAGGAGGGAGGAAAAGGACCTGGAAGGAGGAGGAAAACGGGTAGGGAGGAAGAGACATAAACCTGCTCAATTGCCCAAGGTCTAAGCCAGTCTCATATCAGGTAGCTCTGGACACAAACAGGAAGAAGACGGAAGAGGGCCCACATCTGTTACACGGAGCAATCAGAGGCAAGATCATGGTCAATTCACAGGACTGCTGCCGCCCCTTCACGGCCAGTCAGAGAGCTACTCCAACAGGTCTCTGATGTGCCTTGTCTGCGCAGTGCTTTCTCTGGTGAGAATGGGCAGAAGCGGCTAGGAAATGCCCCCTAGCTGGCTGGGAGGAGAGATACTAGCTGCTATTTCTTTGCATCAATGACTGGTGATACTTCGGAGCTTAGAGCAATTTCTAACCCATCCCCCCCTCCCCGCTGTCTCCCCTTGGCAGAAATGCCATTGCCCTAGAAAGCCCCCACTTAATTCCCAGCAGCCCTCATTGTGATTAAAAGGATCCACAGGCCAGTGTAGGCAGCTTCTGCCAAGCAGATCTCTCCCTGTCTGCAGGGAGCAGAGCTGAAGCTGGAGAATAGAAGTGCAGGCAAGGAGAAAGGGAGCCAGTTGGCTGCCTCAGATTACCCCTCGCTCGCTCCGGGCTGAAAATGTTCACAGAGCATCCAGGATGGTGGGCATCCAGAATGAAGTGAAGGAACATCTCGCCCACTGGTGATCTCCGCCTGGTAGTCACCCAAGAGCTTCCAGAGCAACATGCAGCCACATTAAGGGTCTGACAAAAAAGGGGGAGGGATTCACAAAGGGTGGAGGGACACTTTTCTAGTGCATGCAGCTGACTGCCTTTGCAGTAAAGACCAGAGAACGTGTAAAGAAGACCAGAGAGGAGTGGTAGAGGGAAAACATTGGTCTGATCCAAGACTGGGCAAAAGAGCTGGGAAAGGAAAAAAAAATGAAAAGACATACATGCACCCAGCTTTACACAGATGCTAATTAATGCCCATCCTGCCCTACCAGCCAAATTGGTACCCAATGGTAAATGCAGAAAGTGGGATTTTTTTTAAGCCTAATGTTTGGCTTGTAACCAGCATAATGACTGTTGGCTTTGCATTCAAATGACATATCCTAGAGGCTGCAAATATATGAGAAAGAAAAGCAAGGAGGGAGGGAGCAGAAGTACAGAGGAGGCGTGCAGGCACTTCCGGACCTTCTGACCTTCTCAGGTCCCATGAGGGAAAGTCTCCTGGGGAAGCGCCCACTGTAGGTGAAGTTCACTGTCCCTGCTGCAGACCATGTGCTGCTGCCTGTCGTATGCATACATAGGACCTCCCCATCCACACACCGAAGAATGTGCATGTTGAAATGTGCCTTTTTTTTTTTCTGTCTACAGCCGGCAAATCAGAGAAAGACACTCCTATCACCCATAACTGGACCAGCTGACTATATCTGCTAAGACTTTGAGTATGGGTGTGTACATCTGGATGTGTGTGTATACACACCCCGCCATTCTTAAAAAGAAAAGAATGCTTCTACCGCCACCCCCACCCCAGACTGGGTCCTCCCCACAGCGAGAGCTTTGCTTGATTCTGGCTACCCTTTTCAATCAATCAAAGGGCAGCACACCGCACACAGCAGGAAAACAATCTCCCTCCTGGGGCGTCCACTCTTCTCCCCAGACTAGCCAGAGACCTTGGCCAGAGCTGGACAAAGTTTGAAAATAGAAGAGCAAGGGTTACAGAAAAGAAAAAAAAAAAAAAAACTCTATTTCTACACACATCTTCAGGATTTTCAAAGTCACCAGGACTCAGCAATAAGGCCTGCTTGTTCCGAACACATTCTGCAAGACTTCCTTGGCCCTCACGTTCAGGAAGACTTGCAGCGTTCCTCCCACTGGTAGGTTTGTAGGACACACTGAACACAATTGTACAGGCAGGCTACAAGCATAGACCATTTTGGTCAGGTTGCCCAAAAAGCTACTGCAAAGGGACAACTATAGAAACATAGGACTTGTTACACGCACAATAACCTATATAGAGCAAATAATTCAAATAAATACGGGTTCATTCGAATCTATTCTTCTCCCTGTAACAACTGAACCCCCAAATGATGTTTCTATTGGACTTCAATGTGGGAACCATGGTAAAAGCTCCTTTGGAGCCCCAACCACCCCCCACTTCTAAGAAAAGTTTCAAAATGAGAAGCCTGTGAAATTCCAGTCAGAGAGGAGAGCAAAGGCCCTTGGGACACAGAACCTTGATCAAGCCACGGGTTTCTGCACTGAGGAGGAGCTGGGCTCTGGGGGATGCTGGCCCACCCAAGAATGGCTTGTATGGTGGGCTTCTATGGTCATCACAGCCCTGTGTTCCTAGGAGTCCCCTGGAGGACTCCTCTCTGTTCTCTCTTGTCCTCAGACACACACTTCAGAAAGCATGTGACAGGTGTGAGCTGAGCCAGAAGCGCAGGGGAAAACCGCCCCGTGTGCTAGGGAAGGATATGAGGCGAGGGGGTTGGCCACAAACCTGCATCCCCCCAAAACCATCTCTGCCAGCAGACTGGAAGTGTGGCTGAGGTTCCGTCCCCCTTAAGGACGGCAGCACCCTCCCTAGACAAGGAACCCTCAGCGGAGATGCGAAAACCCCTTCTTGCCTGAAATCCCAGCGCATTCCGGGGAAGCAGTGCCACGCTTCGGAAAGGCGTGTGTTGCTGCCTCTTACTGGGGAATCGCAGCGTCTGTTCCATATACACCGCCCTTCAGAACTGCCGCCCCTGTATGGCCTTCTCTCGGGTGCCCGGCCACCACGCTCTCCAAATCTCTATCTAAATGTGTCAGTCTGTCCCCCATTAAAATCCAGGGTGGCCGAACACCAGGGGGTGGCGATTACACTGGGCGGGTCTGCCAAGACCTCCCATGACTTCTCTAGGTTGTTTTTTTTTTAAGCAGTTAGGGATGAAAGGATCGGAAAACTGAAAAATCGCCCTCCCCAGCCTATCGGGGGAGAAGGAAGAGTCAGTCACTTACAAATCCCCACCCTGAAAGTCCTGGGGAAGAGAAGTCCGGAGCGTGACAAGAGAAAGAACCCAGGAAATCCCTGCTCCAGCCGCAGGACACCTAGGTGGGTGTCCAGGTGGGATGTGGGCAGGTACGTGAGCACAGAGTGTGTGTGTGTATGTGTGTGTACGCGCACGCGTATGCGTGTGTGTGTGTGTGTGTGTGTGCGTGTGCAGCAGGCTGGCTCAGGGGCAGCCGAGGACTCCTGGACCGGACCCGGCACCTCCGCCCGCTCTGCCCGGCTGGCCCCGCGCCCGGCCCGCGGCTCCTTACCTGGAATCGCCGCGTTTCCCTCCTTCAGCGGGAGCGCCGCATTGACACTGCAGATGGTGCGGCTGCCTCTCGCCCTCCTCGAACGTGTGCGTGTGCGCGCGTGTGGCTGCCTCCTCCAGCCCCAGCCCCGAACGCAGACGCTCCGCCGAGGCACCGGGAAGCCGGGAGCAGCGGAGGGACACGTAGGGGGCCAAATCAGAGCGTGCGGGGCATGACAGCTCCTCTCACGGCGTCCAAGGTGGGTGTCAAGTCCAACAAAAAGGTCAGAAAACGTGGATCGATTCCAAGCACCTCTTTCCTCCACCCAGCCCCGGAGCCCAAGCAGCAGCGGTGGTTCCCGGGGGCTGCGGTGGCGACGTGGGGCTGCCCCCTCTCGTCCCCACCCCCGCGGGCTGAATGTCCTTGATGCCAAGCGGGCACGGCGGCGTCACTCCGCGCCGCCCATGCTCGCCGGGTCGGGCCGCTGGCCGGGCGCGGCGAGTGCGCCGGGGACCCGCCGGGGAGCGCTCTTGGAGCTTCTGCGCGCCTCCCTGGGTCGCGGTGGCCACCTCCAGGCAGCCCAGGACCAGCTGCGCCGCCGCTGCCCCCGCCCCTGCCGGGGGACTCGCCGGACAGTGCCCAGGGGCTGGAGCTGGGGGGGCTCGGGAGCTGCGGGCTGCTCCCCGGGGAGGCGCGGGGATGCGGTGGTGGCCGAGACGGCGGCAGCTGGCGCTGCGGCGGCCGAGAGCACGGCCTTGGTCCAAGCCGGGCCTCCCAGGCGCGCCCCCGGCCCCCCGGGCCGGCTGCTTGCAAAGTTTGCAGGGGGCAGGGAGCGGGGCCGCCGCTGGCTCGGCCGCCGCCGGAGCTCCCGGGCTGCCTGCTGCCGCCGCGGCTCGCTGCTGCTGTGCATTGAAGCCCGGCCAAGCGCTGCAAAAACTCCAGCTGCCTGGCGCTCTCTGGGTCCTCCTCTCCTCCCTCCCGCCCTCCCTGCTTCCCTTCCTCCCTCCCTTGCCTAGCCTCCTCCCCTCCCCGCCGCCGGCCGCCCGCCGCCCGCCGCCCGCCGCTCCCTCTCTGGCTCGCTGGCTGGCTCGGAGCTCGTGGCTGACATCTAGACCGCGGGAGAGCGACCGGCAGAGGGGGTAGGGGGCGCCTCCCCACATGCTGCCGCCGCTGGCTCGCCTACTCTCCCGGGTACCGGTGCGAACGTTTGCAGACATCCCCTGAGTCTCCTCCGCCTGCCCAGAGCCACCCTGGCAGTGGAGATGTAGGACAGAGGGAATCGTGCATGTTGCAAGAGGCACTCTTGATTGAAGCGCACGGACAAGGAGAATGTGGGCACGTATGATCTGAGGGACCTTCAGGGGCTCAGAGCTGATAGTAGCACATCCTGTTGCCAAAGCATACAGCCATTCTGAACTCAGAATCCCATCCCAGTCTCCCACCTAGGCCCCCTGCTGGGCCCCAGAGGATGCCCGGAGCTAAGGAACTTAGGCATGAGAGAGCAATGGATGGCCAAACCCCAGAGCCTGCTGACTTGTCCAGGGTTGCTCTGGTTCTGAAACCCTAGATCCTGAACTGCTTGCATCCCAGATAGTCCGCGGCAACATCAGGGTAGTTTCAGAAGTGTAAGAAAGAAATCTCGAGATTGCTTTAGTTAGAGGAAAACAAAACCCATCTCATAAGGAGGAAATAGATTACGACAGGAATTAGGTAGTGCTACCTAGAAAATCTTTGCATAGCCAGGGGTATATCCCACCCCTAAAGAAAATTGGGTTCTCCACCTTAATATATTCATCTCTGTGTGCCTCCTTCACCTTCACTCCCATGGTCCCAGGGAAGCAGTACTGTCAGTATGTCCACTAAGAACCTTCTTGAATAGATACCCTTCCAGGAAGGCCCTCTCAAAGAGTCCATGGTTTGGGGCTGGAGAGGTGGCTCAGGGGTTAAGCCTCTGCCTTGCAGGCAGAAGGTCCTGAGTTCGGATCCTAGACCCCACGTATAGACACCAGGCAGAAGCGGGGGCGGCCTGCGTTTCTGGCCCTGGTAGGGCGGAGCCTGTGAATTCCGGGGCAGAGTAAACAAGGAGGAGGTGGATGTCCATGGTGGTTCCCGAATTGGTCTGTGGTTCTACACACACATGCACACATGCATACACGCACAATTGAATAAATAATAAAAAAGAAACTTTAAAAAAAAAAAGAGTCCGTGGTTTTGTGCTCAACACTCCATGCGCATGCTTCTTTTTTCAACTTCACCTTTCCTGTGTGTAAGTGCCCCTACCATCCAAACAAATCAGAACATTCTTATTAGGTGCGGATGACTGACAGCAGCCTACACCTTCCTATAGGGGTTATAGTTTCACAGACATCAAAGTTATAAACTGGAGAGACTTTGAAAGGAGCTACGAGATGACAGGTTATACAAGCCCCCAAACAGGCGGCACATGTGGGTCAGGCTGAGCTTACACACACAGGACCTTGCTGAAACTTTGCATTCACCAGCAAAGGGGCAATGAATCAAGCCGGAGTTGTAGAAAGCCAGACATTTGAGTCTTTGGTTAAGGGGCGTTCTGGGAGACAGCGTGGAGCCCTGTTAGGCTCTGGTTGTCCGCTGAGCATTGCAAGACCCAGAAAGCAGCCAGGAGTTATCTTATTAGCTCACGTTAATACATTGATCTGGCTCCTCTCTTCTCAGAAACCCTGGATCCCAGACTGGAGATAAAGCACACAATATCAAGTTAGTTTCAGGAGCCCGGCGAAACACATGACCAAATAACTCCATGTTGCTGCCGCTTTGAAATCCTCCCAGGATAGAGGAAGTCCCCGCAGCCAAATGTGTTTCTGTTCAAAACTGATCTAGCTTGAGGCTAGGGAGACATCTGGCATGCAAAGTCAAAGATGACCTGTACACACTTTGGGGGTGTGGGAAGACTTGCCTTACCTGGGCCTGGTGTGGCTTCTAGGGATCTCCTCAGAAATTGTCACATGGTACCAGCACAGGCCCACCCATGAGTGACAGCCCAGAAAGTCTCACAGAAAACCCTAATGATTTTTTTTAAGGAATATGCTTCAATAAATGTGGAGGGGGAGGGACCTCTTTAAATCTGTTTGCCACTCCATTCTTTTGGGAACTTCAGTAAAAAGATTGAAAGAGAGGGATGTGTTTTTGATGCCATAGTATTGTCTTTTCTATTCCTTGAAGAGAGAGAAAATGAGTCTGTGTGACACACACAAACACACACACACACACACACACACACACACACATCACAAATCCCAGTCCTGTTTCCTGATAGATGGACAGGAAGTCGAAGATGGGTTGTTTTTTTTTTTCAAGATGGCAAATAAAATGTGTTTATTATTCTTTATCTCCTGCCTAGTGTGTGGTGTCATTTATTTTCATTCACAGAAATGAATGCCATGTGGCGCCTGAAGAGAAATGACAGAGCCAAATGACAGGGAAAAAAAGTGTGCAGAAAGCTGGACCAACAGAGACCAGGTGCAGTCTCCACCGGGTCTGAATGGGCCCCTCCCTCCCTCTGCCTTTTCATTGCCTGCTTTCCATTGAATACCACAGGTGGTGGGGGGGAGGCAAGCTGAAGAGAAGGCTGCAGGATAAGAACAGTGGAAAGGGTCAAGCTAGCCACAGCAAGGGACCTAGTAACTTACTGAATGCTCCCTCGAGTCTAAAGAAGGGGATGGGGGTGGGCTGCGTGCATGCGTTGGAGGTTACAAGACTCATGCCTACCCCTGGCTCTGCTGTTAACCCTCACTAGCGTTACATCACATACTTTCAGTGAGATGACATCTACATCTCTCACCTGCCACACTGACACTTTTCATGTTGCAGTGGCCTTCTGAAGAGACGGGACCTGCTAGAGTGGTTTGAAACTCTAAGGTAAGTGCAATGCGCATGTCAGGCATCGGTACTGCTTTACATAGGAAGCATCTTTTTCCCAGGGCAATGAGGGCAGGCTCTCTGCTGTCCTGATCCTCTTCCGTGAGTCGACACCCTGGAAAAGGTAGCTGCATGCACTGGTTCAAAAGGTGTTCCTTGGTATGAGCCCCCTCCAGCTCTCACACCTCTGGATCCTGTATCTTATCTGCCTTCCCCGCCAGCTGGTGAGGGGCGATGAGGGACAGGAATCTGGGAATCTAGCTGCTCCCCGCTGGCAGTGTGTCTGTGAGTCACCGCCTCCATCTCGGGCTTGATGGCTGAGATGGTAGGTCATTGTCTGGCCTCACGGCCACGAGAGGGAGAAGCTAAATGGCACATTGCTTCATGGAGTCCTATTTTCTGAAGAGGCTATTTTTGTGAGGCTTTTGGCTGTGGGGCAGTGCCAGGTTTGGGGAGGAATGCGTTGGCTCATCTCTCGTGGCCGGATTTAAGGGGAAAGAGAAGAAATCCCTAACTTTTCCTTCACTTAGCTTCCATCATTTTTATTAGCCTAGGAACAGAATTGCTATTTTCGATGATAAAAGCCAGATTTGCTAATTAAACAAATTGCCAGAGCCTGGTGGTGCTGTGAGACATTTTACCCCCAAAGAGCTGCCATGCAGTTCTGTCCTGCTCTGCGCCCTGAATTAAAAACCTCAGCACTACGGATGCTTGAAAACCTACGTTGTGGCGCCACCTGCAGGAGAGCATAAGTATCGCCATTATCCCAAACAAGTGGAGAATGGCTGGGCAGGTCTACTGCCTTGGCCAGAAGGTCAGAGATGCAGATGGAAACATAAAAAGGTCTCCCTACTCTCAGAATGTATCACAAGATGTCTTCTATACACTCTAAAAGACTTCAATCTGCATCTTCCTTGGAAACTTCCATTTCAAAGATCAACAGCAACTCTGCACATTCTTAGTCTATGCAAACATGGTTCCATTTCCTAATTCAAGGGTGCTGAACATAGTAGACAGGAAGCCTTCGAGGAGTGTGAGGGAAGAACAACCCTCGAACAAATCATCATGGTTGATAATCATGGCTTGACCTGAATGGCTGGCTATTCGTAGGAGACACATTAGCCCATGTAAATGAGAATGTGGATATTGACCTCTAGACCGCTAGACCTCACCCACACACACACAGCATACACACTTCCAAGACTTTGACCATTGTTGTCTGCTCTCGACCCATTCTGGGTCTCCTCTATGATATCAGAATCCACTCTACCCCCCTAGTGGTGAATGTTTACAAATCAAGTTAGTCATGTTATTTTTCTGCAAGTCTCATTGAATGTACTGCTTATGAGTCATTTGATAGAAAGACATCTTGGTATTAACAACCACATAACTCTCATCTAAAGACACCTCCACTCAGCTATATTTTGCTGCTCATTGTCAGTATTGCTTCTTTGCTTTGGCTTCCCAGTTCACACGGGAAGGGTAACAAGATAAGGAGGATTTCCTCATCTGACCACATACATGCACACACACTCACACGCTGAGGATCTCAGTCCTCTGGCTCCAAATCAGCTCTCATGACTCCTTTGATTTAAGTCTTCCTCCCTTTCCTCCCCAGCTACCTTTATCCACTATTTCACTTTAGAATCCTTCTTTTTCCTTTAGCTAACAAGTAGTCATATTTGCAACTGCAAAAAGGAAAAGTTAGAGGATGAAACAGGCCAAGGAGGAATTGGAAAATGATGGATATGATCTATGACAGCAAAATTCTAGAACTGGATGGATCTATGCGTTGCTACAACAAGAAAGAACAAACTCTTCAGTGTGATCCTTCTTGAGGATTAGTCCTGGGAGACATAGGGCCATAGGATGCCAGAATTCTTAAGACCGGGTAGAGTTCTTGGATCCCAAAGGAAGCCTCCACTTAGCACTAGTCAAGGTCATATGCTAGTTCAAGTGACACCCTTGGTACCTCTGACTGGGCAAGAGCAAAAGGCCCCAAGCCACTTTCCTTGTCATGGCTTATGCTGATGGATTCATATTCTTATCTGGTAATACGTTTGCAAGATAGTTGCAGGTAGTCTGGGAATAATCCATTCTTTTTAAAAAAATTTTATTATTTATTCAATTGTGTGTGTGTGTGTGTGTGTGTGTGTGTGTGTGTGTGTAGAACCACGGACAAATTCGGGAACCACCATGGACGCCTCCACCTCCTTGCTTACTCTGCCCCAGGATTCACAGTCTCCGCCTTACCAGGACCAGAAGCGCAGGCCGCCCCCGCTTCCGCCCGGTTTGACCCCTGAGCCACCTCTCCAGCCCCGAGAATAATCCATTCTAAATGACTGCAGTGGGCAGCTTCCCAAGTAGTCCCTGTGATCCTTGCACTCTATTCATGCTACCATGCAGATCCCGACAACACTGAATCAAAACTGGCTTAAGTGACTAAGGAGTTAATATAGAAGTAATATAAGGCTATGCCCAAAAAGGAAAGCAAAGACTTTTCAACTTCCATCTTGGTTTCTTGGATCACTTGGACCTACTGTGTGATATGGAACTGAAATGACTCACCAATAATAACTGCATCAGCTTGTCAACTGCATGAGTGAAGCCAGTGTAGAAACAAATGCCCCAGCACATTGAGTCTTCACTTCCTTCTAGCTTGTGACATCTTCCAGTGAGGTCCAAGGCATCGTAGTGCAGAGAAGATGTTTTATGTGAGTGATTTGGAAGTGATTTGTTACGCAGTGATACATAGCTAACACAGTGAGTTAATGGAGAACAAATCATTCCTCTGGCTTCATTAGCCTCTCACATTATTGGAGCCTGTTTGACTTTAGGATAAAAAGGGAAAAGGAAAATATGCTTTATGCATGATATCCCATATAGGGCAGGACTGCATACCTATTTATGTCTCTGATATAATAGTAATTGTCACGCTAAGAGGCATGTTTCCAGGCCTACCTGAGAGAAATCCCCTAAATTAAATTGGCCTCTGGGCACACCTGAAAGGAGTTGTCTTGATTGCATTGATTGACATGGGAAGACCCAGCCCGTTATGAGCAGGTGTGTGAGGCTGCATAATGATGAAGAGCAAGCTCGTAAGTGTGCGCTCATTGGCCCTTCCCTTCTGCTCTCTCTGTGGCTGTGTTGTGACCAGCTGCTTAAGATCCTTTTGTTGTAACTTGTCCCACAAAATAGAAAGATGGACTGTAACTTGTAATTGTGAGCTAAGGAACTTCTTCTTCCCCTAAGTTGCTTGGGTCAGGTATTTTGTTGCAGCAGTGTGTAGGGAATCTAAAATAGCAATTGGTACCAGGAAGTATTGCCATTGCTTTGATATGCTTGGCCATGTGACTCATGTCTTTAGAACTGTTTGTGGGAGGAACATGAAAGAGTTTTGAAACTTTGGAAAGAAAGGTCATTGAATCCTAGAGCTTAATGGACCATTCTGGTAGGAACATGGTGGATAGTAATTCTGAAAGGCGTGTGGACTGTGGAGGCCCAGCTCATAAGGTTTACAGGAGAACAAGGACTGCATCCAGATCCAGACTAGGAGCCATTCATGTGATGCTTGGGGCAAGACTCTGGCTTCATTTGGCCTGTGTCCTGAAATCTTGAATGAAGATAATTTGAAGACAATGGGCTGGTTTGCTTAGCAGAGAAAGTTTCAAGGGAGGACAGCATTCAGGCTGGTGCTGAGAAGGCAGCTGTGTTGGTCAAGGAAGTAAACACCACTAAAGAAAGATCTGTGCTGCATTTGTCCTGACGGCAAAACTTCATCCCTTGGAGGCTCGATTTTGTGAAGACCCAGGTTCATTTAAGAGAAGAAAGTTTAAGCTTAAGACATTTCTCTGCTCCTCAAAAGCAGCTGCCTAGGGCTAGAGAGATGGCTCAAAGGTTAAGACTCTGCCTCCCAAACAGAAGGTCCTAAGTTCAGATCCCAGGTCCCACATAAAAAAATGCCAGATGAAAATGGCTGTGGCCTGTACTTCCGGCCCTGGTGGGTGGAGCTTGGGAAATTCCAGAGCAAAGCAAAAATGATGGAAGGGTCATATTTGGTCTTCCACAGGAACACATTGTACACTCTGATATATACACATACACATGCACACACATAAAATAAATAAATTTTTTTTAAAAAGCAGCTGCCTAGAAAAGTATTTCTCCAGGGTCAGCACACAGAAGCTGATACAGCTGTGGTCCAGATGGGCCAGACTCCATCCCCAGCCGGTAGCAGAACTTGACAGCATCATCCATGTGATCCATGTTTTGCAGACATGAAAGATACAAGACTGGGGAAGTTATGGAGCATATATGAGGCCTGATACAGTGTCCTAGGGTCAGAGTACCTACAAAGAATAATGAAGCCTAAAGCTGCAGTGGAGATTCCAAGCTGTTGGAGCTGTCTGGACCATCAGGTATGCACCAAGCAAAGCTGTAAGCGTGGAGTCCATATGGTCTAAGAAAGAAGTTCTATGCACTACAAGCAGTAGAGCCAGAGGGTGGAACTGCCCAGGATTTCAAAGACCACTTGATCACATACGTACAACAGATGCTGGATATTGAACTATAGGATTTGTTATTTGCCCTACTAGATTCTGTTCTTATTTCTGATTATTTATTACTGTGACCTGAGTATGTCATTTTTAAAATATTAATGTTTATTCTGTTATTATATGAAAATATAGAACTTTAAATAAAATCTTACTTTATAGGCTCTCAGAGTTAAAAGATTTTAGACTTCTTAAGTATTGTCATGGTCATGACTATGAAAACTTTAAAGTTTTACTTCTGGGACTTTTGAAGTTGGATTGGATACACTTCATAAGATGAAAATGAGGCTTTGGGAAAAAGGGGTGAATGGTTATAGCTAAAAGGTAGTGTGTTTTTTGTTAGGTTGGCAAGGGGTAGACAAGTGATGGTGAGGATTGTTAAGCTGCTATGTAGAAGGCAAGTCTCCAGGCCACCTGAGAGAATCTCTGACTGGGGTTGGCTTCTGGACATGCCTCTAAGGGATTGCCTCCAGTGCATTCCATTGATGTGGAAAGACCCAGCTGTTGTAGGCAGGACCATCCCCTAGGCAAGTGGCCTAAGTCTGCTTGAGAGGGGAAAGCAGGAGAGTAAGCCCTCTGCTCCTGTGGGTACGATGTGTCAGCTGCCTTCCTTTCCCTACCATAATGGACTGTGACCTGGAAGTGCAATGTGGAATGAAACGCTTTCCCTCAAAGTCTCTTGGGCCAGATATTTTGTTTCACAATGAGTAACCAGTTAAATGAAAGAAGCTAAACACTAGCCTACTAGGATCTACCTTCTGGGCTCCAAGATTAAGCTTCTCAGCACTTTTCATTGTTGCAACAGAATTTGGTACCAGGAGTGGGGTGTTGCTGATAAATCTGACTATGTGGATTTTGTGGCTTTTGAACGGTTCTGCTGGACAAAGTTGGAAATTCTTGAAAATTTTCACCTTGTGGATTTACAAATACTGTTCTTCAGTGTTTAGTGGGCCAATTGCTGAGAGACATTGTTTGGGCCCAATTTGTGATGAGGGAAACAAGGACTTTGGTAAAATTGAATATAAACTCCTTGTTCCCTTAAGCTGTGTTCTGGTCATTTATCAGCAACCATGCAGGCAGACTGCAACAATTGTGTTAATTGAAAATAACAAAACCCAGCCACTGCCCAAAATGTTCAAGCCCCGCATTCTCTTGAAGTAGGCTGTCACTGGTCCCATTGTCAGCAATCGGAGATAGCCTAGAGCGATGTTGAAGGCCTGCTAGATTCTTCTGATTTTAATGAGTGGTCTGGCTCTGGCCCCCTTGACCAGCGGCCTTCTGGGGGCCAGCCTGAGTGGGACCCCACTGTGAGACGTTGTTTGCGAAGCACCAACACCTTCCTTCCTGACCTCTCCCTTAAACCTTTCCCTACACATGCTCTTGACTCTTGCCACACTGCCAGAAGAGAGACGTCTAAGGCCCCTTCTTGTTGATAGAAAGCACAGTAAAGAGAGACTAGACATAATACTGACAACTGATAAACCAGTTTTTCCTTCCAATAATTTTCCATGAGGATCTTCCTGAACCATCTTTTCTCCTCAGCCCTAAAAATCTTGTCGAGATCTCAGAAGACCCCAAGTGTCATCAATAGAGCCAAAGCATGCACAAGGAGGAGGAGCCACGTATGGTAACACATGTGTATAATCTTAACACATAGGAGTTCGAGGCAGGAGAATAGTGAATTCGACTTCAGCCCAGGCTAAGGAGACAGTCCCATATTAGAATGGACTTCACAGAAAGAGCCTGTCTCAACCTCTTCCCTCCCACAAAGGTTCACAGAGAGAAGGGAAGGTAGAAAAAAGGGGGACAGAGAAAAGAGAGACCTACCCTGAGCCAGAATAGAAAGGCATAGCTGCTTTAGAAAGGCTCAAGCTCTGCGCCTAGGCCCAAAGTAATTCCTTTTTAACTCTCCCCCTAGGACTCTGGCAAAGACTCATTCTCATGCTGCCTCTGATCTCCTGGCTAGGCCTCATTGCCCTTCCTTGTTTTGGAGAACTTCCCCCCTAAAACCCTTCTGCTGACTAGTCTCTACAAATGTTGAGTTATGTCTTAGAGATCAGAAGGAGCAAGTAGCCATTAAAGTATGAAGCCACTGTAGTGTGTGGTAAAATACAGGGAATTGGAAGAATCAAGCGTGCCCATCTCTGCATTCAGTGATATCCCACTGGCAGCTGGAAATCAGCTACTGTGAAAATATTTATGCCATGGCAATCAGCACACTTTACAAACAGGGGCTCTTGTTTCCGTTAGGAGTCAGCTATAACGCATGTGCCGGAGAGAGGCATTGATCAACCTGGATGAGGTAGGTCAGTGCAGCGAAGCCTGTCCAGCAGGTCAGGTGGTTGTTAATGAGAATCCATCTACATTCGTTCAATTCCTGTGGCTATAAAGAAGTAGCCGAGGCTGAGAGACTTTATATTAAAAGAGAGGTCTGTTTAACACTAGTTTCGTAAGCCTAAGGGCGTACTGCCAACATTAGCTCAGCTCTGGGAGGGATCTCATGGCAGAAAGCATCGCATTCACCAGAGGTCATGAAAGAGAGATCACATCACCAGACGAGATGTCAAAGAACCAGGAAAACAGGCGTGTTCATTTTGTTTACTTTTTTGTGTGCATATGTGTATTCATGTGTATCGGGGCACGTGCACAAGAGGGTACTTTAGTGTGTGTACCCAACGGTGGCATCTGCAGTCCTCCTGGATTGTTCTACCTCCATGTTGCTTTGTTCTCTGGTTTCTAAGGCTCAGCCCACTGGGGCTGGAATTACAGGCCGCTGCCATATCTACCAGGCATTTTATGTGGTACCTGAGATCTGAACTCAGATTCTTCTGCTTACGAGGCAAAGGCTTTCACCCCTGAGCTATCTCCCAAGCCCAGCCATTTTCAGCAGCACGCTCATGAGAACTAACTCATGTGCTCCAAGAAAACTACCAAAATACCACCCAGAGACACAGGCCACAGTGACCTAAAGATTCCAGCTCTTTAGATGTTTGCCACCTCAACACAGACCCACTGAAGAACAATCCTCCAGCACACATTCACACTGAATCCAGACCACAGCGCCATCGGATGCAGCAACAGGATCAGTTCAACAGAATGTCATATCACCACAGCTAGGACAAGCATTCTTGTTTGCTTACATATCACCTGGAAAGAAAATATTAACACAAACTCATCCTATTAGCTGTGTCGTGACACGAGAATCAAAGGACCCTTAATCGGCAAACTAAGACAAAAGCTACGGACACGACTTGCCTCAGGTTCCACAGGAAGATCAAAATGTAAATCTGTTGATGCCTCTTGCTTGCTCCCTCTGCTTCCAGCTTGAGATTAATACCTTGGGCTTCGCATCAATTCTGCTTTTGTTCCCTCTGAGCACTGCTGTTAAAATTATGGCTCACCCCTACAATAGAACACTGTGCCAATGTTAAACACAAAAAGCTAAAACTACCTATGTTGCTCTCCAAAACAACAGCTCCACGCAGAAAAGTAGCTTGGTATATGTGTCTGCATAGGTTTAAGTATACATAAGAGCACATTCATATCTACATAGGTCTGCATGCACGTGGAATATTCTGGAGGAATGCACCAAAGGAAAGCATAAGAGCAGAAGCTCTGGAGTAGAAGACAGAGATCCATACTTTGTTTTGTTGTATTTCTTTTGTTCCTTATGACATTTTGCCATGTGCAAGGACTGCCATCTCCATTTTTTAAACAGCTCATTTAAAATGAACAAAAAAAAAAAAATACCACTGCTAAAAGCATTTTATCACACCACCAGCCCTCTGCTCTCTCACTTTTCAAACCCAGCCAACCGCTCCTCCACCCCACCTGTATCCTCTTCAGACTCGCCTTGTTCTGCTTTCCCACTCTCTGCTCCGTGCTGCTCTTCTTCAATGGGGTCACTTGGAAGCCCTTCTGCTCAGACACAATGGGGGAGACACCCCAGAGCATAAGTCCTTAACTCCCATTGCCCAAAGGCCAGCCAACAGTCAGCTTAGCCTGAAGACTTCTGCTTGGCACTAGATGAAATGGAAGGAATTGTGGGGCTGCTTCAACATGTCCTTCCCAAACTGGAGCAGGTCACCTTGGACCAAATGAATGGAAATATCTTCTACGTCAGGGTCAGTAAACTCATGACAACTAATCCTCAGAGATAGTTTGGGTACAAAACATAATGAAGTCAAGAAATAGTGTCATCAAACTGCCTTCTAAGCATTGATCATAGTATTCATAGATTAGAGGAATGCTTGGCACCCAACCTAGAAGCTCCCTTTTGCAAAGGAAGGTGTTTAATATAAAGAACCACATTGACCAAAATGCAGAAAACAAGCGACTCTGACTGTTTGGCTCTATCCAAGACATCTCAATCCCTCCCACCCAAGGCTCAGGGAGCATCACAGAAGAGGGGGACAGTACAAATATAAGAGCTTGAGGGTGGGAGGGGTGCAGCCAGACTCTTCTGGGCCTGCCAGGGCTGTTGCACGTGCTCTCTGCAGCTCTGTGCACATCCACAAGATCTGAACAAAATTTGGCCTATCAGCGTTTCACCATAGAGGGAGAAAGATCTCGAGAGGCTTCACACCTTCCTTGGAGACTAACATTAACATTAGAGTTAATGTTGGCTAACGCAAAAATTCACTGCAGTGACACAAGCACAATATGTGCATCGCAGCACTGTTTACAATAGCAAAGTCATTGAATCAACCCAAATGCCCAACAGTTGTGATAAGGAAAATGTGGTACATTTATGCGATGGAATAATACTCAGCCATCAAAAAAGATGAGTTAATGAAATTTGCCAGAAAATGGATGGAATTAGAAAAAATTATATTGAGTGAAGTATCCCAGACACAGAAAATTAGACATTGTATGTACTCCCTAATAGGTGGATCCTAGTACCAAACCTACTTAATGACATATTCAAAGGTAAATCTCTGTAATACCTACTGTAATCACAAAGATCATAAACAGAAGGGAAGCAGAGGAGGTCCCCCCCCTCAGGAATAAAGGAGAGGTGGATCATGCTTCAGTAGAGAAAATAGGTCACTGTTAAGTATTGCATGAAAGTAGCAATACATCCAGTGAAGCTCACTCTTACTTCCCTTCCTGGTCATCTGCAACTGATGAGGTTTGATGTCAACAGTCAGGGAAGGTATAGGGACTGGCAGATAGACAGTAACCATCCAGCAAATGGGATACTGACCCCCCCTCCCCACTGCTGTGTCCTACTCCTATTCCATCTACCTTTGAGTTTCCTCTTATATTAAGATCTTCATTTAAGCAATCTTTTATCTTTGGTTAGAAGGTGACCTTTGATACCAGTCAGGATGGAGCCAAGGACACTGCAGGAAAAGCAAAACTGAAAACAACAACAAACCATAATTCAGAACACCAAAGACCCTACATTAATCACCTGGAACCAGACCAGCCAAATCTCTCCCCATCTTAAAGCTCAGGGAACCTTGCAGAAGAGGGGGCAGCAAGATTATAAGAGCTTAAAGATGGGGAGGACCAATGATATGTAAGATACTCCACACAAGTAAGGGCTACAGTAGCCATAATCAGACTTTGCATGACCTGCACAATGACTGACATGTCAACGACCCCCCCAAAGTCTAGCATGGATCACAGCGGAGGAAGCTCCAGGCAGAAGGATCCTTAGAGACAAGGGATTAACAGTCATAATAGAGTTCCCATACTAATGGGGAGCCCAAGAAAGGGCTCCGGGCTATGCCACTGAGTCCTTACCCTTCACTAGGGTGGAGGACTCAGAGGTTTGGCATTCACACAAAAGGATGCTCCAGGGGATGGGAGAGAGGAAGGGGGAGGTACTGGACAAAAGAGAGGGAAGGGGGGTGAAAGGAAAGGGGGGAGAGTGCAAAGGGAACTTGGGAGGGGAGGAGAGAGGAAGAAGATGGGTTACCTATTGAGCTTGTATGATTGGAAAAAAAATAAAATGTGGGAGGAAAAAAAGAGTTAATGTTGGCTATGGAGAAAAGGAAGATGCTTTTTTCAATGATATACCCACTGATAATATGATCCACACTCTAGTAAGTGCTCCAGCACTTGGCAGTACAGGTATCACAGATAAAACTGTCAGGAAAAGTAGGCAGATGAATGGTAGGGAAGAAGAAAGCTTGTAATAGTAGGAGGAAGGAGGACAGGATTAGATAGTAAGATATTAAAATGATACAAATTCATTGCATTCATGTATGAAACTCTATAAGAATAAAAGTACATTATAATTTTAAAATTAGAAAAAAAGAGAAACATTCACTATCAGTGGGAAAAAAGCTTTGTATCATTTCAGCAATTGAATAGGGATAAGTGAAGGAAGACCCGAGATAGTTCTAATTTGGCAAAAGGGAAAACAATATAGGTTATGAAAAATATAATCAAGTGAGCACAGGGGAAAAATTGACCCCTGGCTTGGACAAAAGTTGGGAAATCGTGGCTTAGAAAAGGATGCAACCCATTCCTAGGAAGAAACTTGGGCTCAACATCTTAATCATTTGGCTATGGTGACAAAAAAAGTCACATAGTAGGTAGCTTAGACAACAAATGTTCATTTCTTAATATTCTAAAGGCTGCATAACTGAGATGTGAGTACAGCATGGACAGGCTCGTGATGGAGACCATCTTCCTGACTGTGTCCTCACATGGCTTTGCCTTGGTTCACAGAGGAAAGGAGAGGAGAAGGAGAGAGAGAAGGAAAAAAGAGAAAGAGAGAGGAAGAAAGGGAAAGAGTGATATCTTAAATATCTCTTCATCTTTTGGTAAGAACAATAATACCATCATAAATGTTTTACTCACAATACCTTATTCTAAATATAAGCACTTTCCAAAGACTCATCCCCAAAAATAGCACTAGGAGCTGGGACATGTGAGTTTAGGGGTGTTAGTAAAAATATTTGGTCCATTTCAGTCACAAAGAACAAATTTTGTTAGATGAATCTCATTCTATATTTCAACGAGGTTATGGAGCTTTAAGATTAAACATGAGAGAGAATATCTGAATTGCTTCAAATAATTTGACAAATAAAATTCTGGAAGACTATGGCAATGTAGACTAATGGGCTCAATGGCCAGGCCTTAGCGATGCTCTTACTGCATCAAAGACAATGTGAAAGACAAGTGCTCTTGAAATGTGCATCACAGTTCTGCTCTTGAACTGATGCCATTCAACACAGTTTCTTTTGACTTTGACAAAGGCAGAGGACACATGGTTATCAAAATTGTCTAGACTTCATATACAATATTAAATAGGATCATAACCCTTGTACCTAAGGGAAAAAGCTGCCTTTGTAAATATTGGGCATTTTTAGTATCTGTTAGTGACTTTGGGATTCAGGCTGGACATATGTACACTTGAAAATACATGGAGAGCTCCAGAAAGAAAGAGAATTTGATAATAGGGAGAAGTTTGATGTAGGAACCAGGAAGAGAAGTGGAGGAGAGGACGGGGACTTCCAAAAGGAGAAAGATTGAAGGATAGGGAGCTCAGAGAAACCCAAACAACAGTCACAAGGTTTCCAGAAAATCTTGAAGAGGCTATCAAGTCATTTCACATGAGGAAGTTTTGGAAAAATGGTCTGTGTCAAGAATACAACCAAAGTCCTATACACAGGTATAGATAACAACTTTGCAGATAAAGGAACAAGGAGACCTACTCACATTAACAAAAAAGTACAAGCTAAAAAGCTACAATAAGCTTGACATGAGTTGTACTGTATACAACTCAAGGCCCTTTATGATAAATTTGAGCACATTCAGAAGACAGTGACTAAACTCAAAAGGAAATTAAAATGCCAATATATTTGAAATAATCAAGGAAACTCGTGATATTCAAGTCAGAGAAAGTAAGGATTAGGAGAACATGAAGCTTTACACAGTTCAGAGGCCGCCAAGCAAACAAGGGGGTGCACTGGTTCTTTGGAACTGGAGGATACGCAGTAGGATCAATGTGTGCAATTCTAACTGTACATGAGGAGTGTCTCGCACAGGCAGAGCTCGCTGAGGGAGCAGATTCCTCTGCAGTGGCAGTGAGTTCTCATCCCTTGACACGCCCAGGGAGAATGGAGGCAATGGTTAAGTAGCCTGGAATTTGGACTAAATTACCTGTGACATCGCTAAGGGACTGACGTTTCAGTTGTTTTGTGCCCGCTGTTGTATCGACCTCAGTGCCACAGGCTTGGCATTGACTCGGGAGATGCTCACAGATTTGAACAGGAATACACGCGAGGTCACATCTAAGAAAGACGGTCAATATTCTGCCCGAGACCATGACTAGGAAGGGAAGATAAGGATGAAGTGAGAAGCGTCGCATCACTGAGATGAAGGGAGTGGGCGGACGCAGCAGTTAAGTCCGGCTCTTTCCCAGCACCCCAGACTCTCCCACTCCCTCCTCGGAGATGCCCCTTCTGCCCAGCACTGACCTGCAGCCAGTTATTTGTCATCCTGTCCCTTCCTAGATGCTGATGACTCAGGGCTCCCAGATTGTCAGTGTTTCCCTCTGTCGTTTCCAAGCCCACGGTCCATTCAAGCATCTCCGGGTGCCCGGCCTTTCTTCTGTGTGGACTTAGATGGCTTTTGCATTCCTGTCTATTTGGTATCATTGCCCTTCGCCAGGGAGGATCTTTTCCATCTCTCCTTTCCTACTTTCCTTTATCCTTGGCAGATCTCTAGAGCTAATAAAGGGCCTAAGAACCAGGATGAGAATCTTCGCATCTGGGATAACGAGCACCGTGTCTGCTCAACTTACCCCAGGAACTGTGTCCCCGGGGCTAGTCCCTACACCTAACCACACAGTGAATATTAAACTGTAAATAATGACCACTTTTTCTTTCTCTGCTTTGCCCTCGGGGAGCTGAATGATGATATTCTCAATGCTCTTGGGGGAAATGCATCATCCCCAACTGCGCCTCTCAGGGAACGGATGTGTGGTGACTTCCGAAGGAGTTCCAAACTGTTCATTTAAATGTCCCTCTGCCATTCCCGGCTATGCCTCCTCCATATTGCTAGCAGCATTGTGAGTCTCTTCGTCATCATCTCCTGCAAATCAAACCAAAGCCCTCCATCCCTTCCTCCATGCTGATTATTAGCCCCACTCAAGTCCACTATCATTTCCCTTCCTCATTCTGCATGCTTCAACCAGACATTAAAACTACAAGACAAAGAAGGGAGGGAGAAAAGGAGGGAGCGAGAGACAGAGAGAGAAAGAAGAATGATAATCTTCCAAAGACCACAACAGAAATGACAGATTTTCATGGGACCTTAAAGGTATTTTATTTTAATTTTATCGTGATTGCAGAGCAAAATGTGCCAACAGGATAGCTTGCATAACTCATATCATGTTCAGAATCATCTGTTCAAAAAAAACATTCATGGATGCCAACCATATGGCAACCAAAGCTGTCTCGGCCACAGCCACTACCCTCCAGGGTACCCTCAGGTGAGTGAGGAACAAAGCAGGAAATAAATAAGCATAGTAACATGTCATCAAGGGTAGGATGTGAGGAGGAATCATGTCAGAATAAACAGTATGATGGAGATGATTCAGAAGGCGTTTCTTCTCGATTCTGATCATAGCGTCATATTCAAATTACAACTATTCTTATTTATCCATAGGGTGTCTGTTATTGCAATACTTTAAAAATCAAGCTCACCTTAATTAAAAATAATAGCATTAGTATGTGTTCTTCTAAGTTTAGCATTATGAAATTGTGCAAAGCTTGTGGTAGTACACTAATTAGTACTTTGCATAGAAAGCTGATTGCTATTCTTTTAATTTCTCGGTCTCATAAATCCTGAAATAGTCCCATGAGGGATGAAGTCAAGGACTCACATGAGCAGGAACCTCAGATCTCCTTCCTTCTATTTGTGGGTTATATAAACCTGTTCAGAGTTGCTATGATGTGCCAAGTATTGGGCTAAGTGGCAGAGATAAAGCAGAATGGATGGTGAACAAGGACCTTACATGGAGGCAAGAATAAACAAAGTAAGTTCTGACTGTGGTGAATTCTATGAAGAAAGTGAAAATAGAGTACAGGGAGGAGTGGAGATACGAAAGTTAGGAAAAGCCTCCTGGAGACCCTAATATCTGATGTAAGACTGAAAGGATGAAAAGGAGTTAGCCTATGTGTATGAAGTTTCAAAGAACAAATGCAATAAAAGTTATGTTTTAAAAAAAGGAGTCAGCCAGTGGAATGGCAAAGCAAATGCAGAAAGAAGCTGGTAACAAAGACCTAAGATGTGTTATAGAGATGGTTCTGAGGAAGGCAAATTGAGGGAACCATGAAAGGCTCAGTATGAACACAACTGCTGAAGGGAAGGAAATGGAGCCAGACGTTCTAAACACACAAATATGCACACAGTGTTATAATTTTGAGAGATAAAGCAGAGAAGAACTAGGAAAATCAATCATCACTCTAAAAATATCTTTGCATCAGAAGATTTCTTATGCTGCATGGATCACGCCTAGTTCCCTAAAGACAGTTTATTATATTCCTTACTTTCTTGTTTCTATAAAGAAATATGTCATGGAAGGAAGGAAGGAAGGAAGGAAGGAAGGAAGGAAGGAAGGAAGGAAGGAAGGAAGGAAGGAAGGAAGGAAGGAAGGAAGGAAGGAAGGATCAGTTCACAGTATAGCCATCACAATAAAATTCTTGGCGGTAAGACCAGCTCTACCTATGAAGACAAAAACATCATAATCAGAAAGCAGAGAAAAATGAGTACCAGTGATCAGCTGGCTTCATCCATATTTTTCCTTTTTATTCAGTCAAAGACATAAATCCATGGGTTAGTACTGCTCATACTTTCAGTGGGTTTTCCCTTCTCAACTGGATCTCTCTGAGAATACTCACACAGATATGCCCAAGGAGTGTCTCCTAGGTGATTCCAAATCCTGTCAATTTGTCAATTAAGACCAGCCATCACAATCCCATCTCTTGCCAATTTGACACCCAAACACATTAATGCATTAATTCAATAATAAAACATTAATTTAAATCATAAAATTTTACTCCTCATATCTATAACCTCATGTTAATTTCACAATGTAAAATCCAGGTCATCCATTTCTAAACGTCCCAAAAGTCTTAACAGTTCTAACATTGTCCAAATACCCAAAGTTCAAAGTTTCCTCCAAATAGCACTCAACACAACATCTTAACTATAAATTCTGTAAATTAAAAGCCAAATTACATATTTATGTACTAAAACAGAAAAAAATCATTGCTGTTTTAAAAGGGAAGAGTGTGCATAGTAAAGAAAATCATACAGAAGAAAGACCAACACCCACCAGGGAAATACAAAGCCCTGCACTTTCATGTCCAGCATGGTACTTGTGAGGGAATCATCTGGCCTACACCAGTTTTGGGTAGCCTTGTCCCTCCAGTTCTGCCATCTGCAGCACACGTAGCTTCTCTCTTTGACTAGTTCCACTCACGCCTACAATTTTCCTCAGTGGAATCCCACATCTCTAACATCTTAGACTCTTTAGTGCAACTCAGTTTAACTTTTCCAGTTTCATGCAATGGTCTCTCAGAGCCTCCTTGCAGAAATTCTGACCCTGTCACATAATTGCCTGGCCTTTGTAGCTTTCTGGAAACTTCGAGCAAGACTCTATATGATCTTATAACTCTTGTGTTTTGCATGCTTGTAAGACCAGTACCACAATGTTAGTAATTGGATCCCCTTCTAACACCACAGCCATGTGTTCTTTGGTGGAAGCTGTTTTCAAGTGGGGTACCCCTTCAGTAGCATAACAAGTGGGGCACCCCTTCAGAAGCATTATCAGTTCAGGTTCTCTCTATCTTTCTTATTGTACTAGTGAAAAACACAAAGTGTCTCTTTTATGGTACTAACCTTCTTTGGTTATGGATACTTTATCTGAACCCATCCTCTCCTAAACTTTAACTAGATTCATAGTCTTATCTTCACTAAATTGCACATTTCTTTCTACTTCAGTTTACACTTGATATTATCATGAATCTGGGTGATGAAGTAAGAAACAATCAGGCCACAATTCAGATATTATAGTGTTTTGAAATTTACTCTAGTGAGCAATTAGCTCAGCCTCACTCTAGATTTCAGAGTACAACACAGTCAGATCCTTTTCTAGAATATAACATGAATAGCTTCGAGCCAAATTTCCAATAAAGTCCTTGTTCCCTTCTGAAACACCACGAGCACAGTCTCTATTGCTTACCTTTCTATCAGCATCCTAATCTCCACGATCCCAGCAGAATGATTCGACAAGGTCTGCTTCCAGAACGCTAAGGCTTCTTTAGACCACACCTCCAAAATCTTGCACATTCCTGCCTTAAACCACCTCCAAAGGCGTGTAAACCACAAGGTCAAGTTCACCACAGTCACAACTGCACATCTTTGTACACATTCTCTATGCTAGTTATTCTTCATATTGCTATAATAAAATACTTGACAAGGCAACAAGGAACACAGGAGGCCTTTACTTTGGCTTGTAGTTTGAGGTTGTCGTCTACCAGGGTGGGGAATGAATGGTGGCAAGAGCTGCTCTATCTGTGGCAGCAGGAGCATGTGGTATCTGGTCATATGGTGTCCACAGCCAGAAAGATGAGAGAAATAAATGTTGGTACTCACTTGATTTTTGCCTTTTTTTTCCTTTTTATTCCACCTGGGACCCCAGTCCATGGGCTGATGTCACTCATCCTTGGAATAGTCTTCCCTCCAGTTAAACCTCTCTAGAAATACCCTCACAGGCACACCTAGAGTTAGGTTTCCTTGGTGATTCCAAATTCTGTCAAGTTAACAATAAAGACCATGCATCACATCTTTAGAATGGATGCAAAAGAAAATGGAAAAAAATTGAAGACAAAAGATATAAGTCAGAGATGGAGATTATGTCCTTTATTATCTACAAGTAAGACTTTTGGAAGGCAAAGCACTACTCCAGCTGCTCAACTGATAATAACATTCTGTATCTCACACAGCGACAATGGCATGAGTAGCCTCTTAGAGCAGTGAAATTACCAAGAACAAGTTTCCTTCTACATCTATGCTTTACCCTTAGCAAGTCAACTTTTGTTCTTACATTTATTTCCTGATTGTCAGAAGATGGCTGGTCTGAGCTCCAGGCTTCCCCTCTATACGTCTATGTTTAAAACACAGAACGGAGGAGAAGAGGGGATGTATGGTGTCCTTTGGAAAAGTTCTGCCATTTAATAGCAAGCAAAATGCCCCAGAAAGCTCTTACATGTCTGGTTTGACATAGGTTACTTGACATGGGTTACATGTTCACTCTAAGCTGCAAGGGAGGCAGGAAAGTGTCTGGAAAAGAAGAATAGGATTGGTAACACTGACATGACCAAGTCACTGAGATTCACTTATCCTCAACTGACGACCATGAGAGCCTTAGCTAGAAGTTGGAGGAAATGTGGGCCACAGGAGCTCAGGCCTGGGCGTCAGGGCCTGTGTGGGGGTAGGTGAAGAGGAAGCTTATGATGGAAAGTTCCTGAATCTGTGCACAGGAGGCATGCTCTGAGCATGGAACAATCACTAAACAATCTCAGCCACGGCTCTTTACCTGTAAAATGGAAGCGCTGACACCTACAAGGCTGTGAGGAATGGAAATTGCCAGAGTGGGCTGTGAGCACTTAGCATCTGCCCACGACTCCATGGGGATGCAGGGAGAAAGTGCAACTGCTGTCCCTATTTATGTCTCTCATTCCTTAAATATACATACAGTTGTGCATATATTATACATAATACATTACAATAGCATATATATAACTCATAAATAAATACATGTGCATATGTTGGCAGTGCTCAAAAAACTAACTCATCAAGGTCCAATTTTTTTTAAGTTGGAAACACTTTTTAAAGCACGTAATGCATATCAAGCATTTGCCACAAGATCCAGCACATATTGGACCCTCCAAAAATGCCATCTCCGTGCTCCCTCTCAGATGTAGACGGTATTACAATTTTGAATGGCAAGGACGGGCATCTGTCACAGTCAGTCACAACTCTCTCCTGGCAAAAAGTTGCAGATCATGTGCTTTTTTGGCACCTCAAATCGCTCTCCCAGAAAACAAGATTACAAGTGCTGCTCTTTACAAGCAGCTGCCCGAAGCCTTATCTATCACGTAACCTTCCGCATGTTCTCCTTTTTCCTCTCGCTCCCTCTTTTCAGCATTTCCTGACTGCTGGGCACTTCTAGGATGAGATACACAAAGGCAAGGAAAGGAGGAAAAGCAAAGCTCGTCAGATCCGCCAGCACAGGAAGGAAAAGGCTCCTTGGGAGGGGAAGATTGAGACTCTAGAGCTGGACATTATCCATCCAATTCATTTCTCCCTGGGAGCCCTGCCTCCCATTAGCGTGAACAAATGAGAATGGTCGGTATCTACTTTGCATCTGCCCTCCTCTGTCTCTGCAGGTACTCCAGACACTTGAGAAAGCTCATCCCTTTCTTCCTCCCAGCATCACCTCTGTGGTGGGAAAGAAACAAAGGTGGGCATGGGGTGCAGGGAGAGAAACAGAGTCACAGGGTTGCTGAGTGGCTCAGCTAGAATACACCCAGGAGTCCAAACACGTGACCCAAATCACTTTTCTCATTAAAATCCCAAAGATAAAAGAAGAGGAAGCATAAAAGAAAACCCCCTTTATAAATCCGAGCCCTTCTATCGTCCCCTTTGCCAAGGGTTACGCATGCTGTGGAGGCACTGTTCATTTATTTAATTTAACCTTCCCTCCCCCGAAAAGCTTTTGGGTTTGCTTTTTAAAACCCACATTAAATTCTCACTTAACGATTTGACTGGCTTTCCTTTAGTTCCCTTTAAACGAGCTGCCGATAAAGGAATAAACTTGCTAAAGAAATAAGAAAGAAGCCTCCAGAACACTGCAGCCCTTTATGCTGCCTGTCCAGACTGAAGCCCCTCTCAAATGAATTGAGAGATAATGCTAATAGAATTACACATTGTGACTAGATCAGGGGCTGCCATGTGAAGATAAATACAAAAGCGAGGCTAAGGCATTTAATCAAAAAATAAACCCCCCACATGCCTTTTTTCCTCTTTTTTGCCTTCCTACCTTGGTTTGCCACAGATATTTCCTCATTTTCCTTGATGCTATTTTTTTTTCCCAAGTACTTTGGCTTAGGGGAGAAGACACACACACACACACACACACACACACACACACACACACACACACACACAGCTGAAAGCAAATTAAATCAGTGAGAATCACCCACCCTGCCTGGGTTTTCGGAGAAACAAATGACACCATGGTAAATGTCTCAGAAGATAAACTGCACGTGGATTAATTCCTAGAGATGACACAGAGCTTATCGGTTTTGTTGAAGCTCCTTTTTAACAAGATAAAAATCACTGGACTCAGTGATCTTCCATGGGTGAAGCTGTTTACCCGCACAATTGACATGCAACGTGGGCTGTCATGGAATATAAATTAGCATGCGCCAGCTGGTTGTCACCTCCTTTCCTGCCCACTCCAGTTCCAACCTGGTTGGGTTAGTCACACCCTCAGAGAGCAAGTCTGAGGTCTTACTCAAGGAAAGAAAAACATCCGCGTCATGATAATTTGTCACCTTTCAGGTCTCCTGATACATCTAGACTCATTTCTAAGATTAAAATGGATGTAGTGACACCTCCTTAGGTAGCCAGAGACACCCTGGTGTATCTATCAGGGCTGGCTTTTGTAAGTCACAGAAACGTATTCTGTCTGCCTCGAAGGCAGAGATGGAACTCATCGGAAGATCAATAACTCTCAAGTTAGGAAGCCAAGAACTCCAATAGGATGACCCAGCAGGAGTCCTAACAAGACCAGGATATGGGAGCAGACTGGTCCTGATGCTCCTATAACCCTGGGACACAAAGTGGCCTTCAATATAGGTTACGGTCACTCCGTAACCGCACCCCAGGAGAATCGGTTTAATGGGTTAAGTTTAAGGCATGTGTCTGCCCTTGACTCACTGTAGACCAAAGGAGGGTCTGTAACATCAGTTGCCAGAGAGAGAAAAACAAATACTACCCATCAAAGAAGTCACTCATGCTAGGACTGCCCATCACTAGAACAGGTACTCCCGGAAGATGTGTGAAGGGGGGACACTCCAAAACTAGCCAAGGCTAAGAAAAGCAGGCTTGGGAGTACCACCTTTGGTCTGACAGCAAGTCACAGCAGAGGGGAAAACTTGTCCAGATGGACTTGCCCAACCTGAGTGTCACAATACCTGCATTCAGGTGACTTCAAGGCAAAGGATAAAAGAAGGTCTTACTGCCTCCAAAGTGTTGTGATAAAATGGCTCCATACCAGCTTTGAAAGTAGTAAGATGAGCAAGAGACTGTTTTCTAGACAATTGTTACAATTGTCACAATTTTCCACATTAATAAACATCATGAAATTTCATCTTTAGATACCTTAGCATTCCTGTTGCGAATCAGACATTATTTGTACACCTACAGCACCATTACCATGCATATAAAAGTGACGATAATTCCATCAATATTATCCTTCATTTTTATTGTGTTTTATAGCTAATATAGCTTACAGCTATTTTATAGGAATGTGTTTTAGAGCTTTTTCATAACAATAGTTTTTTTGTCTGGCTTAGGTTTTAGTTGTTTGTTTGCTGTATGTGTTTGTTTTAAGACACAGTCTTAAACTGGCTGCCCCAGAACTCACCATGCAGACCAACCTGAATTTGAACTTGTGACAAACCTCCTGTCTCTGCCTTCTTCTGACACAGTTCTGGGTGTTACAAGTGAGCTCCACCACTCAGCACCCCACTTAGTTGTTTTAAAAAACAAGACCCAATCCAAGTTACCACTGCACTGCATTTGGTTGCAATATCAGAGACATTACCATTGCATTTCATTGCAATATCAGAGAAGTTACCACTGCATTTGGTTGCAATATCAGAGAAGTTACCATTGTACTTTGTTGCAATATCAGAGAAGTTACCACTGCATTTGGTTGCAATATCAGAGACATTAGCATTGCATTTGGTTGCAATATCACAGAAGTTACCATTGCACTTCGTTGCAATATCAGAGATATTACCATTGCATTTCATTGCAATATCAGAGAAGTTACCATTGCATTTGGTTGTACTGTCTGCATTTTCTTTAACCCACTTGGTATCATCTTCCAGTTTTCATCTTTCATAATGCTGACTTTTTGACAAGCCCAGACTGATATTTTATGGGATATTTTATATCCTGGTCTTCTCTGATCATTTCCCCATGAAGTTGTTTGACTTGTCCCTCAAACCTTAAAGACAACCGCCATCTTGACTTACGAGACCTCTGAATGTGGACTGAGGTCAAACAGGAAATGGAACTGAATGTTCACAGGCTTTCTTTCCACTACATGCAGTTCTAGGCCAACCACTCAACCATGGCACACCATCCAGCCCTACTGAGCCCTGGATGCAGGATGCAGGAAAGCAGCGTTGTTCCCCTCCTGCGCCTCTGAGGTTGGAATGAGCCCAGCTGAAACACACATGCAGCCCCGTGGCAGATATGACAATTCAAAGGTTGCTGGGTGATGTATGTCCCTTTAATTAAGGCCTTTTATGCTTTAATTAAAAGTTACAGAATTTGTCTTTACTTCTGAAAAATGCATTTATGGTTGACTGCTTCAGTGAATTAACTAGCATCAGACCCTGGGTGGGCTCCATGCTAGAATCCTCAAACTCATTTTCGGGGTAGGAGGAAGGAGGTCAGTGACAAATACCATTAGGACAGACTATGACAACTTTCACTACTTTTTGATGAGCAAGCAATAATTTTTCCATATTAAATCATCTCATTACACCCCTAACTTGGAGGCAGAATCTAAATGTCATGATTTCATCTTTAAAAAAAAAAAAAGGACCTGCTTTAAAAGAGACTCACCTCTATTGTAATATGCAGAATAGAAGTTTATATCATGGTAGTTCATATCTTGTTGATAATCTTTGATATTATTATTACTATTCTCATGTCGCACTGTGTTTGATGTCTGACAGGGATGAACCTCAATGTGACTTCATGCACAATCAGCAACGTCCACTCCTAAAACTAGACATGGCACCAGAGTGGTTGATCGTCCCATCATCCCAGTGAGGTGGTTTTCCCACTGCCTTTCATTCTCATTGGAAGTATTTATAATTAGCCGTTTTTGAATTTCCCCAATCTATCTTGTCTTCTCCACAAATTCACTCCCTATCTCTCCAGGTCACATACAAGTAATAGTCACATCCTCTCATCTGCACACTGAGCAGAACTGTCCCATAGCACCTAAATCATTACATGTCCATCTCCTTTAATCACTTCGGAAGCCCAGCAACCATATTTAATCACTTCATTTTCCTTTTATAGTCTAGACATTAGATCAGATGACTGATTCAACCACACTCCTCATGACAGTCTTTCATATTCACTTATTCCTTCATTCATTCCCTCATTTGCATCACATTTTCATTTATTTCCTTTCATTCTCCTTTCTCAATTCTGTCACTTCGCTTCTGATTAACCTTGTAATAAATCTAATATTTCTTTTTATTTATATGCATTCTTATAAAATGGGCATCTCTTTCATACATTTAGATTTTAATTTGCATAAATTTATAATTTCCTGTGCTTCATCCTGTTTATTATTTTCTGTGTTCTGCTTTGAGCATCCACCACGTTTCTGAATGTGTCACCATCTTCTAACTTTTGTTTCTACTACACGTTATAGCTTTTTCCCTCCCTACTGGTAGGCAACCCTCTCCTTTTGCACCTGTGTGATATGTCATATGGAATTTCTATGTCATAGGTTAACATGTATTTGCAGCTAAGCTGTGACTGCTGTCTTTCAGCATGTCTGCATAATGGAAAGAGATTTCCCATATTGCCTTACCGCTCCCTCAAGATCTCTATCAACTGTTTGATATTTTTTCTCTAATAGGTCAAAAATGATATTCATTTATTTCTTGTTTTGAAAACAGATTTGTTTATTTCTGTATATACTGGGTAGCAGTTTGGGTTTCCATTTCCATAACTTTCCTGTTCTTAAATAGCCCATGTTTTATTTGAGATGCTTACCTACTGCTTGTTGATTTGTAAAAGTTTCCTGTGAATTACAAATAATGGACTTTTATTCATTTTACACATGATAAAACATCTTCTCCCAATTGTCAAGTGCTGAGTAACTGACTGTGGTATCCTTTGTCCAATAGAAACCATGAATTTCGATATGACCATAAGTAAGTATGTGTTTCTTTTAATATTTTAAATTTTCTTCTAGTTTTACCTTGCCCCAGTCTTGAAGGTAGTCATTTGAAAAAACTTTGTACTTATTATCGTGTGTGTGTATGTGGTGTGTGTGTGTGTGTGTGTGTGTGTGTGTGTGTGTGTGTGTGTGTGTGTGTTTCTACATGGGTGCACATGTACCACAGACACATGCAGAGGTCATAGGACAACTTGAAGGTATCAGTCCTCTGCTTCCACTATGTGGGCTCCAATGATCAAATTCAAGCCACAAGGCTTGGACAGCAAGTGCCTTTGCCTACTGAGCCATCTTTGCAGCCCAAAGTAGTCTTTTATCAACATTAGCCTTCCCAGTGTAGGTCATCGCTAATTCATGTTTATATATGGTATTAATAGAAATCTATTGTATTTCTCTATATGGTTATTAGCTTTATCTGTCTAGGATTGGAGAGATGACTCAGGAGTTAAAACCTTTACCTCACAAGCAAAAGGATCTGAGTTTGGATCCCAGATCCCATGATAAAATGCCGGGCTGAAATGGAAGCAACCTGTGATTCCCTCTAGGTGATTTCCTAACATTTGTTGCTGCAGTGAGTGGCTGGGTAAAGTCCAAGTAGACCTCAGTTTTTCAGTGTCTACCATGATTTTCTTTCTTTCATCTTGTTATTTGCCTAAGTAACTAACTGGATTCCAAGTTCTCTCTAAGAAGGTCAAAGACAATCAAAATTCAAAAATCTATCCACCTTTTTTAGTGACTTCTGAATCTCAAGGTCTCCTCAACTCCTTCGCATGAACTGGGGTTCCACGTCTGCCTCAGTTAGGGCTCTGCAAGAAAGTTTAGGGTTCAAACCAGAGCAAATTCCCTGCACGATACTTACAAGATCTTTATGTAGTCAAAAGGCTATGTGGTCTCTGTCTCTCTACCAACTTGTATCTCTGTGGTCTCTTTGTTGTTTCTGGAGGCTTCTTAGACTATTCCTCTCAGAAGCTTCAAAAGCAATTGCAATGCAAAGTTTAACAAGCGCTGAACAGGAATGAAAATAATGTGGTTTTTTTTTTGTTGATTGGTTTTGTTTTGCTTTGATTAGGAGACAAGTTCAGAGTCAAGGTCAAACCAAGTATTTTTCTTTTTCTTTCCAAGCTCCAACCCTTTCACATACGGGAGGGTTTGACCTTATGGAAGGACATCTACCTAGTCATTCAGGAGAGTTACTACAGACATCAGGAGCTTCTCTCCCATCTCAACCAGAAAACAGAGCAGAAGACTGAGAGAAACAGCCTTTGGTACAGCTCCTAGGCTACGGGGAGGCACTCACAAAGAAATGGCAGCTTGTCACATCTAGCCTGTCATTAGAATGTCCCTATACCTATGCAGGAGTAAATTAGATATAGAAAGATATTCCTCATACCATCAGGAATTCTCAGTTACTACTAAAAAAAGGAAACATGGAGAAAGAAAGAAAATTTCTCCCTTCCACCTTACCAAATTTCCAATACATATCCCCGTTTACATTTATAATCAATTACTTAAAAATAAATAAACTAAAGCTGGGGGTGCAACTTAGCAGTGGAGTACTTTCCCAGAATGCACAAGACCCTAAGTTTAATTTGCAGCACTGCCTACAGAATAAATAAAATAAAATTTAGAGCATCCAAAAGTACCCAGAAAAGAGCTATGAACCTGTACACAAAAGAGTTAAGAAAAAAGGTTGCCAATATTCCTTCCTTTCCACACCATGTTTCTGTTCTCATAGACAGTTTACTGGTTTTATTTTTCTTCCAAGTAGCTTCTACACTATTATAATTGGTAGTTTTACTACCTGGAATATGTATTCTTTTTCTTGGGAAAAAAACTCAAATGGGTTGCAGAGAATTAGGTGGAATTAATTCCACCCTGGAAAGAGAGGCAACGACTTGCTTCAGTTTCTTGGTTTATAAGGTCACCAGAATCCCTTGTTGGAAATTATTTCTCTGTAAATCACTTCTGCCCAGCTACCTGGCAGCCCTGAGCTGCAGACACTCCAGACAGTGATTATGTCTGGTCTCTAAGCAGAAGCATTAGTGACCTTTCCCATGATGATCCTGGTGCCTTCTTTGGCTACAGGATGAAGTGGAGGGGGTCCCCTAACATGCACAAACTCTTTTGATCATCTACAAATTAGGATTTGGTTTCACAGACAAACGTTAGATAAATCACAGACAAATGTAGACACAGCTCCTGAAAGCGCAGATTCCACAGACTCTAGGTAATCTGGCTGTCTCAGAACTTGGAAGATGGGTTGGCAGAATCCAGGTACGCTACATCCCCAGCTGTGAGAGCAGGTGTGTATTTGTACGATTTATTTGGGACTGTGTCTGTATTTTATTTTTTGTGTGTCTGCATTTTAAACAATATGTCATGATTAGCTAATGATTATCTTTAGCATTGACAAATCATTTCATTTGGGGCAGGGAATTCATTGTCAAACACATCTTAAATCGCCTCTATAATAGCATCTTTGGGCAAATTGAATGACTTTGAGCCTTGATGTACTGAGAAAGCTAATGAACACTTTGTAAATTTGTGGTGAAGGTTAAAAACATAACATGTCCAAAGTGCATAGCTAACCATCTCATTGTAGCACTCAATAGGATGGGAATCTAACACTATAGGTTTTGTTTTGAATGCTCAGTCCCCAGCTGGTGAGGCTACTTTAGGAGGTTCTGGAAGCTTCAGAAGGTAGCATCCAGCTAGAAAAAGCAAGGTTGGTCCTCGTGCATGTATTGTGCCTCATGGCTCCATGCAATATTCACTATCTTCCATCCACCACTACACCATAAGTTGCTGCCACCATGATATGGAAGCTGCTCAGTCATGCCTGGCCCGCCAGGATGCACACGGTGCCCTGAAACCAAGAGATGCAACAAACCCTTTCCCATTCAAGTTGTTTCTGTCCGATATTTCATTACAGCAACACAAAAGTAACTCATACAAGGCTCTCTTTGAGCTATTGGCCAAGGTATGACATCATTCTCTCCACCCTTTTCTGTGAATTTCCCCTGTAACTCCAGTCTTCACAGATGAAGAAGTGGGGGCTGGAGTTCCAATTCATAACTGTTCTGTGGTCCAAAATGGGCACCCGACTGAAGCCAAACTGATACAGTATCTTCCCCCAAGATTCAGCATTGGATGGTGCAAAAGAGACAGCAGTTTATATGACCCACTAGCTCAGGGGCTGGTGGGGCCCCAAGCTCTGCCACACAACCTAGAGCAGTAGAACGAAGTTGTCTGGAGAGAGGGAGGAAGAGAGAAATGGAGAGGGGAGGCGGGTAAGGAGAGGAGGCAAGAGACAGAGAGCAAAGCACGAGAAGCATGTTTAGGTTTCTACTTTCTAATCGTCTCTGCATTTGGGCTCCATGAAACTCATACCCTTGAGTCTTCCTGATAAAGTTTCCTTCTTCTGAAAGTTAGTTTGTGCCAGTTCCTGTTATACGTCCTAGAAAAGCATCGCATAAGCCTCAGTCTCCTCTAAGAGGCATATTTTTGTTTTTTCATTTGCATCATGTTTTTATAGCGTGTGTGTGTGTGTGTGTGTGTGTGTGTGTGTGTGTGTGTACACATATGTGTATGTACAGGTGGGCATGCAATGTGTGCACATGTGTGGAGGCCTAAAGTTGATTGATAACAGGAATCATCCTTGATTGTTCTTCTACCTTATCGTTTTTGAGACAGCGTATCTAATCAAACCTAGAGCCTATTGATAAGGCTAATTTGTCTAGCCAGTTTAGTCTAGGGACTCCTAGTCTTTGTTGGAATTTCAGATAGGCTAGTAGATCTACCTGGCATTTTAAATGGCATTTTGTTTTTGTGGGGAGCAGCACTTAAACACTGAGCGATCTCCCCTGACCAGAAAGGGGCACTTTTAACAGGCAAATGTCCTTAGCATTCCCAACAGAGATGCAGAAGTGCTTTTCCCATACTGAGTACTCCACAGTACTCATTTAATTCTTAGAATATAGGAGATTGTCACTGTTATTTTTCACATTTTACTGCGGTAGAAGCTGAGGCCCAGAGCCAAGACATGACTTATTTGCGGACAACAGCTAGGAAATGCAGAGAGCAGGTTCAAATCTGTGCTGGAGGGCATCGAGCCACATCTTCTGCCTTTTAGCCACACGAAACTAGACCTTTCACACGAGGTTTCCATCTTCATATTTATCATACATTTGAAGCTGAGCAACAGAGCCATCAGAGAAGACTTGGAACAACCAGTGGAACCTTAGTCCCTGGAGGCCGGAGGTATAGTGGGAGTTGACTCTCGGAGACCTGGAGCACGGCTGTGCATGGAGACTTGCACTGTACATAGTCCCAAAGAGTGTGCTGAAGGCTTGGTCCCTACAGCAGTGGTCTATTGGGAAGCAGTGGAAACTTCAGGAGATGTGACCTAGTGAAAAGAAGTAGATCAATGGGGGAAGGGGTGGTCCTTTGAAATCTAAATTGAACCACAGCTCCATTTTTCTTTCTCCCTTTACCTCCCAGTTACCAGGAATTGAACTTTTTTTTCCCCCCACTACACAATTTCCAGCATGATGTTCTGCCTTGCCACAGGCCCAAGGCAAAAATGAGATGAAGACCACAGTCTGAAGTCTCTGAAACTATAAGCCAAGCTAAGTCTTCACTCCTTTTCCAGTTGTTTCCCTCGGTTATTTGTTACTGTCACAGAAAGCCAGCTAACAATGAATGTTTGCTAGTAAGTAGGTAAATTAGGTAGATTAGATTTGGGCCACTCTTTGGGACACAAGTAGCCAAGAAGAGAGTTGGAACTTCGATTGGTCTTTGCAAGTAGGTAGGTTGAATCGTTGGAGTCTTAATCTCTAGTACTTCGGAACAGAGTCTTATTTGGAAGTAAAAATTTTGCAGATGCAATCAAGTTAAGATTAGGACACAGGCCCTGATACGCCACACCTGGAGCTCTCGCTCACTTAAGATTTGGACACATAGACACATAGCAAGAAGGGCCATGTGGAGCTGGAGGCTGAGATGAAGCCATACAAATGCAGATCAAAGAACCCCAAGGACTGGAAGCTCTCACCAGAAGCTCTCACAAGAGCCTAAGAGGATTCTTCTATCCAGAGTCTCAGGAAGACCCTGTGAACTTCATTTCTGACTTGGCCCTCTAGAATTGTGAGATGATAAATTGCCTGGGCTTTATGCCATCCAATTTCCCATACTTTGTTATGCAAGCCTAAGGAAATGAATACAGTCTTCAGCAGAGGACCTTCTCAGGTCCCTGAGCAGATGGTAACAAAGAAACGTGGCTGGAGAGACCATCCTCAGAGAGTCAGAGCTGTACCAGATGAAACAGGACAGACCTTCGAGCAAAAACAGATCCAGCCCAGTCCTTGCCATACATTCGTTCTCTCCAAATAGACTGAAGTGAAATCCGTTCTCCCTCTCCCAACCCCCAACAGGTCCATCAATGGATCAGAGCAACTTGACCTTCCTTCCTTGACCTCGCCTACAGCAATGGAGATGACAGTGCTATCTTCGTCCTCCTCCCTCTCCATCCCTTCTGTCCCTCTGCCCCAAACACCTCTTCCCAGTACCATGTTTTTCCACAGTCCTCGCTCCCCCAAGCAGAGGGCATGCATTTCACGCCTTGCCTTTCCTATACTACAGGACAGCAGTGACCTCATTCAGCTGTTCCTCTCCACTCAGTAAGAACTTGGAAGGTGGCACGAATGTTAACTAAGGTGCTCCTGACCCCCATTCTGTCTTCAGCACTTAGTATGAAACAGTCCTTTCCTTTGTGTGTCTCTGAAGACCAAGAAATGTGATAGGTGACTTTTACAGGCTTTGGTGTCATATGGATTTAGCCGAAGTGATGTCTCATATGCCATTTCTAAAATTGTGTCCGGTTCCCATGTCTTTAAACTTAAAGTTACACTCAGCTTTTTAGGAAAAGCCTTTTTGAGTTAGTGTGTTTGGTGAGTAATCCACGTTGACTGCTAGCACATCAACTAGCACTAGCACTTGGTAAGGTCCCTTCTGTCCACAGTGAGGACTATCTTCCTCTCCTGGCTGGTTAGAGTGAGGCTCAGCTCCACTCATACTTCAAGTCTTTCTATAACATAACATATATGCTCCCAATACTCATATATGAAAAACCATTAAAATATAATTTTATGGGGGAAATGGGACTTGGAGTACAATGCTTCAAATTACCATGAGAGACACAATTATGCTTACAAAATATGGGGACAGGTTTTTTTTTCCATTTTCATGGGTATGGGGAGTATATGTGGTGTATATTCATTCACATGCATATAGGTACATACATGTGAAGACTGGAGGTTGATATTGAGAATTGTCTTCAATCACTCTTCCACTTTATTCTTTTTGAGACAGGCTCTCTAGTCAAACCCAGAGCTCACCAACAGGGCTAGTCTTACTTGCCAACGTGTTCTGGGGAATTCTCAATCTCTGCCTTCCAAGACTAGAATTACCAGAGGGCCGCTACACCAACCCAACATTTTATATGGCATCCCCTGATCCAAACCCTGATTTTTTTGCTTGCACAGCAAGCACTTTAACTCCCCATCTCCCATCCCATTCCTTTGTTTTTTGATACAGTCTTTCATATAGCCCAGGCTGGCCCTGAACTTACTATACAGCCAAGACTGGCCTGGAACTAATACTCCTGCTTCCACCTTCCAAGTGCTGGGATTGCTACCTTGTTCTACCACACATGGCTTTATAGAGTGTTTTCTTTAAATTAACACTATGATAAATAAAGACCACACTTCTCCTGACAGTTTTGAGGTTTTCTTGTGGAAATAACCCTGAGAAAAGTGATGGCTTGTGGGTTACTGAGAAGCGAGGGAAGGAAAGTGTGTCAGTTAACATTCTGTCACTTTAAACAAGTACTTCACCAGTCAGGGAGTGTATAGAGTCTGGCAGATAGATGGTAACCATCCTGCAAATGGGAGACTGACCCCCCCTCACTGCGGTCTCCTACTCCTATTCCATCTACCTTTGAATCTACTTTTATAGTAAGATTCCATTTAAACAGCTTTTTATCTCTGGTTAGGAGGTGATCTCCAATACCAATCAGGATGGAGCCAAGGGCGGTGCAGGAACAGCAAAACTGAAAACAACAACAAACTATAATCATCAGAGACCCTACATTAATCACCTGGAACCAGACCAGCCAAATCTCTCCCCATCCTAAAGCTTAGGGAAATTTGTAGAAGAGGGGGTTGTAAGATTGTAAGAGCCTAAAGATGGGGAAGAGCAAAGATACGCAAGATACTCCACACAAGTTAGGGCCGCAGTAGCCATAATCAGACTTTGCATGACCTGCGCAATGACTGACATGTCAACAAACCCCAGAGTCTAGCATGGATCACAGGCACTAGGATCCTTAGAGGCAAGGGATTAACAGTCATCATAGTGTTCCTATACTAAAGGGGAGCACAAGAAAGGGCTCTGGGCAATGCCACTGAATCCTTACACCTCACCAGAGTGGAGGATGCAGAGGGACGTTTGACATTCACACTAAAGGATGCTCCAGGGAATGGGGGGGGGGGAACACTGGGAGAAAGGGAGGGGATGAAAGGAAGGGGAAAAAGGGGGAGGGTGCAAGGGGTGGAGGGAGGGAGGCAACCAGGGTACCTATCAAGCTTGTATGATTGGGAATAAATAAATAAATATAATTTTTGAAAAAGTACCTGAGAAAATAGAGCTATTAGGCCTTATTTCAGCTCACAGTTTTGGAAGTCCCTGACCATGACGGGTTTGGTCCCTCTGTTTTTGGGTGTGTGGTGAAGGTTCACATCATGGCAGAAGCACATGGTCAAGCAAAATGCTCTCTTCATGGCCAGGATGTTCTAGGAACTCATTATTTCCTTCTAGGGCACCCCCCCCCAACAACCTAAGAACCTCCTGTTGGGCTCCACCTCTCTGAGATTGTACAGATTTCTAATCAAGCCACCCTGGGGATATTTTAGATCCAAACTATAACACAAGTTTATCTAAAATCGAATGGGAGGTTAGGTCACCAGCTGTGGACAGCTGTGGCTTACCGCGTCAGTGAACTGAGGTAACTGGTTGATTGTTGAAGGAAATGATGTTCCTTTCAAAGGTTCTTTATGCCGCCCAGCATACCTGTGTGCGGCTTTCTCTAGTCACCTAGTGCTTCTTTCAGGCTAAATCACACATGAGTAAATGTGAAAATCGCATTATGCTCAAAGCATCCCCTAATCCATCCATTGCGTTGGAACAGATGTATGCTGCAAAACGAGTATTACTGCAGAACTGGCTGAGTGACCAAACTCATCCGTGGTGTCAGCAATAGGATCGGGGACAGCTGACATGAAACTCTCCTGATTCTCAAACCCCATGTCGTGTTTAGCTTGAAACCAGCTGGAGAGGGGAAAGTACCTGCTATGTGGCAAAACTTCATTCGTCAAAGAGCAACTCTAGATCTATCATTTATAATCATCTGCCTGTGACAAAAGAAGTAGATCAGGCTCGGGAGATGGCTCGGTTAGTAAAGTGCTTAAGCATGACAGCCTGAATCTGATCTCCAGAATCTACATTTAAAAAAAAAAGAGAGAACTAGAGAGAGATGGGAAAGGAAGAGGTAGGAGAATAGGGGGAGTAGAGGAAAGATGGATTCATTTACTTTGTTTGTGCATGAAAGTTCCAAAGAATAAAGAAAAAATAGAATCAAAAGCTGGGCATAGTGCACATATTTGTAATCTCAGTGACACAGAGATAGAAACAGGCAAATCCCTGGGGGTGGGGGTAGCTCACTGGCCAGCCAGCTTAGCCTACTTGGTAAGTAAGTTCCAGGCAAGTGAAAAGAAGATAGAAACACCTGAGAAACAATGCCCCAGGTTGACCTCTCGCCTCTACACATGCATGCATACAGGTGTACCCACAAAAGAAGCACCAAATCCCAAGTCATAAGTAATATCTGTCACTTAGACAAGTAACATATAAGAACTATCCTGGAATGGGTTCATCCAGTCCTTTGGATCTAACGCACATATGGCTATACACAGTAAGAACAGGCCCTTCAGAATGAGACCTCAGAATCCAGATCTCGGCTCTTTTTCGAATCAGGAAATCAAGCGAAAAAGAGAGTTCAATGTCCAAATGGCTGAAGAAAGAAAACAGATTGAAAGGAAGAATCCAAGACTGACCAAAGCAAGGCTTTTCAATAATCCTGTTGGCTGGAAAAAAAATAAATAAATAAACATGCCTGGAGCATTCCAGTTGCCAGAAGCCGGCCTCCCCCCCCAAGAGCAGATGTGCCTTTGGAACATGTGTGATGGATCCCAGTTCAGAATTCTGGAGAAATTGCCCACATCACTCAGCTTGGTAGAGCTTCCTGTCTATCTCTTTCTCTCCTCCCCATTGCCTCAGGACTCCCACCAGCCCTAGATTCCTTCTGCTTCCCTGGGGCAGACAGGGCTCCTTCTACCTCCAGGAGCAGCGGAGTACACAACGGAACAGCAGCTATAAATCTGTTCTGAGCAGATGAGGAATTAGGGGAAAAACTTTATAGATGGAGAGATGGGTAGTTCTGGAGTGTAATAACCAGGCAAAGGGGATGGGAGTGTTATCTGCCTTTGATAGAAGAGCCTTCACAGGGCCCCTCGTAGCCATGGCAGCACTGGTTGCTGTGTAATGGGAAAGTTCCACAGCCCGTGGCTTCTTTCAGCACGGAGATTCCAATCAGGGCACTTTACTTCCATTAATTGATTAGGCTTTCTGTGTTCCCAGGGAAGTTCTGAAACATTATGTCCTGGAAAGAGGAAGGTGTGTAATATCACATCATCACCATCAGCTTCGCTGTCATCATCCTCATCATCAGCCCCCTAGGGTCATGATAGGAGACCCTGCACTAGGGCTGTAACAAGCCAGCTGGATGCACACGCTCCTTATACGTGTGCAGAGGGAGACAGAACAAATCGTTCCTTTGTACATGCATTTACTCACTTACCATCGTATTGCATCTGTGACTGTCAGCCCTGTTCTTTGTTAGCATGAGAAAGACAGGGGACTGCACAAGACATAGTCCTCACATTCAATAAACACCCAGTCCAATGAGTGGCAAAAGCAAAATCAGCTGGAGGCATTATAACTTCAGGTAGCAAAATATTCTAATTACCCAAGAAAGCGACAAGGTAATCACTCTTTCCCTGGACATGATCCCCCCTCATGCAATTTATCACCAAGGCTGTCCTGTCTCCCCTCCCATCCTGATTCTGTCTGTCTCTCCTCCTTCTGCCTTGGGTTGGCCTCTTTTAGCTCCTGAAATCACATAAAAACCACACTTTAGATATCATGGGCTGTTCTCCCTGGTAATTACTAAAGAAGCCTGCATTTCAGCAGAATCTACAGACCACTTACTCCATTGACCAAAAACTTTCCTTGTCTCCAAGATCACATCCAACTCTTAAAAGGGGCTCGTGATGAACATTAGTCACTTTTCCATTGCTGTGACCAAAATGCCTTCACGAACAAGTGACGGGAGGGAGGCTTCGTTTCGGCTCATGGTTTCAGAGGGCTCAGACCACGGTTGCTTGACCCGTGAGCTTGAGCAGAGCATCATGGTAGCCGAAGCACATTTGCCCTCCTGGCAGAGAAAAGACAGAAATAGGAGGGGGCCAGGGAGAACGTTTCCTCCTAGGGATCTATCTCGGGTGTCCTACTTTCTCCAGCTAGGCTCTTCTTCCTACAGTTTCTAGAACCTCCCAAAATAGCACCACCACCTAGAGACTAAGCAAGGAAAACATATTCTCTAGAGAACGTCTGATGTTCACACCATAGCATGGTAGGACCTGCCTCACTCAGCAACTCACACATCTCCCCGCATTCCCCAGCGAGCCTGATGCTTGGAGCCCTGTAGGACTGACTGGTCTCTGGAGTGCGGAGCAGCAGAGTCCTGCCCGGAGCCTGGCTCTGTCTATCCCATCTGCAGGTTGGATGGGGTCAGAGTGGGTTGGCTGCCGTTATGTATAAGCTACTTACTGCTGTGGAAATTATACCACGTTGTACTGGTGATTTTTTTTACTTAGATTAAAAGATATTATCACCCCCATTTTACAGGTGAATAAGCAGTATCCCCGAGGTTAATTTGCCAGTTCGCTATCCCATCTGCCCCGGCTGCCCGTCCTCTCCTGCATTACCTCCTGAAATCTTCCCTGTCCCTAAAGGACCATCTCAATGTCTGTAGGAGTGACATCTCACACCACTCCCTCTCGTTTCAAGTAGGAGACACTACACGTCAACCATGGTATTGTCAATGAATCTGTATTTGTTTGTTTGTTTGTTTGTTTGTTTTCCTGCTAAGACTTTGAACTCCTCTATAACCAGCTCGGCTGAGTGCCTGACCTAGAGTACAGGGACTCAATAATGGTTAGTGGAAGGAATGGGTAGCAATAAACTTCCTGCTTCCAAATGCATCAACAGTCCACTGCGGACTCATGAGTGCTATACTATAAGGTGGCAACCTTCTAGCATGGGGTCCCCATCATTCCTTCACCTGTGGTTTATCACAAAAGCATGTGGCTTATAGGACACTCCCTTGTCCCCTCCTTCCTTTGTGACAGTGTCATATGTAATTGAAGGTTGGATGGGGTCAGAGTGGGTTGGCTGCCATTATATATGAGCTACTTACTGCTGTAGAAATCACACTACATTGTACTGATCACTTTTTTTTACTTAGATTAAAAGATACTATCACCCCCATTTTACAGATAAATAAGTAGTGTCCCTGGGGTTAATTTGCCTAACACCATACAGCTTACAAGGACTAGAGCTGGGATTTGAACCTACAACTTCTAGCTTTGAGGGAGCCCAAACTCTTCCCACCACAGTAGGCTGCCTCCACTGTTGATGAAAGGGGAAGCTTGCTGCCCATGTAAGGGCAGCTTGAATGTCACCATCTCTGTGGGGCCAACATTCTGTGAGCACTGGCTCTTATTTACCTTATATGGTGAAGAGAGAGGCCCCACCCTCTGCTGCGACAGACTCGAGCAGACGGGTGCTAATTTGGTAAGTGCAAATTGTCTGGCTTCCGTTCTATCCACCATCTGCCTGTGTGAACTAGTGAAACCAGGGCGACTTGTAATGGCGCCCAGTTCTCTTGCTAAGGCCCTTCCATCCCTTCAGATGAGTTTATCCTCTCCTATTTTAAGAAAGTGCTTCACAGAACAGGGCACACATGGAACACTTCCAAGAACCAGAACAGAAAGTGATACGAGGAAGCCAAAGCGATCGTGCAGACAGAGCCCTTAAACAAGATGCCAGGGGACCAGTGCTGGCCCTGCTCCACCCAGGGACTATCTGGAGGATGGGCAACAAGTCTGTAAACCTTTCTGGGCCTCAGTTTCTCTCCCAAAGCACTGGCACTTGGAAGGGGAAGATTTGCTGCTGTGGTGGGGCTGCCCTTGGGGCTGCTCCATGGACAGATGTTTGAAGAAGCCATCTAAGCCTAATCACCGCCACGCTCCTAAAGGAGTTCTTCAAGTGCTTCTAGAAGATTCTCCCCGCCCCTACCCCAGCCTGACGAAAAACAAAGGCTGGATTTCAGCTGGACACAGCTTCTTGGAGCTTTGTCCTCACAGATCTCTGCATCACCATCCAGCCTCCATGATGTTTTCAAAACTGAAACATACAAAAATGGTAACAGAGGCACAAGGCTAAGAAGCCAGAGCGTGTCCTTCAAACTCCGGTGTTCATCATCCACTGGAATCTGAAGGAATAGCTTCCATTCATTCACTTAAGACTCTCTCTCCCCTACTAGTTTCTGCCTCCATTGCTGCATCTCTAAAGTATTAGCAGCCCATATGGCCAAGGGGTGGCTTCCCAGTTTCATGTGACCATCGCGGAGCAGAATTTGGCTACTTGGGTTGTGGGTGAGCAGAAGTGTGCAGGGCCCACGGACGCAGTTCTCTGCCTGTCCCGTGAGGGAGGGAGACTTTCCTCTGTGCCCAGAAAGTTCTTCCTCCTGCTCCTTCTCCTCCTCCTCCAGCTATTGGCCTTCCCAATCTCAACCACACATCATCCATCCTGTTCCCCCTCGTCTTTGAGGCTGGCAAATGAGCCAGTACCTCTACCAGCCGCCAAGTTAATTTTACAAAGTCTCTCTTTGACAAACTAAGAAAGAAAGTTGGCGGCTTCATTTGGTGGTTTTCTTTAGCAACACTGAAATGTCTAACATCTAAATGTGTGGTGTTTGCGAACTTAAATATGTCGCCTCTGGACCAGCCGTCCCTTTAGGAACAGCTGCTCTCCAGAAGATCTGAAGTGAGAAACGGCAAAGTTACATTACTTATCTTTCCCTAAAGAAATGAAAGGTGTTTCTCTCCCCCTCAAAGTAACAGCTCCTTCACTCCACATCAAAACTCCAGCCTTTGGCAAACACGTCTTAACGCTTCCAAATCCAAGCACCAGTGCGGAACTTCAGACTTCAAAAGTGGCAGCAGCAGCAGCCGAACCCCACGTGCATTCCTCAGAACCCGCTTTTTCATAACATCTGAACACCTCTGCAAGGAATCAGAGCAAGAGGAGGCAGCCCGCTGCGCCCACGCCACAGTGCACCCCAACAGGAGAATCCAGTGAACAGCCCTGGGGCTCCATCCTGGAAGACGGATTATGTGCAAATCTCCCCAAAGGTAGTACCCGCCTAAGTCTTGAAATAAGTGAATAATAGGTGCCTAATAGGCCAGCGTGAGAGTTTAAACCAGGGGACAGAGTTGTACTAATGGCCACAGTGAGACTGGAGATCCCAGGGTGGTGTGATGAAGTAGCAAGGACCCTTCGCCCAGCCTGGTGGTGCGGGTTTGCCAGCCCAGATACTTAGTGGGTTGATGTAGAAGAACAATTTCAGGATCTGCCTGGACTCTAGATCAAGTTCAATGGCAGCCTAGGCAACTCAGTGAGACCCTGTGTTAAAAATAAATTAGAAGCAAAAAGAGGTCTGGGTTAGCTCTTGGTTCAATTCTCAGAGCTGCAGAAAGAATAAATGAAAGGGAGGGGAAGAGAAGGTGAGAAAGAGAGAAGGAGGGGAGAGCAAAGGAAGGAAGGGAAGAAAAGGAGTGAAGAAAGAAGGAAGGCAGAAAAGGGGGTAGAAGAGGGCTGGAGAGATGGCTTGGGGATAAAGACTCTGCCTCTCCAGTCCCTATGCAGAGGAGCACACAGTGAAGAAAACAAAGGGGGAAAGCCCTGAGCTGATCCACTTAGATCCCAGTGACAAAATATACTAGAAGTAATAGGAATGTGACACTTCCTGATAAAATGTTGGTCACAGAGGTCTCAAAGGCCCTCAAATATTATAAGCTTTTGCCATTGCTCTTAGTTGCTCTCCAAAAACTGTTGGTAAGACAAGATGAAACACATATGAATCACAGAATATGGACAATATACATCAATTAGCACTGGTCTGAGAACTTTCTCCTTGCTGGGTCGCTTACATAGTACCAAGGAATACTGTAGAAGCTACTGGGGGAGAGAAATAATCACAAACCTCATCAATTCATGAGATCTGCAAGTTGCAATAAAAATCACCATGGCTAAAAATAAGTAATTTTTTAAAAAAGAAAAAAAAATACACAGGTCCACCAGTGTAATAGTGGTATGAGTATCAAGGAGACAACCAACAGCTTTCTGATTGAACTCAAAACCCTCTTGTCAGAATGGAACATATTCCTGTTATTGTTAACTAGAAATAAGAACCCAAAAAGGGAAAGAAATAGGTCAATAGGGAAAAACCTGGGGCAGAAAAAGAGTGGTAAAGAGGGCAGCAACAACCATAATGCAGAGTGCCAGCAACCCAGCAGGGCTCACCCAGAGTCAGGCCAACCTAATCTCTCATCATTCTAAGGCTTTGGGACCCTCAGGGAAGGGGGGTGGTGAGATTGTAAGAATCTAAAGATGAGAAGGTTCACCATTAGAAAAGACATTCCATTCAAGGACTGCTGCACCCAGGAACTCACCACAGTGAGACCTGTCCTTATCACATCTGCATAATGACTGACATACCAACATGTCCCCATAGACTATCAAGGAACTCAAGTGAGATGGGAACATACAGTGGAAACCTTGGGAACTAAAGCTGGATGAGTGAAGGGAAGTGTCCCTATCAATGTGGCAGCCCAAAGAGAAGTAACTTGGTATGCCACACAGGCCTGAACCCCCACAGGAGTAGACAAGCCAGGAGAGCTCTGAGGTCCATAGAAGCAGACGGGCAGGAGGGTGGGAGGGAGTGGGATGGATTAACGAAGGGAAGGGAAGGAAACGGGAGGGAGGGGGTATGGATAGAAGCAGGGATAAGTATTCAATATACTCATAAAACTAGAAAAATAAAATAATAACTAAGAAAAAAGAAAATAGGAAGGATACTGGAAAGAATGAAGAAGGATTATAATGGGAATGGAAGGGGGAATAGAATTGGGGATCAAAGTGTGGAAATCATAAAATTCACTATATTCATGTATGAAACACAAAAAAAGATTAACTGTAAAAAAAAACCACTCTGCCTTGTAAGCAGAAGGACCTGGGTTCAGATCCTGGATACCACATAAAATATCAGAGAGAAATGGCGTGGCTCAGACAAGAGAAAAGAATGGAAGGAAGGACAGAGGAGGAGTTGAGGAGGATGAGATGGGAATACAGTGGACTCCAGACCTTTAGTCAACTGGGGCACTTTAGTGGGCACCCTTAGTCAACTTCAGGCAGAAGTAAGGTCAGCTGCACATTACAGGAAACTCAAGTGACAAGGACTTTAAAGTACAAAGGTGCATTCTTTCATTCCAAAGAAGTCTGGAGGGAGGGGAGGGGGAGGCACCCACAGGAGACTAAGGCTGCTCCTGACTTTGCATTCTGCCATCTGCAGGGCCACCTCTAGGAAGCATAACATGAGGAACAAAGAGCTGTAAACCAAGTCAACTCCATTTTAGCAACTCTCTACAAAACATAAGACATTTCCACTTCCGTTTCCATGGCACATGGTCCTGGCTAACTTGCAGGAGACACTGGCGAGGGGTGACTCTTAGCTGGATGGCACTGTGACCTTGAGACCGTGGGCTCCTTCTCCTAAATCTATAGTACACAGATAAGAGGGACCCACCAGGTCCTGTCACACTCAGCCATCCCTCTGCAAAACACTGTGTGCTCCGAACTCTTGAGGTCAGCACTGCTGGTATTTTGGAACACAAAGGTCTGATCTGCGACCTGAGGAGGCGCTACTGTGAATTGTGAGATGTTTCCCAGCATCCATGATCACTACCCACCAGATGCCAGTAGACGTGCCAAGACCCCTGCGATTGTGCCAGCCATTAGATGTCTCCAAGCCTTGTCCAATGTGCCACAAGACATAAGCATCACTCCCGGGTGAACATCATGTCAAAATTACACTAAAATGAGATTGTAGACATGATCATCATAGGTGCATACGACATATATACATAGCACATGTGACTATCTACCAGGTCACCTATGTGCACTAGTAAAAAAATGAAATTATTCTTCATTTTTATTGAAAAGCGCCTTGAAAGATGTTAAGGGACAAGCAGACTCCATGATGTAGCCAAAGCTCCAGAGTCAACTCTGCATGAAAAGAGGAAACTGGCCCACTAATCATCCTCTAAGGAGTCCAGAGGGTGGGCGGTAGTGGGAATGTCCTCTGGGATCCTGCATTTTCCTTATCCCTCCTTGGGCTCCAACTTCCCTGGCTTCATACCTCAGGGAAACAATAACTTCCGTTCAGACTGTAACTTCTGTTACGGAAGAGGTCACAACTCCTTACCCATCTGTACCCACGAGTCCCTGACGCAGTCACGTGCTATGAAACATTTGGTGAATAAATGGATGTGGTGACTGAGGTGAGACAGGGCGTCTGTGGCGTGGAGAGAACCGCCAAGGAATGATGGAAGGGTTTGGAACACAGACCAGGACAAAGGCCTCACCTGAGCCCACGATAACCAAACAGTAGTCAACGTGAGGCTCATTCACAGACTTCAGAATTACAAGGCCACTAAGGCATTTTCTAGGTGTGAAATTAAAAAAAAGCCAAAATGATGACGATAACCATCACATAATGTCAAAGGTAACACATGCATGTTAACAATTATAATAGGTATAATATGTGCTAAAGTATATTTAGACATATGTAGGCTGAAGTATGTACTGCATATAAAAGTACACATGTGCATAAATATTATTTAGCATGTGTGTATATATATATTTATATATACACAAATATATACTTTAGCATCTATATGCTTTTTATTTTGGTGCTAACCGAACCAGGATTTTTTTTATTATTATTATTTATTTATTCAATTATGCGTGTATGCGTGTGTGAGTGTGTGTATATGTATATGTGTGTGTGTGTGTGCGTGTGTGTGTGTGTGTGTGTGTGTGTGTGTGTGTGTGTAGAACCACGGGCGAATTCAGGAACCACCATGGACGCCTCCACCTCCTCCTTGTTTTCTCTGCCCCGGGATTCACAGGCTCCGCCCTACCAGGACCAGAAACGCAAGCCACCCCCGCTTCCGCCTGGCATCTATATGTGGGGTCTAGGATCCGAACTCAGGACCTTCCGCCTGCAAGGCAGAGGCTTAACCACTGAGCCACCTCTCCAGCCCCCTGAACCAGGATTTTGCATGTGCTAAATCTACTGGGCCACAGAGCACACCTTTGGCTCCTAGAGCATATTCTAAGATACAGAACAAGTAAAGGCAAAAGGTCACCTATTCTGGCGATAATGAGGTTACTTCTGTCTGTGGTCACAGAGCTCTAAATGGCAGAGCTGGAGAGGAGTTTGGAAGGATAGGTAGGTGTTGGGAGGTAAAGGAAAAGAAGGCTGCCCATGGGGTGGAACTGCTTTGGAACAAAGTAGAATGTCAAGTGTTGTCCTTTAAGACAGTAACGTGAGATTCCTTGTAGACCAGTTAGATACAGGCGTCAAGCTCGACAACTGAGCCTTGCGGCACACCTGTAAAAGGTTATTTACTTAGGGCAAGCTCTGAGCAAGTCTGTAGGAAGATCCAGCCCACAGAGGGTGAGACATGTCCTGGGGAGGTGGATAAATGGAGAGGGCTGCTTCAGTATTTTGGCAGAGTGACAAGCTAGAAAGGGTGTTCCCTGCTCTTAACTCTTCTTGTGGATATGAGAGGCCAGTTCCTGTAACTGGAACACCTGGGGAATGTGAAACTTCTGGTAGCCACGTTATGTAAAGAGAGAGAAAGAAACTTTTCTTTCTCGTGGTTGTTAGAATGGAGCCCCCAGGCCTGCCTCCTTAGGCTTGGTTGGTAAAATGACTGCTTAGGGTGCATAAGGAGAACTGGGGGTGCCATTCTCATAACCATGAAAAAGAAAGAGAGAGAGAGAAGGAAGGAGGGGTAAATTAATAACAATATTATATTTCACTTAACTCAGTATATCCAAAATATTATTATTGCAACAAATAATTGCCAAGAAACACATTACATTATTTCGGTTGCATGTGTTGGTTACGTATGGTCCACTTTGGTAAGATGAGGTGGACAGGCCAGCTGGGAAGAGGTGAGAATGTGCCTAACCAGGTACGGAGTTGCCACAGGCTTGTTGAAAACTGCTTCCACCAATCAAGTTACTGGATGTGAATCTTGAAGGAGGAGAGGCTCTTGGGCCTCAGGGGCATTGTCAGGAACTTCGTGACCATGAGACCCTCAGGCTGGCACTGAAGACAGGGTTGGGAGACCACAGAGAGAGCCACACCCACTCAGACAGAGCTGATGTTCCGGCGCAGCTGACAGGACAGGCCTCCTGGTCCAATTTAGCTAATGAGAAATTGCCAAGGAATTTGGAACCTGCTTTGACATCCATGTCTCTCCAGTGAAGGAGTCATAAGTACTAGGAAGGTGCAGAAGGTGACTTCCACCTGTGGAACTGAGCAGCCAAGAAGAGCAATGCGTAGACAGGAAGGACAGAATGGCACTGAGTGGGCACAGTGTCCCACCAGCTTTAAGATCCAGCTTCCCCGGCCTCCACTCAGTCTTATCCTTGATTTCTATAGGTGTCCCTTTCTCTTCAACCAAAATTCTCTCTTTCCCTTTATCTCTCCCTCCCTCTCTCCTCTCCTCTCTCCCTTTTTTATCTCTCTTCTCTCTCCTCCTCTTCTATCTCTCACTTCTCTCTCTCTGCCTCTCTTCTCTCTGTCTCTTCCCCATACCCACTATCTCCTCTCTCGTCTTTCTCCCTGCATTGCATATTCAAGGTCTCTCACTGAACCAGAAACTTGCCCTTCCAGCTCACCGCTCTGTGTCCCCTTATCCTGGGGTTATGCACGGTGATGCCCTTGACTTGGTGTGGAGAATTCACACTCAGTTCCTCATGCTTTCATGGGAAACACTCTTGCACACTGAGCCGTCCTCCAGCCCCCTAACTGGCAGATAATCTCTCCCTAACTCTCTCTCCTTTCCTTTCTCTCTCCACTTCTCTTCCCTGTTCTTCCCTCTCTTTTTGGCGTTCTTTCTCTCTCCTTCATCCTCCTCCCCACTGCTCCATCGATTATTGTTTTTTCCAGGAATGAATCTTACAAAAGACTTCCATCCACTGGAGGGAGAGTGGTGTCAGGAAATCCTCCTTGGGTTTTCCTCTGGGCCCCACCAGACCTGTGGCCACCCCATATCCCCTTGTGTAAGGCGGTCGCCTGCCTCTGTCATGCCTCAGTGCAAAGCCACGGTTGCCTTCAGATGAGGGAAGACGAGTCCTCACCCCAAACTCACAGCCGCCTCAGCTTCTGCTTCCCGACAAGGACCTCTGAGGTATTGATCCTAGAAGCTGCAGAAAATGGAATCACAGTCAGAATTTCATGGTCAGGGAAATTAAGATCACATATGCTCTGGGCTAAGAATTCGGGGTGGGGATATTTTCAAAGATCGCTCAGTAGTCACCAACTGAGGATCTGTGTTTTCTTCAGTCTCGGTGGTCTCCAAACATTTTTGGTTGCTTGTCCTAACTATGAAACTTTTTAAAACATCCACCCTTAGTATATACATATTTATTTATTTGTAAGTATAATTATGTCTTATAAGTACAATCACGTCTCATAAGACATGATTGGACATCTTTACTACACATCTAAAATTATGCGTATTATGAATAGACATACTCATTATAATGTCAGGAACAGACCTACTCAAAAAATAGAAGTTGTAAAAGGAGAAAAAGAATGAGTATCAGCAGTCATTCCATCATGTTCTAGCTGCACCTCCTGTGGACCATGCTGCAGCAGAGGGTCATCCTAGGTCCCTTGAGAGGCTCCAATGAGTGGCCCTTGCTGAGTCATGCTGGATTTGAGCTATGGACGCTTTTGTCACTGCAGCATAATGTGTCCCTGTCCCACTACAGCTATCGGTGAGGAGCCTGCACACCACCATGGTCATAGACTTGCTCTTTAAGGCCTGGCCTCTCCAGGGGTCATGCTAGAAGGTGACAGTAAGTCACCAGTGGAAGAATGGCCCTGAGTCCGAAGACCAAACCCCTGGAGACCAAGACCAAGAAGGCCTTACACAGAAAGTCAGGAACTGAGGGGCAGTTCCCACTGTAATGCAAAGGCCATCCATGAATCTTGTGCTGAGGATCTTAAAGTCAGAGAGAGAGAGAGAGAGAGCTGATCCCAAATTGCTTGTCTTGCTGCTCACTGCATGTCATAGGTGTTCTTAATGGGAAGGAATTCAGTTTAAGGCCAAGCATAAACTCTTCTCCATTAAGGTTACTCCTCTACCTCCCACGGCAGTAGGGTTTTGTCTTTTAGATGTTTGGGGGGCATTTAAATCAACAAAGCACCCAGAGATAACAGAGGTAACTCTTGATGAATTCTGAAACACTGACATTGCTCCTCCTAGATTAACCAACTCAACGAGTGCTGCTGAACTATACCATGGAATCCAAAGTGGTTGAGAAGAAGAGATTAGGAATTTGGATTCTCTTTCAGTCTGATGTGACTTGCCTTCTCCGTCTATGAGCCCTAATAGAAACTTAATGGCAATAGCTTATGCAAGGTAAATTTTTTTCCTCACCAATTCAATAAGTCATTTCTGATCACAGCAGTCTGCTGTCTTGGATTAGTGGATAATCTTGCTGTACAGATTTATTTCTCAATTCTCCTACCTTTGCCTTCTGCCACTTGTACCGCTGACATCCCATCTCATGGTCTAAGTTGGCTGATCCGGTTACCATTTCCAGGTCTTCTTCCTGGACAGCAGTACTAAAAGGAAGGCACATCCATCTATACAGGTCTACACCAGAAGGTGCACACATTACCTCTGTTCCCATCTCACTGATGACAAATGTATTCGTACGGCCATATTTGGCATGCAAAGAAATGGATGCTGGGGAAATATAGCCATCTTCTAGGAAGCCATTAGCCAACTATCTTGCGGCTATGCTAGTATTCAAGGCAGAAGAGGCGAAGGGAGATTGGTGGACCAATTGCAGCCTCTGGTTGGCTATGTGGTCTTCTTCAGAGAGCTTTTCTCTGACCTGACCCTAGCCTCTGAGCTCCTGGGGTCATCTATGCTGCTGCTCCAGAACATTCGACACAGTGCACTGTGAGCGCCTCTTTGCTGTTCCCCATGTCCCAGCAGGCAAAGCTGCATGAGGAAGAGGACCTAAGTTATTTTGAAAAGGTTTAAAATTTGTTAGAGCGTGCTTCTGTGCCCCAGAGCTGCTTGGCCGCTCGACAAGCTATGGCCCAGAGAGAATGACTCAACATTGGGGAAATGTCAGCAAAGAATAAATCCCAGAAAATCTTCCTCAGGAAGATTTCTGCCTGCTTTGAATCCTTAGGAAAAATAAACAACACTTTGAAAGTATGTGCTTGTGATTCCCAACTAGTGGCAGATAATACCAAGACCAGAAATTATTACATTGTCTGGATAGTCTCATGAGATAGTTATGTTCTTAATTCTACTCACAAATCAACCACTTTAGCTGTAGAAAACACATCATCTAAATGAAGTATTAGACCATGACAATGAATACATATCCAAAAGAGATTCGTTGTCAAATGTAAAAATAATATTTCTGAATTTTTATATTAATTCTCATGAGTACCTGACTCATATATTTTGCTACAGCTGTCTGTTTGTGCTTGTGTACGGCAGGATCAAAAAGAAAAGGGAAAATTTATGAAGAAATACTGAAAATGGAAAAACTCTATGAACTAACTAACTTTTTATCAATGAAGAAAAAACATCTGTAAGTGCGGTTGCACACTGTAATCCCAGCATTCAGGAGGAAGATGCAGAAGGACTGGAAGTTCAAAGTCATCTTTGTCTACAAAGTGAGTTAGAGGGAACTTAGGACCCTCTCTCAATATACATATGTATACACACAGATAAAACATATCTCCACAGACTGTAATCTCAACAAGCAAATAACAATGAGTTTTTTATATCCTTTGCTCTGTTTTAATTTCTAGTAGTGTTTAGAATATTCCAGAAAGAAAATAAGCATGTGAAATCAGTTGTTTTATTATCTGTGGAGCCTCATTCCAACTGCTGGGCTGCTAGAGCTTAACTTGAAAACTCTAGGGCAACAGTGGTCCCCTTTATTGTCATTTTTTTCTTCATAAGCTCTTTCTGTGGCTAACATGTCTAGAGCTACTGGGCCACATTATTTCTTAAGATTAACAGACCTTCACTATATGCATGAGACCAAAATTCTAACCATTGCTACAGTCCTTGAGATGACCTTGTAAGTAAGCTTCTGAGCAGGTAGGTAGAGCCTTGCTTCTAAGATCTAGCCACAGACAGGAAGTGGATTGATGTTTCTCAGATCTAGAATGGGCCCATGCTTTCCCTTAAGCTGCTCCTATGCACATCCAAGGAGCTGAAGAAACTCCGAAACCCAGAGGAAAGATAGATCCAAGATAGACACATGGAAAAGAGGTTTCCATTGTCATGGCTGGAATGTGAATTATCCTCTACAATCTCATGCATTACAGCAGATAATCCACTGCCTGCTACCATAGGTTCCCTGCCATGACAGACTCTAACCTCTCTAGAACCATTAACCAAATAATGAACCATTTCTCCTTTAAGTTTCTATGGTCAGAGTATTTTATCACGGCAACAGAAAAGTAACTGGAACAGCCACCAATTCAAAACACCTAGTTAGATTTAATGTAAGCATGAATCAAATTTTGAGCATTTGAAGATCTGTTCATCACAGCCATCATTAATCTTATAGTGGAGATTAGCTCATTAAAATGATTGTAGAGGCTGTGAAAAGGTCCAAAAAAAAAAAAAAATCAGGAACAGTCCCCTGTATGGTTAAGTATAACTCCCAGGATGGAATATTCCCTTTCAGAAACCACTGGAATAATTAGGAGTTATCAGAATCAGAAGCCCTGGGAAACGTTCACTTTGACTAAGAAAGGGATTTCATCCTTTTCCCATCTTCACTGCAGCCTGACAAGTAGCCTTTCCTAGGAGGCTGTAGGCATTGGTCAGTGCCTCAGGCTTGCAAGACTATTCCCTTGGAAATGTCCTATCGACCATCAAGGTCAATTACTGCAGAGTCTGGATGCTGCAGAATTGTTTCATCAGAGGTCAGAGACTGCCTGGAATGACATCTGCTGTTAGAATGCCACCCACGAGCTCAGGGTCAGGGCTGAAGCTACTGAGTTACCAGGTTACCTGTTGAGGTTGACTTTGTATGGAACAGAGAAATTGCCCACAGCAGAAAATGCCCAGCATTTTTCAGGGAGCAGAGCTGCCCAGCTGGGGAGCGATCACAGTTACTTGCACAAGCTATTGTCTTGTGTCTATGAAAGGAAAGCAATCCACCCCTCCAGGTGACCTGTCACCTCCCCAGCCCTTTTCCCATTACACAGAACTAGAATTAAAGTGTCCCATGCCCTGGTTACATTCCAACGAGGATGACAAGCTGACTCTGTCTCTGGCTGCCACTGGAAAGGGAGAAGAGGAAAGGGGACTTCAAAAGTGACTGACCTATGAGTCAGATGCAAAAGTTAGAAAAGATCAAGGACGCGGCTGTCTGGATTTTTTCACCAAAGCAGTGTTCAAACAAATCAAAGTACGGAGGAGCGAGCTTGGTAGGAGAGAGAGGTAGGAGGGCCAGCGTCCCTCCTGATTGCTCTGACTCTCCCCCAAGGGCTCAGGAACCCTTGGGCTCTGCTGAGCAGAGCTGATGCAAAGACGCTTCCATGTCTCCCATCCAAAAGTCTAATGGGAGGCAACCTCTAGAGAATATGGTTCCAAACAGATCAGCAAATGTGTATGTAGAAATCTCAACATTGGCGCCCAGTAAGAGGCTGCATAGTTGTTTTTTGCCTACTGTATTCCTAGTTCATCTTAACTTCCAGAACATGGCAAACATGTAATATTCAAAGAATGAAGGAATAAACAAGTCATCAGAAACAGTCATGTGAGATCGACCATGAAGCACTGCACTGTGGACAGAGCACCCTACCCTGTATGTTTCTGGCGGTTCTCAGAGCCCCCATGCAGGAAACCAGACAGAGGTTGCCATCTTCCTGGTAGAAATGCAATTGTAGATAGATCAGGGACATGCTCAAGAGGACACAGGCTGGTCAAAGGCAGGGGCAGGTCTGGAACCACAACTCCCTGTTAAAAATACTAATGTTTATATTACTCCTCTTATCACTGAGATTGTGAGATGCTGCCATCATAAGGTGGCAGTGAGAGGATAGTATTCACTGAGAGTGCTGCAATGCACAAGGCGCAGGCTCACTCTACTTTCCAGCCATAAATACATGATAAGGTGGTTACCTTACCTACGTGGCTATGAGGCTGCTCTTGACACTGAGAAAGAAGGTCCTTGCCTCAAGACCCTGTCACAGAATCCATAGCAAATAGGTGGATACTTATTTCAGAGGTCGCTGGGGCACAAACTCAACCTTGTGACCTAGAAATGGCTCAAAATTCAATTCTATTTCCAGTGTGAAGTCATACCTAGGAATCCTCCAGTCTGGGAAAAGGAAGGATGAGCCTGGAAATGGTAATTCCTGGTCTAGGTGTTAATTTGGGAGCCCTGTCTACATGAGTTACAGGTTTTTAGTGATCCGTGGTTCAAACAGAGTCCACTTCTAGCAAATTTTTCCAAAGTTAACCTATTTAGCCTCCCCACACCTTACTCTATCTATCTTATCTTGCTTATTCTCAGAATCAACTTCATTGTTTTAGTTTTATTAGTTACTGCCGCAACAAAATACCTGGGCCCAAGTGGCTTAGGAGGAGAGGTTTTATTCCAGCTCATAAATCCCAGGTTAAAGTCCATCATGGCAGGGAAGTCACAGTGGCAAGTGCCGAGAGAACTACTCACATCACAACCACAGCCAAAGCAGAGAGAAAGAGCAAAGCATGCATGGTTGCTCACCTTTTCCATCTTTACACAGATTTAGACTCCAAGCCCAGGGAACGGTGATGCTCACAATGGGCTGGGTCATCCCACATCAATTATGCAATCAAGACAATCTCCTGTAGGAAGGCCCAGAAGCCAACTTTATTCTAGACAAATGCTTCTCTAGTGGGACCTGCCTCCTAAGTGTCAAGTTGATAACAACCAACAAACCTCCAGTGTTCACCTATGTCTAAATCAGTCCTCAAGTATGGGCAGGAAGTGTGAAGACTGAAGGGTCCTAGGTAAAGAGAATAAGGAGCTCAAGTCATGTAGCTTTCTTCCATCTCTAGATTGCCCAATGTATTCCTCTTGTCTAAAACAGGTAAAGTAACAGCTTCCCCACCAGTGGACAACACTGTGAATGCATTTTTTGTTGCAGGAGCTTGAGCCTCAACAATACAGGAGCAATCTATTCTTTTTTGTTGTTGTTGTTACTTAAATTTCTTCTTAATTTACTTTTTCTATCTCAAAACTAAAGACTAAGTAATTGTTTGATCCTAAATCACCATGGTAGGGTTCAGTCCAATGATTCAAGCCCAAGAGAGTTACAAAGTGTTGAATCCAGCTTCTCTGAATGGAGGGTTGTAGATAACTGAGGTTATATTACGACCACATAATGAAGGACTATTTAGCCCGACATAATGCTGGAGCTTGTAGGAGTACAGTTATGACGATCAAGAAATCCTTAACTCTGCATTTCAGACTTCCATGGTATTAAGATGGGATGGATTCCCTGTCCTGCTAATGTACATAATCCAAGCTCAACTCCAATAAACCTGGATGATTATGCAATATATCTTGACATCAACTGTTCATACCATTGAGATAGATACTACCAAGTATCCGTCAGATGAAATATCAAAGAGAATATCTCAGAAGATGGGGATAGGTCTAGGAGATAGAGTAAGTCCATGAAGTCCTAGGTTAGGGGCCTAGGTTAGATCAGTGCTAGGCCCTGTACAATGTACAAACATAAAATAGCTCTGCCCCCCACTCAGGAATCCAAACAAACACATGGAGATATAGAATTGAGTCTGGTACTTTAGCTCAATTACAAATACCTATACATGTTACATACAGGCTATAAACCAGGACCTTCTCAGGGTCCTTGTATAAAACATGTCTTAAGATGAACAAAAATCTCTTCTCTTATGGAACTTGTAGTCTTCTAGGAAATATTTTTCAGGGCTTGGTTATGAGGTTTAGAAATGAAAGTCATCAGAAAAGTCCAGATCTAGATGGGCTGGTAGGAGCGTCAACCAGGTCTTAGTCTCTTTTCTATTTAGCTGTTCTGTTCACCTCTTCTCCTCTTATGCACCCTCCTTACACGAACCAAATCATAGCTGTCCACCCAGTCATACCTGGTAAGTAAGAAGCCTGAAACCTGAAGTATACGAAATGATAATCCACTCTTCTTCCCTTCACACACCATCATCAGTCAAGCATGTCATGTAGACATTGCCTCCTAAATGCCTCTGAAATCTTCCCTCATCTCTGTTACTACTGTGTCACAACCTATTTGACAACTCAGTACAAGCCCTCATCACTTCTTACCTACTGTGGTGAGTACTGTCATGCACAGCTCAGATTCCTCTTCAGTGAAGGATTTCCCTCAGCCTCCAGCTGTCACGTTTTGTTTCAGAATCTCTTATGTGAATCTTGTGCACCTTAGTCCAAATCAGGACAAATCAGAAGGGCAGATATTTCAACTCTGAGCTCCCTAAGGGGTCAGTCAGCCAGAGGCTGTTCTTGGTCCTGCATTGTAACATCAAATGTCTTGTCCATTCCCTTCCACAAGGGTCATCAGTCCCTAGGGCCCTCATCAAACACGAAATCTGCATGCTGGAACTCAGCTTGTGGTGCCCACAAACATTTCAGTGACTCTAGATTATCTTCTCTGCTGTCACTCAACACTTAACCAATCTCGTCCCTGAACATCTACCTAAAAGGTATCTTTTAACTTTTATTTTGATTAAAGTATTACAGCGCTGGAGAAATCAAATATCATTTAAGGCCTAGAAACTCATACATCACCTTCTGGCCCTTTTTTCATGTTTCTAAATAACAGTGTTATTCTTCTATTTGTTGGTCCTTTCTAATTTACCATACCTTTAGCTTCCTCTATGGAAGATGGAAGTTTTGATCTTCTACACACACATCTCTTCATTATCCTGAGATCAACAAATCACAACTTTCATTTTGTTTTTTTACTATATTTTTCATGACTGAACCATAATTGTATGAGGAGTTTTACTTGCCTAGTTTTGTGTAGTTATCAATATTAGGATCTCAATAAATGTGGCTCCTGCCAGTGTATGTGTGTGTGCACGCAGATTTCTTCTTTGAAACTATGTGACATTCTTTCTCATTTATTGACTTTACTGTAGGTAGATTCTTTGTGGGCCCTTGCTATGTTAATACCTTTAGTTCATTTCTCTTGAGTAGGTCACTCAGAGAATAATCCTTGGAATCTCATCTATTAATATTTTGGAGAATTACTTGGAAGAAAAGTTATGCAGTTTCAGTTAGAAAAATTGACTTTAACTCAACCTGTAATTGTAAGTCTTGACAACCAACTTTCTTGGATTTAAAAAGGGACCTAAGAGGGGCTAGGGATACTTCAGTCAGTACAGTACTTGCCTTGGAAGCATGTGGACCTGTGTTGGATACCCAGCAACCATATAAAATCAGGCAAGCATGTTGACACAGACTTGTAAGCACACTTCCTGGGAAGCAGAGGTAAGTTGATCCTTAGGCTCACTGGTCGGTCAACATAGCCTAATAAGTGAGCTCCAGATCCCAGTGAGAAGTCCTGTCTCAAAACAAAGCGGTTGACTCCTGAAGAACAACCTCCAAGGTTCACCTCTGGCCTTTACATGCAGTCACACATGTGTGCATACAAACACACACACACATACACACACACAGGACTAGAAGACTGGTAAATCATACTTGTGGAGATCTACTCATTTAAAGTTAAGAGCTCTAATCTAATGAATAGACAAATACCTTTATGGATTTATAATAAGATGGCAGTATTGGGAGATGGTAGAAAGGAAGAAGTTGGACCTACTTTAGAGGCAGCTAGTCCCCAGGAGCAGGTCCCTATTTGCATCTTGCTCAGGCCTCTTCCTGTATGATCCTTTTTCCTCAAGCTCTTTGCTACCATGATGTAATATGTTCTGTTCATGTTCTTTTTCATGATGGACTGAACCCTTTGAAACTGTGAGCAAACATAAGCCTCTCTTCCCTGTGATAGCTGATCTTAATTGTCAATTTGACAGGATCACTTAAGTTACAGGACGTACCTATGAGGGACTATCTAGATTAAGTTAACAGAGATGTGAAGATGTGCTACCCAGGAGCTGGAGAAATGGACAGACACAGGGAGAGAGAGAGAGAGAGAGGATCATTCATTGAGTTTTGCTTCCTGTCTGACCATACAATGTAACCAGTCAGTCTCCTGCTTTGAGAAACTGTGTTGAACTTTGAGCCAAAATAAACCCTTTTTCTCTTAAGTTGCTTGACTAAAAGGTATTTTATCACAACATTGACAAAAGTGACTGACTCGTTTTCTGCCAGGTATCACAACTAAGGGGAAAAGAAACCTACCTCGCTAGTCTCAATTTTACTGGGTGACTCTGAATGCAGAGACTGGTTCAATGTCTTTTGAGAGTAAAGCTCTGCTACTATCCGGGGGCAGTAGACAGGGCAGTCAGATGTGCAGGCATCAAAAGTGATATTGGCAGGTTTTACTCTGTGGATCTAGTGCTGAGTGCACATTAGGATCATGGGGGAACATTTTTGAAATCTGACACTTGGACCCTCACAGGAACCAACTCAATCTGAGGGTCTGATTCTGACCTGTGTCCAATGGTACTCCCTCAGAGAAAACAGATGCACTTTGAGGAAGTAAATCATGGGTCAAACTCCTCCTTATAAAGACTTTCAGCCCATTTCTCCTGACACTGGTCACTGTGTCTCACTCAGGCTACTGCGACAAAATAAATACAATGAATGATACACAATAGAAAATCATATTCTTATAGTTCTGGAAACCAGAAGTCTAAGATTAAAGTTTCAGCTGTCTTCCTGGTTTGCTCGTAACCGCCATCTGGCTGGCCTTTGTTCAGTGTATCTGCAGACAGTCCTTGGATGGCTCTGCTAGAGACTCGTGAGGTTAGGAACTGCATTCCTTAATTTTCTCATGGTTGTGATAAATCAACAAAAGCAACCTGTGGAAGGAAGGGTTTGTTTTGGGTCAATGTGAGGAAACAGTCCACACAAAAGGCAAGACAGAGTAGCAGATGCTTGAGACAGCTGGTCCTACTGCATCTGCAGTCGGGAAGTAGAGAGAGAGAGAGAGAAACACTAGCGCTCAGCTTGCCTCCCTTTATTTCAGCTCAGGATTCCGGCTCCCAGGACGATGATTCCCACATTCAGGGTGGGTCGCCCTTCTTCAGTTTCTTTCTGGAAACATTCTCACAGGCACACTCATTAACGTTTCCATGGTGATTCTAAATTCCATCAAATTAATAGTCAAGATTAATTACCAGAGGAGTCTACCTGAGGCAGACAAGCATGGAGAAGAGTTTAGCAACCTGAGATTCCACTTTGTTTTGGAAGTGTACGTATATCTCTTCTAATAATGCACTTGGAAGCCCAGGACCCTCACCTGCTGTTTACACACACACACACACACACACACACACACACACACACCTGTCCTAACAATGCATATATCCATCTGGGACCCACCTGCATCAAAATGAATTCACACTCATCTCCATACAATGAATAAGTTTTCCCCTCTTTGCAACCATCAAATGTAGACAGCTTCTATTCAATTGTACTCCAGTCATGTCTGGATACAAGAGTAGGGGGGAATGATCTGGCCTAAACTAGTTTTAAGTGCATATGCAATAAGGCAAACTGTGTCCTCTGAGTGAACTTTAAGGGAGAATCTCTCATCTTTTTACCATCTTATGCGTATGCATAAATGGGTGTGCATCTGATTAAAATCAGATGCACTATGGAAAGGGAAATGCATAGTAGAAAAAAAGGTTGTAGAACTCACACCTGTCAATCGAAGTAGAAAAATACCCAAATTATGCATCTTAGTAGCATCCCCACCTTCCCCTAGGACTCCATAAAACGAAGCCTGGAACAATAATCGGCCCTTGAGTACTCTTACCCATGTGCCTGTTGTCGCTCTTGACAGCACGCTTCTGATCTGCACTACTGCTTTGCTTTTAAATAAAGTTTTCATGCTATTTTGCAATTGCAGTGCACCTTTATTGCAATTCTTTGGAGAAGAGGTCAGCAGTGTGGATACATCCTGCCCAGACCCTGACCACAGGTTCACAGGTTACACGCTCTGGTGACATCATTGAATTTCATTTCCTAAAGGTCCTGTTTGCAAATACAGTTATCACAGGAATGAGGCTTCAACACATGAGAGTGGGAGGACACAATTCAGTCCATAACAGGAACAGCTGCAGAAGGCAGCGCCCCTGTTTCTGGTTCTTACTACAGCCCAGTTTGCTTCTCAGGTTAGCTTTACATTTCTCTGCACACCAAGGCCATTTTTCATGTATCCATTGCTTTCAACCTTAACATAATTCTGTAGACATTGTTTGCCTTTTTTAAAAGAGAAATTCTTTATGGTCATTTCTGTAAGGTTAAGGGAGGGAGCAGAAACAAGTGTGAGTGTTCGACCTGTAATTTACCAGGTGTTCCTCAAGAATGACACTTTTAACCAGCTTCTTAGGACTTTTCTCTTATTAAAACCCTTCCAATTCTTCCCTCTGTGATATGCACAAAGAACTTTTAAACTTTTAACCAATGCATCCATTGTCACAGAAGAGAATTACCATGTTTATTCTCAAGTTTCTGGGATGTAGTCCAAAAGTCAACTACGTACATGAAATTTCTTTGAAATCTCAAATTTTATTTTTAGCCATATGCAAATTTTGTCCCTAATTCCATAATAGTTCTGTTTATTTTAATATAAGAACATTATTTTAAATTACTTGGATTTCAGTTGTTTTGCTTTTCTTTCCTTCCCCAATTAGCAAAATTGAAGCTTAGGAAGAGCGATCATATCTATCACATTGTCTTTGCATTTCTATCTATTGGATTGTCTTTGCATTCCTGTCTATTGCATTGTCTTTGCATTCCTGTTGCATTGTCTTTGCATTCCTGTCTATTGCATTGTCTTTGCATTCCTGTGAAACTGTACTTCTGGTCAAGAGAACAGCCCATCATTTTAAAGTGCCTTATTCTCATTGTGCTCCCAACACCAAGTATAATATATGGTCGTTAGGATATAACTCACAGATGCTTCATGAGGGAAGTGAGCAGAATAATCGTAAAGGTAGGATGGTGTTTGGTAGAGAATGGAGAGGCGCCTCTGTAAGGCGAATGACTGAGCTAAGTCACATACTGAAAAAGGAATGAATACCTGTCTAGTTCTGGGTAGTTCCCTGGACTGGGAACTTTTCCAAACGCTCTTACTTCTCATCTTGTGTGATGAAATCCCACAGGGAACCCTGTGCCTAGATGGGCCTTGTTACTGAAGACTTACTCCAACAGGTAATCTCATTGAATTTTTTTGCTCCTCACTCTCCCCTGCGGCATCCTCTGGGGAGACTGAATTCATGCTGCATGTCCAAGCCAATGCTAGGAGCCACCGCTCTGGAAGTAGGGTGCACTGACAGCTGTTTTAACTTGTTCCATTTTCATGTGTATTGTATGTATCTGTGTGGCGTGTTTGTATGTGAGTGTGCATATTTGCACGTTTATGGGTAATACATGTGTTGGGGGGGGATGCATGTAAAGGACCAAAATTGATAACAGAAATGGTCCTTGGTTACTATTCCACTTCATTCTTTTCAAAACAGTGTCTCTGTGTAGGGCTAGTCTGGCAAGCCAGTTTGTTCTGGGATTCCCAGTCTCCACCTTCTGAGGCTGGAATTAGAGGCAGGCGACCACACCCACCAGGCATTTTCTGGGCGATCTGGGGTTCAAAGTCTGGTGCTTTGACTTGCATGCCTTTTCTTTAACTACTAAGCCAAATCTCCAACCAACAGGTACTTTAATTTTAAGCACTATAAGGACAAGCCCCCAAACCAACACTCCCCCTGAAGTCATAGATTCTTCCTTGAAATCACTATTCCTCCCCTTGGGGACAATGCCATAGAAAGCTTCAGTCTCAGTCCCACGGTGACAAGGCATCAACACATCTTCTAGGAATACAGAGAGGTGTGGAGGGGAGACATTCCTCTTGGGGCTCAAATACACTTTTGCAACTTCCTAACAAAGCTAAGAGCCAGGTCTAGCAATTAATAAGAAAGTATTAAAAAGTTTCTCAAGAGTGAGACAGTTTTTGAAATTCCTTTGGTTTTTCTTTCAGAGGCTTTTATTTAGGCCCCATAATCAAAGTACAAACGGAATCCCTGAGCTCCAGTCCTTGGATTTAGCCAACGTGGATTAAAAGCATTCACAAAATAGTCTGTATGTTCTGAATACAAACATACCATTTTCCTCATCTTTCTCCTGTAATCAATACAGTATAACTATTTATATAGCTTTCGCATTGTATTTGGTTATCTACAGGCTGGGTAAAGTATACCATGAATGTAGGTTACATGTAAATATTGTCATTATATATAAAACACTTATGTAATGTTGGCATTACAAAGGGATCCTTGACTCAAAGACTTTAAAATACATGTAAACAGCTCTAGAAAATTCTCTTTCCTTGTTCTCTTTTCAATTTCTTTTTCATTTTGCTCCTTCCCATTTATCACCAATACCCTAAATGACAAAGAAATGTGAGGGAGGTTGGGAAAAGCACTCCAAGTTTCTTAGGTAGAAGTTCTAAAATTAGATCTGGTGGTAGGATTATTTTCATACAATAATAATAATAAGTCCACCTTAACTCAGTTAATCCTCATAACCCCATAAGTAGAATTTACATGAATCTCATTTTATTTATGGGGAACCTGGAACCCAGAAATCTCACAAGTTTTAACTGTTGGGTTGAGAGTGAACCTAGATTGTCCCTGGACTTGTGCCAAGCTGTTCCCCACTATCCATCCACCCCCACCACTGAAATGCAGCATCCATCTCATAAACTCCCAGACATGAGACTTCATGTGCCAAGGAAGTTTCAAAGTAATTTTGGGAAGGGTAGATCAGTGCAGGATTGGCAAGTTTTTTATTTTGCCAAACAAGCACATTAAAAATAAATCCTATTATCACCATCAGTCCATTTTTTTAATGACTTGTTAACACCACAAAATAGAAAGACTCTCCAGACAGAGCCAGGGTCTTAAGCAGAATAAATGTAAACTTAGGAAAAACGGTACATTCTCCTTCCTGTCCCCATTTCACTGAAGACTGGTGGGAACTCTCCGGGGTCTGCTATGATCCCTTCACAGTGCTTGGAAGCACCCATCATCTCCCCACGTCTTTGGTTTCTCAGGATCCAGAGCAGAATCTCTAAGCCCTTTTGGAACAGGGGCAGGAGATGGAGACCCTCAGTCTCAATGTTGGGAATGTCTGTGGCTTGCTAAAACAGACTCCATCCCAAGCAGACTTCCCACGCTCCCTCCTTCAACTCTAAATCTTCCTGGGCCAAGAGCAGTCATTGTGTGGGGGGAGGTGGGGCAAGGAGACAAAGAGAGAAACTGAATCAATAAGCCCAGTGTTCTGAGTGGGAACAGAGGACTTAAAATGAAATAGGCGCGTTCATTGTCCAAGACAGAGGAAGATGACCAGCATTTGCTCAAGGGGATTGAGAAAACTGGGGTTTGATGTCCTCCTTCTTTATGGATTATTCTTTCTTTGCTTCGATTGTCTTCAACCAATGTTTATTCAGAATGAACAGCTAAAGGTGAAGCTGGTCCTAGACATTCTACCTCTGGATGCTCACTCCTTCCCCAAGGGCTTCTCTGATTCTTACCCCCATCAGCTCTTGGGTAGAAATATCTGTAGTGTCTCCCCAACATCCTCTGACCTAAACTTTCTGAAATGCAAATCTAACCACAGTATGCCCTGTGAGTCACCTCTTCCCTTCCATGTCTCCCCACTTGTCATCAGTGAATCAACTTGGAGACCTCCGACCCTACACTCAAGGTCACTCAGATAGACAGAGAGAGAGAGAGAGAGAGAGAGAGAGAGAGAAAGAGAGAGAGAGAGAGAGAGAGAAGCAACACTACTGTACACATGTACAGACACACATACACATAGAAACATGACTCCAACATACAAACACACAAGCATTACAGACAACCACACTCAGCCATCATACAATTCTCACTGCCTCATGGCCAATTCTTTGGAAGCATGAACTTCTATCTACATTGTTGTATATGTGTCTTTGGGCTTTTACATGCTCTGTCCTTTGGGTAGACTGTTCATCTTTTATACCTAAATCCTGTTGATCCAGACCTTGTTGAGGCTCCTCCTCTCAAGCCGCCCATCTCCCGCCCAGGCTGGGTCACAGCGGTATGCCTGTGTACTTCCTGCTGACAGTTGCTGTGCTATACCACTACTTCCTTCTTGGGGGTGAAGGCCATAACACGCTTGCGTTTGTATTCTCCACCCAGCCTAGCACAGGGCACAGAGCAGGAACTCAAACACATTTTAGCTTTGTTTTTCCAAGCAGTGAGTTAGACAAAATAGTCTCTATTCTTTACAGCTTATAAGCTAAGTAGAGAAATGATATCTGCAGATACAAAAATCCTGCGCTAGACCCAAGTCCACTTTGAATACCAGATGCAGTGCATTCCTAGCAACTGGAAAAAAAGAAAATGCTCTAAATTGGTATTGCTGACAAAGGGTTTGGAGGGCTGAGGATTAAAAGCACATAGATACAGTCTGGACTCTGAACATACAGGCTCACTGCCCTGTATTTCACCCCAGGCCTCCACTATGCAAATCCTCAAATCCCCCAACCAACTTAGTACACAAAACCCAACCACATGAGAAAGTTCTGCATAAACATTCAACAGCACAAGAATTTTCTGAGAGTGGGCTGTGTTAGATAAGGTGAGACTGTCTCTGGCATGTGTTTATCTAGGAGAAATCAGGAGAGGAAACTCTCCTGCTGGGAGGGAGGGGGCAAGAGGAAGGAAAGTCTGGCCCTCATCTGAGGTCCGATAAGGGTAAGTCCTTGAATGCTGCGGATCCTGAGCTTCGGAAGTTGAACAGCTGCTGCAGAAGTTTGACAGCAGTGGGAGAAGACAGTCTGCCTTGTCTCATAAGGAGGATGGTCCTGTGGTTTGGATGTGGCTGGAGGGCGTCTTTCAGGGTTTCCTGTGATGAACTGGGGAGGAATTCCCAAGGTGGAAACTGAACTCCACTGTGGCTATTTGCAGGTAGCTTGGGGAGGTGACTAGGTGTAGATAAGCCCCTTAAGGGTGGGGTCTCCATGATTGGCTACATCAGTGGCTGTGTAAGGAAAGGAAAAGAGATAGGACAAGCACATGTGACACCCTACTCCCCCTTGGGACTCTGTCAGCAAGAAGGCCGTTGCTAGATGTAACTCTTTGACCTACGACCAGAATGAAATGAAAGAAGCCTCTTTAATAAGGTGCCCCCAGTTACCGGGTTCAGGTTCCAAGCAACAGAAAATGGACTAATACGGATGGGAATGAAAGCAAAAATCCTGGTTGAGCGTCCTGAACCTAATGGCCAGGGCAGCTGGGCACAGTCTGAGAACTCCCAGTACCCTGAAGGCTTTGTAGCCTGACAGAAGGGGAACTCATCAGAATGCTGGGAGCACCTAAGCCAGGCGTCACCTTTAGTATCTGAAAGGGTTGGAAAGGCCATAACCAAATAAGCCCAAAAGATGCAGGAGGTGGGAAGGGTGGCAAAGGAGCTCCATCCAGCACCCAGAATGCATCGCCTTCCTCCCAAGAAGTCAGGAAGTTGTAGCCTCAAAACATCTCTGCATTGAAGTTTTTGTTTGGCTTGGTTTGGTATTATATTGTGTTTTGTGTTTTGTTTTGAGACCAAGCTTCACTATGTAACCCAAACTGGCCTCGAAATTATTGCAACCCTCCTGTCTCAGCCTCCTAAGTACTAGAATTAGAGGCACGCGCCATCACAATAAAACATCTATTGTATTATACATAAACAGTCCTCTGTAGAAATTTATGGGATACTGTAATGAATGAGGAATAGCCAAGAGAGATGTTCTGCATACAAGGCCATTCCCAGTTCTTGGATATTAGTCTCTCTCTCTCTCTCTCTCTCTCTCTCTCTCTCTCTCTCTCACACACACACACACACACTTTCCTCATTCCATGGGTGTAGAGGTCATGGATCTCTCTCTCTCTCTCTCTCTCTCTCTCTCTCTCTCTCACACACACACACACACACACACACACACGCACGCACACACACACACACACACTTTCTTCATTCCATGGGTGTAGAGGTCATGGATCTCTCTCTCTCTCTCTCTCTCTCTCTCTCTGTCACACACACACACACACACACTTTCCTCGTTCCATGGGTGTAGAGGTCATGGATCTCTCTCTCTCTCTCACACACACACACACACTTTCCTCATTCCATGGGTGCAGAGGTCATGGATCTCTCTCTCTCTCTCTCTCTCTCTCTCTCTCTCTCTCTCTCACACACACACACACACACACACACACACACACACACTTTCCTCATTCCATGGGTGTAGAGGTCATGGATCTCTCTCTCTCTCTCTCTCTCTCTCTCTCTCTCTCTCTCTCTCTCTCTCTCTCACGCACACACACACACACACACACTTTCCTCATTCCATGGGTGCAGAGGTCATGGGTTGCCCCCTTGGTCTCACTGCAGTGACAACTCTGTGCAAGCCCCGCCCCACCTACCGAGTACGTGACTGAAGTGCAGCCTCCCAAGTCTACATCTGTTATTGGGGAAGTGAAAAAAGCGACAAGGAGCTCCGTGTGCTCCAGGTCTCCGCAGCCACCTAAGGAACACAAGAAGGCACACAGCAACCTCAGACCCCAGAATGCCCTTCAGCTGGAAATTGAAAATGAGCAACAATGATCCCGGTCTTGCTTTCAGCGGCAATTCATTTCTGCTCCTATCTAGGAAGAATCTGGAATGATCTTCCGAGAACAGAAACCAGACTTGTCTTTCCACTCTAGGAGAGATGCTCAGCACCTTTATCACTGGCCTGGCCTATATCTCATTTTCTCGGTGCTATAGTGACTATGGTAGCAAATAAGAGGACAAGTAGATAGCAAATAAATTACTCACCCTCCTCATTTCCCTTGTATTTGCCCTTCTTTCTCCTGGCAGAGTACTAAGGCTTCCTTCCCTTCTCTGACCCTGCTTATATTTCTGGCCCACCAAAGAAGATTGGAAATCTAAAAGATAGCTCAAAGCTTTGTGTCTTAGTCCCAGTTCTGAATACCACTCAGGGTCAACCTTCAGTTCCAGAGTCTTATAGAGTATGTAACGAGCAACTGGGTTCCAAATTTACCCACAGAAGCAATTCCTGACTCTAGAGGATCCAATGTGTCACTGATTTCCACCTACCTTCCATCTTCTATGTACTTAGTTCTCATTCTTACACAATCCCTGGCCAACTGTCTAGGTAATGGTCTCACACACACACTGGGAAGGGTCTTCTCACATCAATCATACAATCAAGACAATGACCTATAGGCAGGCCCAGAAGCTAACATTAATCTAGAGAATATCTCTCAGGTGGGTATGAAGACCTGCCTTTTAGGTATCAGGTTGACAATATTAACCATCTCAGCATTCATAAAGACCTTGTTCTCACAGATGCATGGGATACTATCTCTAACTAGTAGCAGAACTTAGCAATATCATCCACACGGTACTAATTTTGTAGGCATGTAAAATGTTAAGAGTAAGATCATGGAGGCTTGCACAAGGCTGCAGAAAGCCCCTGAGTTTAGGCGATATGTGGAAGGTTCAGATTTCCAGCAAGGAGATCCTGGGAATCCATTGCATGAATCTGAAAAGGAGAACCAGCAGTCTTCACAATGCCAGGACTGTGCAAGACATCTGCCACAGAAAGCTGCAGGTACAAAATGACTCCCAGTCTTTTTTTCTATACGACCTAATGTGTGGTATTTTGTGATGGGAGCCTGAGCTGACAAAGTCTTCATGGTTTATGAAACTGAGAACATCATGTACTTAGTGACTATTATTACGTATTTACTACATTTAAAAACTGTCAACTAAATGTAACAATTATCACTTTCAGACTCAGGCTTTACATTTTTAGAAGTTTTAGACTTACTGAAAGATTTTTTTTGAAGAACCTTCAGATAGATATTTCTTTTTACTCTTACGTAGGCATAAAAGGAAAATAATGGCATGATAAGATGGAGCTATTCCCAAAACTTCTTGCTCAGAGTCCAAGTCATCTGTGTCGCTTTCCAATTCAGAGCTGAAGAGTGTGCCTCACTCACGTGGATGACAGGAGATGCAGCGTCCTAAAGCATGTTCCATTCTTGTCTTCCAAGCCCTTGGCAGCCGCGATGCAGAAAAAATGCTGATACTTGCCTACTTGCCCATGACACACAGTTCTTTTACACCGTCAGCAAACTAATGTCCTTCAGCTTCATCTACTCATGAGGATCTTTCTTTCTTAGGTCTTCCTATGAGCCTTTCTTGGTCTGCCATGCCAAAATACCACAGACCTGAGACTTCGACAATGGAGCCTCGTTTTGTCACAGTTCTGGAATCCGGTGGGCAAGGTGAGGACAGATTTGATTTCTCCAGGGGACTGCCTTCATGTTTGGTAGAGGACTTCCTTCCTGTGATGTCCTTATGCGGCCTTTCCTCTGTGCCTGTTCTTATAAAGACATCCGTCTCATTGGATTACTGCTCACCCACATGACTTCATTTAACCTTAATTACTTCTTTCAAGGCTTGAGCTCCAAAAACAGTGACTTTTCAGATTAGAGCGTCAACATAGAAATGTTACCGTCCATAACAGTCTGGTAAAGCATTTCCTTGTCACTTTGAAAAAAAAAGGTTGAAATAATGTTGTCCTTTAAGTGCTGAAAATATGTTTTGCTTGCTAACATCAAACAATGTCCTGCTACCAATTCCTTTATACATAAACTTTTTGTTTCAGGACTGAATTAGACTGACACCATTTTGGAGGTATTTTAAATATAAGCTCAACTTCTCACGTGCCACATCAGTTATGCATCTAATTCAATTAAAGGTATGAAGACATAAACAGCTATGACCAAGTCTATGGCTGCTCAATGATACCTACATGCAAGACTGCTTTCAGCCCATGCTGCAAGAAACTTTGCAGCAATGAGGCTGGAGAGATGGGTCAGGGGTTAAGCCTCTGCCTTGCAGGCAGAAGGTCCTGAGTTTGGATCCTAGACCCCACGTATAGACGCCGGGCAGAAGCGGGGGCGGCCTGCGTTTCTGGTCCTGGTAGGACGGAGCCTGTGAATCCCGGGGCAGAGTAAAGAAGGAGGAGGTGAAGGCGGTCCATGGTGGTTCCCGAATTCGTCAGTGTTCTACACACGCTCATACATACACACACGCACACACATGAGCACACACGCTTATATGCACAATTGAATAAATAATTAAAAAAAAAAGAAGCTTTGCAGCAAGACACATCCCGATTTCAAATGTGTTCAATATGGGGAAAAGAATGCGGGCATTAGATGAACTACTGTAAGGCACATTTAATTAGTCAATCCATGTCTTTATTACGTGTCTGAATGTTTAATAAATTTATCTTTATGCAATATATAAACAATGTGTAAAATGCAACAGAGAAGGAGTTTACTCAAGATTTCAATGAAAATTTTAACGATCCATTTGTAGCAGTTTCTCCTTTTAATTTTCTAGGTAATAAACCCTCACAATATGGAATGGTTATATCCCAATGTATCTGAAATGATGCTGAAGATGTGGAAAGTCAACATTTCTATAATTAAATATAATAAATTGTGATTGAATTCCTTCCCCCATTTCATTCTACAGATTGTTTATATCACACATACAAATGGAATTATTAAAAATTTGAAGCTGCATGGGGATTTAAGAGCCACTGTATCATATTTAGTGATTGATTATGGGCACCCAGAGTGCTGGGCAGAGGAAAAGCTGCCCTGAGAAAGGACTTCTCAAACTAGATCTGGAATAAGGCAGGAGCCACCAGCACAGAGGCCTGCAGCAGAAAGGAGGCTGAAGACCTGAAGCTGCCAGGGTGGGCTGACACGGAGGATACAGATGGAAAGGCAGGCGGAGGCCTAGTTGATCCCACCTTGAGCCTCTCAAGGCACGTCACAGAGAAAAGGTCATTCATTGCTTTCTCTTGTATCATAGCAAACAATTTTCGATGCACTAAATGTTTCATTGCTGAGGTAGTAGTTAAATAAACTTTGTTTTATACAAATTAGAATTTATGGGAACTTGCAAAAAAGGGGAAGAAGGGGACACTAAACTCTATAATTACACAGTGTTCAGTGAAATATATTAAGTGCTAGATGATTCAAAGTTCTAGGTGCAAAAGATTGAGGTTGATGCGATGTAATGTGTATTTTTAAAGTAAAAAAATAATTTACACTTAATTATATGTGCTAGACTATTTCTGTAAGATAGCCAAGAAGCTTGAAAAGTTGGTTACCTCCAGGGAGGGCACTGAATAGACAGGGATAAAGGTGAGAAGGGCTATTTCCGCGGTCTGTTCTTAAAATTTTAAGGTTTAAATTTCGCCAACATAGTGACTATGAGAAGGAACAGACAGAAGAGGAGGAGACAGGACGGTGGGAGGTTGGAGGGAGGGAGGGAACCGGTGTACCTGTTAAAGTTGTATGAGTAGAAATAAAAATAATAATAATTAAAAAAAGAAGAGGAGGAGAAAGAAGATGAAGAATGAAGTTTTTTTAACTTTATTTATTTATGTATGTATGTATTTTATGTGTGGGGCGGGTCCCCTGTGGAGGACAAAGGGTGACTTCAGGAATCATCCTGAATTGCTTCTACTTCCTTTTTGCTTTGCTCTGGGATTTCCAAAGCTCCACCAACTAGGCTGGAAGTACAGGCCTTGGCCGGTTCTGCCTGGCATTTTTATGTGGGACCTGGGATCCGAACTCAGAATCTTCTGCGCGTGACGCAGAGTCTTAACCCCTGAGCTGTCTCTCCAGCCCAGGAAGATGTTTCATAAAGAATAACTCACCAGGCTGCTTTTTGAAAAAACTTGTATGTGGACAAATAATACTGTAGAGCCTGAATGCTCCTTTGGTTTCCTTCAGGACCTGCCCACTGCTGGTGTTCTCCCATTTGACATGCTGGTTCAGAAAGATCACGTGCTCCTCAGAGGGAGGAACCCGAATGTGCTCTTCCAGAATCCTCACAGAACCTGACGCATGTCCGGTGCACCAAAGAATGTTGTTCCTATGGCTGCCAGACTGGTAGTTCCCTCCCTGCCTCAAAGATCCACTGATCCAAATCCCAGCACAGCAGAGCCAAGCCAAGGGACTTCTCTTTTCTGGCCGTGTATCCCAAGGTATCTCTCTACACACCTTATTTTAGAACGGGCTGTTGTGGTTAAAACAATGCTCACAAGCACCACGGGAAAAGATCTATAAACTGAGGCTTCACGGTCCTTTATTGAGTCATGAAATCAATGTGGTGGACCGAGATAGCCTTTTAAAAGGAGAATGGAACCTTTAAAATCAGATGCATCATCCATGAGTGGGACAAGTATTGCTTTAAGAACGTCTTTCCCTTCAAATGCATCTGGAAGATGTATCATGAGGCAAGATATATTTCTCACTGTGGTTTTCAGTTCGATGTGTATGACAGCCAACAGGCTAGAGAAGTGAGGAACAAACTCGGAGGCGAGCCAAGGTGGGTCCAATCCGCTGTTGTACTTTCTCCTCCTTGGAGGGCCATTTAACCTTCTCTTGTGGTCATACAGAGACAACAGCAATGTGTGTTCCTGGGGTGATTAAAGATACTTAGCACATCGCTTACAAAATGAACACTATCACTACCTTATCTATGAAACATCCCGATGCTGATGGAAGCTTCCTGGCCCAGATGCAGACCACAGACTTGGCTGAGTTCTGGCTGAGAGCAGGGCACGCTGTGTTCTGAGGACGTCCTGACTAGCAACTGCTCCTGGCTCCTTCCCCACTAGGGCAGCGGTGGGCTCCCTACTTCCTGTTCTTCCCCGTCGGAAGGGTTATGTGGCCACATATGTATATTTCAGTTCAGTGGAAAGCATCACTTTGCTGCAATCGGGCATTTGCTCTCCCAACCTCCTTGAGGAAGCATGAGTGTGAGGGAAATAGATGGTCTCTAGCCACTATAATTCCTTCAGGATAGATTAATGATGAAGAAATGGATTGTGGGTGATTTGTGGTTTGCAAGGATGTACAGTACACATGTCCCCTCCAAACTTAAAGATGATTAATCGATATCTGAAAGGCAGAGAAAGTGCTTCCTACTGGGACCAGTAACCATAAGATGTCCCCTCTCTGGTTCCCAGTGTTACTCTTAGAACTGTGATGGGGGTTAGTCCTGAGTCTTCTCATCCAATTAAAGTCCTGACACCCACTTTTCTCCCACGGCGAGAAGACCACAGCAAAGACCCGGAGGAAGCTGGGAAAACCACAAGATGTTTCCTTTGGAGAAAAAAACACCCTTGATTCGTACTCTTGGCCCTGAAAGTACCAAAATGTTCTCTCGGCCATGTGTAGTTTGGCTTGTGAACTGAGGACTAGAACCCACCTGTTGGTAAGGATACTCATAAGGAATCCCTGCCAGGGCCTGGAACCCAGTCTTAAGCAACATCTTCCTTTGCGTTCATTTCATGCCCCTTCCACTATGTAAATTTTAGAAGACTGCCTTAGGTGGCTTGAGCTGCCATCACAAAACTCTATAATCCAATTGACTTCAACAAGACTTTTACTTCTCATAGTTCTGACAGCTGAAAATCTAGAGCCAAGGCATTAGGTTCTGATGAAGATTCTTTTCCCTGCTTTCTTTCACGTGATCCCCACTTCCTGAGACTTCATGTAGTAGAGTCAAGAGATATCTCTGTCCCCCTCCTAAAGGACACTAACCCCACCATGGAAACCGCACCCTCATGAACTCCATGATGGGTACTCTACAGACTGATCTTTAGAATCATCTAGAATTATAGACTGAATGAAAGGGAGAGAGAGAGCTGAGCACTTGTGGCATTTCTTTCTTTCTGTTTCTTGGCTGTGGTACAAATGATCAGCTATGGGGCTGGAGAGGTGGCTCAGGGGTTAAGCCTCTGCCTTGCAGGCGGAAGGTCCTGAGTTCGGTTCCTAAGACCCCACGTATAGATGCCAGGCGGAAGCGGAGGCGGCCTGCGTTTCTGGTCCTGGTAGGGCGGAGCCTGTGAATCCCGGGGCAGAGTAAACAAGGAGGAGGTGGAGGCGTCCATGGTGATTCCCGAATTCACCCGTGGGTCTACACACACACACACACACACACACACACACATACACACACGCGCACACACGCATACACGCACAATTGAATAAATAATAATAAAAAAATGATCAGCTATGTCCCGCTCTTGCCACATGGTGCTTTTCCGCCGTGACGGGCTGTACTCGCAAATCCCCGGCCAAAATAAACCTTGCCCGCCTTCCTTACATTGATCTTTTGCCACAACAATCAGGAAGGTAATTAATATAACCTCTTCTAAGCCTAATTCTTTCCCAAAGGCCTTGGGCATATGAATTCTGAGCTCATCTATACCATGGGGAGATAAAAGGGAGACTTCCCATTTGCCCAGGCTCCAGGAGTGGCCCCGTCTCTGAGTGGAAGAAGAGCGTGTTCAGCCTTATCTTTCTGCTTTGTTCCCAGCTGACTCCGCCCCAGAGCGTTCATAGCTCTTCCTGGGAGAAAAACACCAGGACGGCTGACAGAGGGGCATACTGTGCTCTATGAAGCTTGTCACCTTAATGGCCTGATGAAAGCAGGGTGACAGAGACAGATCAGGATAATACTGTCGATTACTTACTGGATTGCCATCATCATTAACAGCCTTAATTAGTGTGTAATATACTGTACCCCAGCAGCAAGTGCTGCTGTTAGAAATGGAGATGAGGACAACAAGTGGGAAGACAGGCAGCGGGGAGGCAGAGGACCACCGGCTCCTCAGATCAGGCACAGCAGGCTGGTCCGACCTTGGAAGGTATGAACTCAAGCATAAACTTGGACCTGCGCTTCTAGTCCAGACTCTGGTTGTCGGCTCTACTTCTCTCTCTCTCTCTCTCTCTCTCTTTCTCTCACTCCTTTTGTCCACCCTGATGATCCATCTTGAAGGGACATATCATTTTACATTATCTCCCAAGCACACTTATATTTATTCCTTTCTTGCAATTAACTGTGAGGCTGATAGGGGCTCAACTTATGGATAAAGTAAAGATGCAGTCATTTAATACATAAAACTCAGGATACCATTTTCAATCTCCTCTCCCACTCTGAAATATGCTCACACTGTCATATACTCACAGACACACTCATATATACACTCCCATGCACACACTGGCCCACACGGTACACTCACACACATTCTTGCATACATTCACAACATACCATGACTATCCTTCTGATCACAGCTTTGCTTTCCATTCCCAACAGTCTCAAGTAATTCTCTCCTGAGATAAGTAATTTCTCCTCATCCAACTCTTACCATTTTTCAGTGATACAAAATGAAAGACTTGGCCATTTCCCATGGAGTCTCGGCCAAGGGACTGAGTAAGAGCTGCTTCTCACGCATTCCTCTGCCTTCGCACTCCTGTCAGTAGCACTTCTCCAGAACAGAGCCCAGCAATTCCTAATCAGGACGCTCCTCTCGCCTATCCTTTTCCTACATTTGAGAGTGTTGCTGTTTGCCTGCATGGTTGCTGATAAATGACCATCAAACGGCTTAAGGGAACAAAGCGTTTATTTCCTCATGACAGTCCGGTTACCATCCAGCTTCTCAGTCCAGCTTGACGGGAGAGCATGCACCAACACCAAGGCCAAGGGAACTGGCCACACCGTCTCTATGTAATGGCTGACCATGTATATGACAAGAGCATGCTGACATCACCTTCGTCTGAGTCTCCTTGTGGGTGATCACTCAAGGAAGACAGATGCTCCCAAATGCATTTGCTGGGCCTAGTACTTGGGTGAGACATGCATGCCAAATAAATGCAAGGTAACAGTCTTCCAAATCAATGGCATGTTAATACTTCATGTATGTGCATGCACACAGAAAGAGAAAGAGAGGCGACAGAGAGAAAGAGAGAACTGAAAGAGCTTTATTCTGAAGATCTGTGTGGAATTGAATTAGCCTAACAAAACAAATGAGCATGTTGCATTTGATTATGTTGCTATTTGGCATCTAACCCACTGGAATCACATCTTCTTATTATATCTGTAAAAATAGTTTTTGAATAGAATCCAAGTCACTTTTGCAGAAGAAGAAGATGGGTCCCACAGAACAGTCTATAATTCCTTGGTGCAGTCCTTTGGTTTCATAGATACACATCTGGACAAGCTTATCCAAGATGTCACAGTAAGCCTGCAGTGAGGACCCAAGTCTCCTGAGCTCTCTACACCACTGGTGAGGCAAGGATAGGCCCAGAGCTAGAGCTTTGAAGCAATGGACAGCTTGGTACCTTGTGATTAAACAGGGAAGGCCAAGTTGCCTGGGGCAGCTGAGAATGTACAGTCCTGTGGCCCATGCAGAGGGAACTAATTCTAGAAGCCCAGTGGGTGACCAAGAAAAGGAGTGTTGGGCAGACAACTCTCTGGGGAGGTTATCACAGACCCAGGAGGATATTTGGAAGGGATAGGTGTGAGGCAGCTGCTGCGTGAAATATCAGCTTGCAAGAACATACAGGTGAACTTCAGGTTTCCCCAGATGAGGAAGAACAAATAATAGTTCTGCTCTTTTGACGGGCCCTTGTGGAAGGCAGCTGTATGACCTTGGCCAAGGCAAAGGGAAATGCTGGGAAGATTATGTTTTCAGTGAACGGCTGGAGACTGGGTTCAGTGCAAAAGTGCTTGCCTCGCATCCACAAGGTCCTAGATCAGTCCCTGGTACCATAAAGGAAAACAAAACCCCAAGTCCCCTTCAAAATCAGAGGCTTTGGGGAAATGGCCCTGGTGTCAGAAGAGACAATCAGAGACAAGGAGTCTAAAAGGAATCACAGTTAGATTCACACAGAACAGGCTAACCCTCTGATAAATACCCTAGTCAATCCAAATGTATCCCATGAGAGACAGATATGATGAGTGCATGGAGACATGCGAACTCCATGAGCCCGAAAACCTGTTTCTCTTGCCCCAAGCCCTTCTCGGCAATGCTCGAACCATCCAGCTCTTGAAGTTGAGCTGCTATGACATGGATTGTGATGTCCAAGACCTCGCGTGTTCAGGGCTTGGTTTGGCTGACAGCCTATGGTTTTACTGAAAGTGACAGACGATCTAGGAAGTGGAGCACAATGGAAATAAATGAGGTCGTGGAGGTGTGTCTTGAAGGGTGCATTGGGATCCTGGCCCACATCCCCTCTCTCTCCTTCCCAGCACCCACGAAGTGAATTCCTTCCTCTATCACGTACTTCTGTCACCATGATGCACTGTGCTATCACAGTTCAAAGCAGGTAGGCCCAGTGACCATTGAACTACAGCCTCTGAAATCACAAGACAAAACAGATCTGCTCTTCCTTTTAAATTGATTTGCTCAGGTATTTTGTAACAACAGCAGAAAGTCAAACTACTCACAGGCCAGTAGAGACACAGATGGACCGTCAAAGGAATGAGGCAGGTCACAGGTGGCACGTAAAGATGGCGGGGCTGAGGTCAGGTCTGTCGTTCTACAGCTGAGTGGCCTCCTTTGACTTCCACAGTCCCCACAGAGCTGGCTTGTCCATCTTTCAAATAAGGTAATCACTTTCCACTTATCACTCCTGCTTAGAACTCTCCCACTGACTTTCTTAAAATGGAGCCAAAATTCCTGACCACCGCATGCAAGTCACCGTACGATCTGGTAGCTGACTGCCTTTGCATCTTCGTGTCATCCTGCCTCCTTCTTCTACTCTCCCATCAGCCTCAGCGCTCATCTCCCTTTCCCCAACATGGCTACAAGGCTGTTCTCTGCTGGTTCAGAACTAGACCCTCAGCACCCCAGATCTTCCCAGGGCTGCCCCTTCCTGACGTTGATTCTTCCTCCAGAAAAGACCCCCAAGCATCGAGCAATTTGCATTGTAGATGGACGTCATTCGTATCTAAGCACCCATCATAGCATAATCGTGTACAGCTGTTTAATGCCTCTACCGGTCAGGATGTCAGCAGCTTGTCTTGCTCAGCGCTGTGTCCTTTGTTCCTCACAACAGTGACCAGCCCAAAACCCGTGCTCATTACACAGCTATCACATGGATGAACGAACACACTCTCCCACAATCTGGCGCGTCTCTGAGTGTGGACTTTGCTGCATCTGAGATGTTCCCTAGATGTATCCGTGTGGCTCTTCGTCAACAAGTAGAGGCTTGATGGCTGAGACTGCCTCATGGAGCTCGATTGTTTTCTGCTCCATTTTCTCCCCCTAATATGTGACGAGTCTCACTGTGGTCTGTGAGCCACTCTGAGATCAGGCCGCTTCCCTCCCAGGCGGGTCACATCCAGCGCATCTGGTTGACAAGCCAAGCCTGGTATTTTTCCTGTCCTTGGGTAAACTCTAACATTTGTGTCAGATGGCTTCTCTGTCTTAGGAATTTGGGACTTAGAAGGAGATTGAAAGTATAGCCCAAGGCTAGAGAGATTTAGCATCTCGTACACTGACTGGGGAATGCAGCATCGCAGACAAATGGTTTCAGCATAGTCTCCTTGTTGCATCCCTCTTAGCAAGATTCACACACAAAGCATCGGGAGTCCCCAAGTCTTGGAAATGGATGACTCAGGGGCCCTGGCTCCACAGTATTTCCTCCAGATTCTTAAGAGTGAAAGCAAGAAGAAAGGTGGGGACTTACCCAACCACATTTCAAGATTTAGAACATGGACCCACATTCTTGATGTAGAAGTGGCATTTTGGATCACAGGGGAAAAGATGATTTTATGATAAGTCAGAATGAAACAATTGTCTACCCATGAAAAAAAGGGAAATATGTCTTTCACACACACACACACATATACACACACACATACACATGTACACACAAACATACACACACATACGCATACATACACACACATACGCATACACACACACACATACATACACACACACACACACATACACACAAATCAATTCCAGGTACACTGAGAACTCAAAATACAACAGGGAAGCTTTTAGACACATAAAAGATAAAGTTAAGAACACATGGAAAGAGAAAGAGAGAATGAATGTTGACTACTTTCAGTGTGTGTGTGAGTACATACACACGTCTGCACATACATGCACACGTGTAGCTGAGCATGAATATGTATGCATACCTGTGGAGCGTCACCTGTGGTGTATTTCTTCAAGAGCTTTTCACTTCACTTGTTTGAGATGCTCTCACTCGCTGATCTGGAAGTTGCCTATTAGGCTGGGGTGGCTGGCCATGGGCTGCAGCCATCTGTCTCTCTCTGCCTCCCCAGCATGGGAATTACAAGTGTGCTACCATGCCTGACATTTTTAAGTGGGTGCTGAGGTTCGAACTGAGGTCCTCATGTTTCCCTAGTAAGCACTTCACGATCTGCGATACCTCCCCAATCCTGAAAATGTTGATTACTTTAAAATCAAGAGTTTGGGATAAAAAGAAGAAAACAAACTTGAAGTATCAAAAGATATCATTAAGTAAATACGAGCTGGAGCAAAACCTTGGAGAGGTATTTAAGCAGCAAAGGAAAAGAATTAGTATCTAAAACACAGAAATCATTCTTAAAGCCAATTTAGAAAATGACAAAACTCAGCAGATGAAAGAACAAAGACAAGAAGAAGAAGAATGTCGCTAAAATGGAAATGGTTTGAAAGTTAAAAATAAACCTAGCGCAGGCCAAATGAGTCCACCCTAGCGACGCGCCCCAGACAAATTCTTATGCAAGTACAGTAGGCAGACAAAGATGTTCCTAACGCAATGATCTCAAAAGTTTGAGGAAAAGAAACAAAGGTCCACCAACAGGAAAAAGCAAATGCATAGTATACTCACATAATAGAATGTTACACAATGAATGAATGTAATATAGTTACTCAGAGCCACAAGTATTGCTTAGAAACATATGTTGTATACAAAGCAAGTCTCAAAGAATGATCATCAATTTGCCTTTTTATACTCAAAAGCAAGAAGAATGAACCGACACAGTGTTTAATGCTTCACAGAGATGAGAAATGAAACCATTAGCCAGGGAATGTTAAACACAAATTTCGACATAGTGGTTATCTTTGTTTTCAGTATGGAGACCTGAACTCAGGACCCTAAACATAGTAGGCAGACATTCTACCACTGAGCTATGACCCCAGTCCAACAGTGATTACTTTTATGCAACAGCAGAACCCTTTAGGAACTGGGCAAACAATGCAGGTGGCACCGACCATGTGGGTAAAACCTTGGCTCTTAATTTATATGATAGATTTCTCATGCTTTACTATACACATACCATATATTACTGTACATAGTGTATATTAAATTTCATATTATACAAATTCATATAGGCAAAAAGAATATAAAGAAACACTCCCTCTGGCTCCAAATCTCTTTGTCTTCCCTAAAGTACACGTGCCCTTTGAGAGCACGTTGAGACTGACTAAAGCCCAGCGAATTGGGGTGGCGAAATCATCGTTGGTTCATTCAAAAGAAACTGAGCATCGCGTGCCCAGTGTTTGACCCAGGGATTAGTGTTCCAGCAGGACTGGCGGAGTCCTTGCTCTCGGGGAATTTGGAATCTAGAATTGGCTTGAGGCCTGAAGGGGTGAGGACCATCCCCATTCCCTTCCTCTCTCCTGAGAGCTCTCCACTTTTCTTCCCCCTCCGTGACGTGTGTTCTGAGAACAGTGGGCGAGGATGTCAACGTGTCTTGGGAGGGGTCTTTAACCCAGGCTTCTTTGGCATTCAGAATCAGCCTCCCAAATGCACAGCCCTTTGTAATGAAACGTTTCTCTGGCCACCACACTGTCCCCGTAGGCTTCTGCAAAGCCAGCCAAAGTCATCTGCCGGAACACGGCAGTTAGAACTTGGATGCGGGCGTTGTGGTTGAAACGCGAACCAAATGGCTCGGCGCTGTGGTTAGTATTTTCTAACCAGCATTGGGGGTGTGGCAAGTGGCACGTGGCCCAGGCCCTTTCCTTCTCAGTGTCCTGAATGTACCAGGCCTTAGTGTTCCTGCCGGTCAGGATGATACTAAGCCAGACCTCTTTCAAAGGGAAGTCTTGGTTGATGGCCTCACACTACCGTCAAAGCTGCTGGGACACAGAGAAAATCTGTCCTGCATTGCGTTGAAGGGGAAAGATGTGGCTCTCTGATAATCTTTCTCTCTCTCTGTGTGTGTGTGTGTGTGTGTGTGTGTGTGTCATGTCAGCCTAGAGAGAAGAAATGCTTCCTCCATTTCCTTCATCTTTGTTAGAATCATCCATTTTCGTACTTGCAAAGTAGTACTCACTGGTAAAGCTTATTGTTTTTCATTCTTCTCTCTAAGTAAATGTTCATTCATCTAGAAAGTATGTGGGGAGAGGAAAAGCTACTTTAGGCTCTACCTTTGACTATAAAACCTAGCTGTGAACCAGATTAATGGAAGACTAAAGTAGAGGTCTTCCTGAGAAAGAGTTGCTTGAGGATTACAAGATAAGGAAATTTCCAGAAATTCTTCTGGAAATCAGAGTCTGAAGGACTAGAAAGCTTGGGGAAACAGTACAATGAGTAAATCAAGAGTGCCACAGACTTTCTATGGCATTGGGAATTATTCCTTATCTTCCATCCAAGATAGTAGCCACAAGTCATGTGCACACTTTAAACCCTTGAAACATCACTGGTATGACCAAGAGGATGAGTCTCTAATTTTATTTCATTTGCATTTATTTAAATGTGAGAAGCCAAGTGTAACTAATGGCCAATGCACTTGATGTAGTAGACAACAAAGTTCTGGAATGACACTGAACTAAACTGGAAAAAAGAAATAATGGTCATTGGAAGGAGGCGACCAACTCTGGACTTTGAGGAGGTTCAGGGATAGGTCAGGCCCCATCGGGTGGGCTGCGAGAAGGTGAGGTTCCACCTGAAGCTGAGAGGGACAGCCAGAGGCACTGCCCAAATGTTTGGCAAAAGCAACGGAAGGGAGGTGAGATGTATGACAAGGAAGACCTGACAGACTTCACGATCACATGAGTGACTCTTGCCCGTGGAGGAGGAGCATGGGCTCCCATTTCAGCAAACCCAGAAGCAGAGAGCTTGGGCCAAAGCAGCACCTGAACCTTCAAGGCACCACCCCTACAGGTTGAGACCCCCAAAGTTTCCACAGCCTACACCACAAACTGCGGGAACCATTTATTCAAGCGTATAAGCCTGTAGGAAGCATTTCATACGGGGGTTACCGTTCTTTCCAGTGGCGTCCATAGGTCTCTCTGCGACAGTGGAAGTAAGTACTCCACATCTTCCACCCAAGATGGCAGCTGGGAGCCACGTGTTTCTCTTCAGCGCCTGAAATGCAGCTGTTCAGAATATTCTCTTGACTTAGGTACAAAGAGGCTGAAAGTAGATGTAAATAAGACCATCACTGACTATGTTGTTTCTAATAAGCCAATAATACTAGACTGGTCCAAGACAGATCAGTTACATGCTAATGGTGAAATAGTAAGCAGACATTAAAAGATTATTTCAACATGTAAGTGAATACCTAAGTTATTCATTTCATGGAAATTTCAATAGATTAGATATATAGGCAGAGATAAGTGCCAAGAAAGTCATTTCTGGGTAATAGAATTTTGACAATTTTTACTTCCTTTTCTAGACTCTTCACAGTTTTACAAACTTCTATAGTGGTCATTTGTTATTTTGTACCAAAGTCTTATTTAAAAGATATTCTGAAGAATTTTGAATATTCAGGGAGGTTCTATTACATCCTAAACCATGGGAGAAAACCAAGTAGAAAAAAGATCAAAATGGTTGTAATCTAGTAAAAGTATTTTTCTACTATATTATTGTTTTGCACAGACATCTCTATTTATTTATTTATTTACTTTACAATTAGATGTGCTTTATTTTCTAAACTACATGAAGACTTGGAGAAAAAAAAAATCTTAGGGTTGGAGAGATTGCTCAGGGGTTAAGACTCTGCCTTGCAAGCAGAAGTTCCTGAGTTTGGATCCCAGGTCCCAGATAAAAACACAGTGGTAATGGCAGCCTGCACTTCTGGCCCTGGTGGGCAGAGCCTGGGAAATCCCATAGCAAAGTAAAAAGGAAGTGGAGGCAAGCCCAAGATGATTCCCTTGGTCCTCCACAGGGAAATAGAGTGTCATCTCACACATACACACACACACACACACACACACACACACACACACACACACACACCAAACTAATTAAATTTTTTAAAAAATCTGAATGTATCTGAATTAAATCCTAGTCCACAACATATAGATAAGTTTCTTCAGTTGCTCCCTCTAATGCACAGACAGCACCTCATCCTCTTCGGAGCAGAGGAAAGTCTTGTCCAGCAACCTCGACAGTTCCGTAGCCTTCCCACGGCCCAGTGATGGTACTGTCTCACCTTTTCAGATGGACCCTGTCTCCTGCGCTCCCTCCTACTCCATTACCTCAGCTGTAACCTCGACTGAATCAATAAATATGAACAAGAATTGATCCTCTTCCCTCTACCCTCTTCCTGCTCTGAAAAAAAAAAGGTCCTGGCTTGATCCTATCTGACACATTACCGGGAATTCACCCAGAGAGGAAAAAGCTTGCAGCTTCCCCCAGGGGACTCCGAGCTACCTGGCTCTCAGTGCACACTTCCAGGGATCTGAGATTGCGGCTCTGCCTGCTTTCCAACTTGGCAGATGCTACTGACCCTTCTGGCTCGCAGCGTTCTCCTGCCTGCTTCTCCTCCTTGGGGAAGGGCCCGGAGCATGGAGATGCCTCCATGGCAAGCCCGGCGGAGGCCTTCGCTAAGGAGGATCTCAGAGAGAAACATCTCAAGGAAACACTTTCATTCTTTGCATCTCAAAGCAGAGATCCCCAAAGTTTACATGAACCAAAGCTGAATGGGAAGCTCACCAAACCGCTCTGTCTAGAGCCTAGTTCCAGATAACAGACAGAACCTGAGCATTCACAGACTTGACATTTGCTGCCACCCAGAGTAATTTGCAACCTTGTCAAGGTGTGCGTTTGAATTATTCCTGCGATACTTTTTATAGGGGCAAACAAAATCAGAGGGTAGGTCAACTATGAAATGCTCACCTAGACCGGGAAACCGAGGTACCTAGCCACGGTCCAGCCAATGGCCCAGGGTGCCATGGTTTGATTTCAGATGCACAGAGAAGCTGTTTCCATCTGCTATAAATATATTTCATATTTATATAAAATAGTAAATAAAATATATTTTTAAAAACTCATGTTGCTATAAAAATAACAATAAACAACTGAGGTGGGTATTTTGACAGAAAAAAAGGCTTTCGCTCCGTTTTACAAGCCGAAGTCCCAGATCAAATGGCCTCACCAGTCAGCCTCTGGTGAGGGCTCTCTGGCTACATTACAACATGAGGAAGAGACTAAAAAGTACCTAGTCACATGCACATGGAGGTCTTAATTTGTGGTACTGATCCCAACCCAAAAGAATAGAACGGCTGCAAGAAACCATCAACCAACTAACACAGAGGTGATGTCTCTGTGCTCCAATCATATCTGTCTGGGGTTGCTCCTCCTCCCAGAAACCCCACCACTATCATGCTGTCATCCTCGGGACTATATGTCTAGCATGTGAACCTTTGGGACACAAGTAAACCACATTCAACTATTGCTGAAGCATTAGGCTGAAGGGGAGGGGAGGAAGAGATGGGACAGGTGCTAATGTATTTATTAATGTCATTGTGTGTGTGTGTGTGTGTGTGTGTGTGTGTGTGTGCGCGCGCGCGCGCGTGCATGTAGGTCAGAGGACAACCTTGGTGTCATTCTTCAAGCACCATCCACTTCATGTTTTGAGACAGGGTCTCTCCTGGCCCTGCTCCTAGTTGACTATGGTCATTCCCCAATAAGCCCCAAGGATTCGCCTGGCCCCAGTGCTGGGATGGCAAGCACATATCCCAGGTGCCTGGTTTCTTCCTCCCATGGGATCTGGTGATCAAACTCAAGCACTCAGGCTTAAAAGACAAGCACTTTAATGATAGTCCCATCTCCCCACCCCTAAAACGTCATTGTGGTAGCCATCTTCACCACCTTTCGGTTGATCACCTCCCATCAGTTAGAAGCATATGCGGCACTTGGTTTGCGCATGTCTTTAGACTACACTGCCAGTCCTCAGCGTGCTCCGCATCTGTGTATGCAACGCCATCCATGTACCCCCATTGGGAAATTACTGCCACTGGGTCCTGATCACCCAATCCCAGATGATCAAAGCAGGAAGTCTATGGACGGCACTGCCCTAGGCAGACATCGGGGAATGGCATCTAATCACCCAAACAGACACATTCATTGTCCTTTCTTCTCCCTCCCATCTGCCTCCATCCATCCCCATGCTCCCCTCTTTAACCCTTTGGCCTAAACTTTTCTATCTTGCCTTGGCGTGTGATACTAGCATGCCCAGAGCACACTCATGGACAAAGGATGCACCACTCTGCGTCCAAACACTTATTCTACTTACCCATGGAACTGATCCAGCTGGCTCCACCAGGAAGACTCTTCTACGGCACGAACAATGCAAATCTCCATTTGAATGGCAGGCACAGTCCCTTCTGCATGTAGATGTGGAGCTAGAATACCTTCGTGCGTGACTCACCAGTCACGCAATAAGCACTGAGGAAAGGAACAGATGGAAGACAAGGTGTGTGGAGGACGATGGGTGAAGGAAAGAGAAGGGAAGAAGCCGAAGCATTCGGGGAGATTCACTTCAGACACCGAGCAGAACTTTGCCATTCCCTCCCTGGCTGGTGATGGAAATCCATTATCGCAAATCCACTGAAACACAGGTGTCTTGGTAACGTATGGAACAGAGCTGGTGTTTTCCTTGGCTATGGAGGCGCTTGCTTCCTGAAGGAGCTGTGAGCAAGAAAGGGCTGCTAGCAGGTGTGTGTGTGTGTGTGTGGCTATGTAGGTGCATGTGCATGTGTATGGAGGTCAGAGGACAATCTTAGTTGTCATTCCTCACTCTCCAGGATTGACAGCAGTGACACGTGTTCGCTGGGGACCTCGCTCTATCCCTTCTCCATCTGCTTCTTCGTGTCGATGTTTTCTTCGTCCTGCTCTGTTTCTTTTTCCACACTGATGAGTTCCTTCCTATTCCAGCAGAACAAGAGTCCTGTTGCAGTCAGCCTGCGTGGTTGCTGATAAAATCATGACTGTTGTAGTCAGCCTGCATGGTTGCTGATAAAATCATGACTGTTGCAGTCAGCCTGCATGGTTGCTGATAAAATCATGACTGTTGCAGTCAGCCTGCATGGTTGCTGATAAATGACCATCAAACGGCTTAAGGGGACAAGGGTTTATTTTCTGTTTTGCTTGCTGCTTACAGTTCTTAGTCCAGCTTGACGGGAGAGCAGACACCAACACCAGGGCCGAGGGAACTGCCCACACCATCACCACATAACGGCTGAGAGAGGGACGATCCTTACTTGCAGACCAGCATGTCTGGCCAAGTATACAGAAGGATGCCAACTTCCTCAACAAGCTCTCAGTATTTTATCATTTTTTAAGGGCCTAATCCCACCCACACAGGCTGGGTCTGCCCCATCAATTAGACAATTTCCCTCAGATTCTCTCTGGGCTTAACTCAACTACTAATTCTCCACAAATGTGCCCAGAGCTCAAACCTTCAACTGTCAAGTTGACACCTGTGCCTAACTATGACAAGTTCCAAGGACTTCATAGGACAGTTTTCAAATAGGCTGTCCACAGTAGTTTGAGTTCAGTAGTTTATTATCTTCCTTTGTTCCTTTTGTTCTTTCCTCCCTCTCTAATTCCTTTAGTATTTATTAAGCATCTATTTCTGTGTAGGCACAGAGAGTTATAAAGATAAACACCACACAAACCAAATCATCATTAGAAAATGATTTCATTAGAAATATACTTGAAAAGGTAAGCCAAAGCTTGGAGAAGAGAGAGCAGTTCAATTTTAGCTTTAATTTTAATTCTAGCTCATTGGTATGGTTTGGATAAAGTTCTTCTGTTAGAAGCTTGGTCTCCAACCCAGGTTCTGCTGGGAAATGACCTTTAGGAAACTTCTTAAGAAATGGGACTTCATGAGAATGTTTACAGTCACACAAAGACATGCCCTTAAACAGAATATTAGGAGCACAGCCCCTCTTCTTCCTTTCTCTCTCTGCTTCCCATGCACACAAAGCTTGCGCTACCATGTGTTCCTGTCACAACGGAGTGGCTCACCAAAGGGTCAAAGAACGGTGAACTAAAACCTTCAAAACTCTCAGCCAAAATAAACCCTTCTTCTTTCTACTACTATAACCTTAAGTTCTTTGCTATAGTACTGCAAAGCTATTTCACACTTACATTCATCCCTTGACTACATCCCTTTCTTCTCTCAGTGGAATTCAGTCAATTACATGCAGTGTCTCTATTGATAAAATAAGGCCATTAATAAAATAGGAAATCCTTATTTTTTCCCCTCACTGCCTTGGAGAAGAGTATATTCTTTTGTCTGTAGGTGCATATTCATTTGTATCCCGCTAGGAATTCATAGAAAAACCAAGTCGCATTATTAAATATATTAGGCGAATGTTATTTCAAAATATGAGAGAATGTCTATTTTGTATATTAATGTTTTGGCAATTCTACCTTAGAGATTGTGCTATAATACCAATTTTAAAGTAAACTGAATTCATTGTTCTAATTTAATATAATAGAGTATTTAGGTATATGTGCGGTTTTTGTTTCCTCTATTTCAAAATTTTAAAGAGTTTTCAATAATAATGAGAAAAAAAGCAGTTTTCCCCCTAGAACTTTCATTGCTTAATAATCATTGTGTCACTCAAAGCATGAGTTACCCCAAGGACTCATAGGTATTTTTGAGAGGTGCTATGTTGTGCTAGAAAGAATATTAAACCAGAAGTCTTGAAGCCTGGGTTCTTATGCCAATATTGGTGCTTACAAATCCTACATCTCTTTTGAGTTAAGGTTCTTTGGGTAAACAACAGTGAACACCTACTTTAAATGATCTTTATTTAATTTTTTTGGCACACACACATGTGTATATGTGGGGGGAAGGGTGCAAGTGGAGAAGACAGCATGTGAATGTGTGCCTGTGAAAGCCCAAGGATGACCTGGCTAACCATACTCGATTGTTCTTCTTCCTTCTTGCTTTGCTCTGAGGTTTCCCAGTTTCTCCCTTCCAGGGCTAGAAGTGCAGGCTGCTGCCATTTCTGCTGGTATTTACACGGAAACTGGGAATCAAAACTCAGGTCCTTTCGTTTGTGAGACAAAGGCTTTAATCCCTATGGTCTCAGTATAAAGTCCCCAAAGATTCATGCATCGGAGCACTAGTCCTAAGATGGTAATGGAACCTAAGATTATGGACCCTTTAGGAAAAAGCACTAATTGGTAGATGTAGGCTTTGAAGGATATACTCCAACCCTGGTTCCAGCTCTCGCTCTCTCTCTCTCTCTCTCTCTCTCTCTCTCTCTCTCTCTCTCTCTCTCTCTCTCTCCCTATCTCTTTTCCTTCCTTCTTCTTCTCCCTCCCTGGTTGATGACATGGATGGGGTCCACAGGGGTAGGAACTTCCTGCTCCCATCCATAATGGGTGATACCCTCCAAACCAAGAGTTAAAATAAAACCATCTGGCCTTAAGTGATTTCTAGTTGTTATTTTGGTCACAATGATGAGAAAAGTAACTGTTAACAGTAAGGAAGAAAGGACAAACAAGAAAGGGACCACCAGAGGTCTGTCTCAAGAGCCTTCTGATGGTTGTCTCATTCTGACACTGGCCGCTTCCCACGACTCCTTCCTGCAGCCGCTTCCGCACATCCTGAGCAGTCGCTTGCGTGTGTCGTTCTTTTCAGCGTTCCCCTGACATCATCCCTACGTTACCTGTCTCTAAATCGCCCGTAATTTGCCTCCATCTTTGCAGACCTGGTGAGATGGGATGGGGCGGTCTCCTTGAGGAGCTTGGCATGGAAGGAGGGAGACTTTCTTCATGGAAGTCCACAGAAAGTTCTCCTTCGAGGGTGGAGGGTCTGACTGAATGGTGTTGGCTAAAGACAGCCAAAACCCCAGGGGAGATGGCTGCTGGACAAAGGATGAGGCTGGGAAACAGAACCCAGGGGTGAAGGTAAAGAAATTGGAATGAGTTTGTCTGAACACACTAAAAATGAGAAATACTTATAGGCATATCAATGAGACTCTTAGGTCTTTACATGTCTTGCAAGCAAGGTGCCCCATGACTTAGTTCCAGATTATGAGAATGCTTATGTAGCAAACAGCCCTAGCAGACAGTGATAGGCGCCCATGCCAGAATGCCTCCTGCCAATTATAAAAGATTGGGGCTTTCTACTTGCCTCTACCTCAGGGTTTCTCTCCTCTGACGGAACTCATTATGTATGTATCTTCTTTATTTCCTTGTGCGGGAAATGGATTAAGAAGGAGAGCACAAATTTGCTATAATTTCTATGATAAAGTCTTTTATCTCTAATCCAAGAATATCGTGTCTTCTACCAACTTGAAACAAGAACAGACTAGGATCAGGTTGCAAGTCAGATAATATTATATACCTTTCTCAAGTTTTGGCATTAACAGAACATATTTCAGTGAAAAAGAATTATATGCTCTCAAAGAGAAGTTAATAAAGTTTATTCCCCCTTCTTGAGAATTCATGAACATCTTAAATAGGAGAGAGAAGCAGAGGGGGAAAGGAAGAGGGAGAAAGAGAGGGAAAGGATGGAAGGAGAGAGAGGGAGAGAAAGATCCACGTTTTATAATGCTAAATTTCCTCATGCTTGAATGGGTTACCTATGACATTTCTGGAATTTCTTATCCCAGAAAATGTTGAAGACTAGTGTAGATACCTGTTCATACTTTTGAGAGGTGAAGCCCAGACACACAGATACTCACATGTAACACTGCAATGACTTGAAAACAACTCTGGAGATCCCCCCCAAAAAATGACTCCGTAGGTAAAGGTGCCTGTTCACAAACTCAGCGACCTGAGTTCAATCTCCAGGGTCCACATGGTAGAAGGAGAAAGCTGACTTCCAAAAGTGGTCCTCTGACCTCCACACACATGCGACGACAGTCACCCACCTGATCACTCTCCTACTCTAAATAAATTAGATAGATAGATAGATAGATAGATAGATACATACATAGATAGATACATAGATAGATACATAGATAGATGATAGATAGATACATAGATAGATTGATAGATAGAGACAAGACAGACAGACAGACAGACAGACAGACAGATAGATAGATAGATAGATAGATAGATAGATAGATAGACAAATAGATATATTGACTGATTGATTGATAGATAAATAGATAGATTGATAGATAGATAGATCCATGCCCATGTTTGATTGTTCCATATAAAATACCCACAATACACAGGACTTTCTCCAATGTATTATCATAAAGTTTTCAATCATAGTACAAAGCCTCCAAGATTCCTGTAACCCAGACCAGGCCTTTTCAGGAGATAAGCCCCCCCACTGCAGTTCTGGTGAAATCCGATCATCAAGGTGGGGACTGGACAGGGCCAAGGCCCCAGCACCCGGAGCCTGGGATGCTTCTCCCCTTTTCATGTCCCAATCTTTCTTAGCCTCCTTTCTTCTGTTCTCTGCACAGTGGCCTCCTAGGGACTAGGGGCAGTGACTAGATGAGGGAGCGGGTCGGACCCAACGAGTCATCATTTCCCAGACAGTGACAAGCAGTGCTGACAGCGTGGACCCTTGACCCAGAGGCCACAGAAGGTCTAATGTGCTCGCTTCCTTACCTTGTGGACAACCTTTCTGTTGAACTCTGAGCATTTTCCTAATCCAAAACACTCACATTCTCTCATGCATGTGCACCCCGTGAGCCCTTCTTTGCTTTTGCACAGATCTTCTCCCCACTTCGAAGCTCTTGCTACCTCATGAAACAGCACGATCAGGGCAGGTATCAATAAACACTGACACTTAGAAGGTCCGAAGCATTGCTTGGAGTGGCTGTTGTGCATCCTTCTTGCAATGTAACCCTGAGGAATAACTCCAGGTCCATGATGCTTTCTTTAGGAGACAGATATACCCCATAAGAAGGTAGACCCCACAGGAAGATATATCCTATAGTAAAGCATAGACCACAGGAAATTATACCCCACATCAAGGTAGACCAAAGAGGAAGGCATATCCTACAGGAAGGAAGACCCCACTGTATGGTCTATCCCCCTCATACACACAGGAAGCTATATCCCAAAGGGGTAATTTATTCCTATATCCCTACAGGGGGTAGCCATGATGACCTGTCCCCCCTTTATAAAAAGACAAGAACCAAGTCATGTGTCCAAGGTCACATCTTAAAATGGAACCAGAACTAGAAGCGAGCAGTCCAGAATCTGTGATTCCAGGTCCTCCTCAATGACTTCACCTTGTGATAGTAATTCCTGCTTCAGAAGGAAGTTGTCATTGAGAGGCTTAGTATATAGCTGGGCTGGACATGGAACTCCCCCAATGCGGACAGGAGGAACTAAGGACAGATCCACCTTTCCCTAGTCTCTCACGACAGTCTCCTATCTTTGCTTCACTGTAGTGGGAAGGCGCAAGCTTCGGCATCAGATCTACCAGCTCTGTTACCGACTCTCTATGAGGCCTGGTACAGATGTGTGACCTCTGGATCTCATGGTCCTCAGTATCTGCCTTTGTAAGATGAAGCCCTAATGGTGACTGTATGGTGAGTGAAGAAAACTGGACATGTGTGTAGAGCATTCGGTACGTGGGAGCTAGTAGTACTAACCTTGAGAAGAGAAGTTGGTAGGTGGCAAAAGTTTCTAGAGGAACCGGTGGGGTAAATGCAGTTGAGGACCCAGAAATGAAGCTCACCTTGAAAGTCCTGAGTCTAAGGCCCAGAGCACGCTGCCTGAGAGCAGGAACCGTCTGCTGTCTGGGAAGCCCTTGCTCTTGACTTACCAGCTCTGCACTGACTGAACTGCCAAGAAGCCTTACAGCTCTGGGAAATGATGTGAGTCAACAGACTCGCCCTGACGCCTCTTCTGTGGCATGGTTCAGAGTATAGCCGTGTCCATCCCTGTCTAGCAAGTCGAGGGGCTCCAAGCCCGCTCCAGTCTCCATTACCAGCAGAAATCTGCATTTCCTGATAGTTGGGGCAGAGGACTGAGCTCAGGAGAGACATGAAGCAGGGAGATGAGCCTATTCCTGGGCATTGCTCACCCAGCCTGAGGCACTAAGATATTCGACCATGTCAGGGAAGCCAGAGGAAAATGTTTACAGACACAGAAAACAAGGTCTTGCTCCTTCTTTAGACCACCTCGGCTCTTTTATCTAAGGCACCACTGCTAGGTTATTCGTAGAAAATAGCAGAGGAAAGTACTGGCTGCCACATCCTTTTGTTTAGAAAGGTCAGCTTGAATCTTACCAGAACTAGTATCTAGCTACATAATGGGCTCAATCTTTGTTTGTTTATTTGTGCACATGTGAGCATATGTGCTTGTGTGTGTGTGTGTGTGTGTGTGTGTGTGTGTACGTGTGCATTGTGAACCAAAGGGCACTTGAGCGTGAGTGTCTGTGGAATCCCAAGGATGACACTGGGAATCATCCTGGATTGTTTTCACCTTATTGCTTTGCTCTGGGGTTGCCTAGGCTCTACTTTCTAAGGCCAGAAGTGCAGACTGCCACCATTTCTGTCTGGCATTTTTGCATGGAATCTGGGGATCTGAACTCAGTCCTTTTACTTATAAGGTCAAGGTTTTCTCTGCTTGCTGGCTTACCCAATGGAGAGCATTCCTGCAAAACACAGATGTTCCCAGGTGGCCTATAAGGGGCAGAGCTACTGACTCCAAACATAAACTATTAACCTAAGAGTAAAACACCAGTCAGAGGTCAGTACCATGTATAGAACCACAGAAGGGAGCCACATCTTCTAGAAGAACAGGTTAGATTTACACTTCTCCTACACGCTTAAATCCTGCACAACTCATACATCAGTACTCCAAGCTGACCCCACTCGCGGCTTCTCCCTCTATCACTTTCTCTTAGTTGTTTCATATGCTGCTGCCTGGTCCATTTCCTCCTGTACCTGTCCCTGTTACCATCATCCCTTAGCAGCCATTCATCATTCATCCATGTCCCGTCACTGACAATTCTCTGGGCATCTCCTTGTTCTTAAAGGTCATCACTAGAGAGAACTTTAGAACCCATTTGCTCTAATGTTATCAATTTATAGTCAGAGACGGTGAAGTCTGGAGACATAGTAGATAGTTTATTCGGGGTACCCAGCTAGAGTTGGAAGACTTGGACCTAGAATCCCAAACACCCTGAGTACAAACCCAGCATTCCTTCTACTCTATCTCCCTAGGAAGGACTGTTTCATGAAGCTGAATTGGACAGGGGAAATGGGCAGCTTGTGAAATCCCACCCTATAGTCAGACTAGTTCCTTTTGCCCTGCCCTTAAGAGAAGATAAAGGTGAAGTGTGATTAATCTTTGTCCAGCCCACTTCTCTGGAAGAAAACCTTGGAAGAACAAGACCTCCTCTCTTTAAAATGTCCAATTTAGGCCCCCAGAGCTACATGACCCATTACAAATGGAAGCTGACCCCCTGAATTCTCAAAGTCTTACAGAGAAATTGAAGAGGTTTCAAAAGATGTCATTTGTCTGTACAAATTGAACACAAGCTAATAAACTCGAGTTTGGGGGAGTCGATGAAAAGAAATTCTTCTGGCTCTTAATTTCCATTGGAAACTCTTGAAATAAGAGCAACCCGACCTGGAGGTCTTAGGCCTCTGTCTTAGTTACAGACAGAGAGGACAGATAAAGAGAAACAAAAGTTGAAAAAGAAGAGGAAGAGGAGAAGGAGGAAAAAATTAGCAAAGGAAATAAGCTTTGTCTATATGGAGATGATTCACATCAGACACCTCTGAGAACTTCCAAGCTATAAAAATGACAAGGCAGAACATTGGAGTGGTTACAGGCAAGGCGCTCCCACGCCGTTGAGCTTGGAGCTCTCTTTCAGCTCGAGTGCTGGGCAGTCCTATGAGCACAGCACTAATGATAAGAGGAATAATTCACCCATGCACTGTGCAATTGACCCTTCAGGCCACGCTGGGCTGATTGCACGGGAACTTTGCTTCCATCGGGGCACGCTCCCTCAGATTCTCCCTGGGAAAAGATAAAACCGTGATCAAATGCAGTTAGCTTTGCTAGAGAGAATGGACATAGCTCCCCTTCCCATCCTGGACCCATTATGTCATGAACTTACTGAGTGTGAGCAGTCTGCATCAATAAGACCCAGATTCTCTGCAGAAGACTCAGGCACCCTAGGGTGGCCTACTTCCTACATGGAGGAAGAGGAGGAGGTCTGAGCTACCGGGCTGATGGGTGAGATTTTCGTGGAAGGGCAGAAAGCACTCTGGCAACTGAATACTCCCCTTTCTTTTCTTTTTCCCCCCCTCTCCTTTCTCCCTGCTCAGTGTCCATGCTAATGAAAATAAGCCTTCACAGCTTCTTCTGCAGCCCAAGAATTCGTTCAGAGCAATTGGAATCCAATTGAATGAACGGGAATAAACGAGCAGATATTGCAGTTTATGGCTGGCTGCTCTGAAGCCCCAGGCAGTGATTAGAGGACCTCGGTCCTTTTTATGCCCACAGCAAGAAGACAGCAAAATCAGGTCCAGTTAAGAGCTCTAAACCGGAGGTGTGGTGGTGAGGAATCGAATGGGTAATTACAGTCTGTGTTAATACCCGGGCAGTGGCCCTGCCGGCCAGACCTGAGAAGTGGTGAAGTGACTGAGTAAAAGATGGAACCAGTGGGAGGCAGTGATTGCTTTGTTAGGCCCATGGACAGACAAGGATGGAGCATCCTCGTGGGAGGGAGAACGACTGTTGCTTCTGGTAGACTTGAGCTGTATCCAGACTCTTCCCAACAGTTGCCTCCTGAGAAGCGGGGAGACCAAGCATGACCCTCACGCATGCGCATGAGCGCGCTGACCCGGAATGGTTCTTGCCCTCGGCCCCACTCCTACTCCGCCGTTACCTGGGGAGCAGAAGGACATCCTAAAAGCCTCTGGGCTTCACATCCTCTTCTCCCCAGCCTGGAGAGAAAGGGCGAGCTCACACGGGTCTGTCTACAAGCTCTTACCCACTCTTCCCCGCAGCAAGGACGCTGATTGGCAAGATGGCCATCCAGGACCATGAGAACATGTTTGGAACACAGGTTTTTCACTAAGTCAAGGAAACAGCTCTCTTGGAGAGGTGGGTGTACAGTCTCGAACTCCGGACTAAAGAAGGGCTGAGCAGATGCGGATGACCTTGAGCTTCTGAACCTCAGCGAGGCATTTCTGGAAGAGGCCCCTGGGATCCATAAGGGAAGAAGAAACACTGCCTAAATCAGGACGCGCTCTATCCTGAGGCATTTTGCTCCCCTCTGCTATTCTGAAAATAAAATCAAAAAGAGTGTTTCTTCTCTGAAAATCCCACCTCCCTTGTACTTTGTTCTGTTTTGTAGGAGCAGCACTGGGGCTATAAAAATGAGTAAGGGCTGATTTCCACTCTCAACTAACGAAAAGTCTTATAATGGAGACAGATAAGCAAACATACCATTTCTGTCTATAACACAGAAAGTTCTGGAGTGGGAATGGGGTGTTACAGGAACAGAGAAGAAAGATCCAGCCACCGGGCATGATGTGAGCTGTGTCCTCAAGACCAGAGCAAGGAAGAACCCAAAAGAGGAGAACATAAGTCTGGGGAAGTGGCCCAGTTGAAAGAGTTCTTGCCTAGAATGCACAAAGCCCTGAGTTCAATTCCCAGCATTGCATGAACTGGGTATAGTAGACTTTACCTGTAATCCCAGCATGTAGGAGGTAGAGGCAGGAAGATCAGAAGGTCAAGGTCAGCCTTGGATACGTAGGGGCTCTAAGCAACTCTGAGCTACATAAGACTATGAAAGAAAAGAGAAGAGAGGAGGGGAAGGGAGGGAAAGGGAGGGAAAGAAGGGAGGGGAGAGGAGGGAAAGAAGGGAGGGAGGGAGGGAGGGAGGGAGGGAGGAAGGAAGGAAGGAAGGAGGAAGGAGGGAGGGAGGAAGGAAGGAAAGAAGGAGGGAGGGAGGGAAGAAGGAAGGAAGGAAGGGAAGGAGGAAGGAAGGAAGGAAGGGAAGGAGGAAGGAAGGAAGGAAGGGAGGGAGGGAAGAAGGGAAGGAAGGAAGGGAGGAAGGAAGGAAGGAGGAAGGAAGGAAGGAAGGAGGAAGGAAGGAAGGAGGAAGGAGGAAGGAAGGAGGAAGGAAGGAAGGAGGAAGGAAGGAAGGAAGGAAGGAAGGAAGGAAGGAAGGAAGGAAGGAGGAAGGAAGGAAGGAAGGGAGAGAAAAGAGAAAAAAAAGAATGTGCACTAAAACAGCAGGAGCAAAGACAGTCTGGCTCATTTGGAAAATTACCACTGTCTCAGGATCTTGCAAACATAAGGTCGGTGCAGCTCCGTGAGTAAGGTGAGAATGGCAGCCACAGTGCAGGTGTAGAAAGCCCTGTTCTCATTCAGTGAGCCATGAGAACTACCAAAGGGTCCAAACCAGCGGGTGAGGGCTGAAAGAAGAGATGGGGTGGAGTCGGATTTCAAATTTAGGAGACAGGATTTAAGGAGGGCTGGGGTCAAGAAGACCCATTAGGGAGATGTGGCCCAAGTCCAGCCCAATCGAGACCTGAGAAGCAGATGACTTCAGTATGGACAGAAGAAGGTTTCCGGTCATCCTTGGGAGAGCAAGTTGGTGCTTGATTAGAGTGGGTCACGATGAACTCGGGAAGGCAAAGATGGCTACCAGACTTCTGGCCTGGATGACCCTGACTGAGTCGGACCAGGAGGAGGAATAAGGCTTGAGATAGAAGGGGTTAGTGACATGTGACGAGGGACTCGCACATGTCCTATAGGAAAAATCTCCATGAAATGTTAACTTCTGGATCCCTGTAGTTGTGCAGCTCTACGACTTAAGGAAGACATTCAGCCCCTCTGGGCTTTCCTTCCCCTCCCCCTCTCAACTCACCTTCTACAAATAGATTATGGAGCTAATGTATGAAACTGTATTTGGGGACAAAACAGCTACATAAGTATAATGTTTTTACTTGAAACCTCCACATTGGACACTCCTGGGTTTCCATTGCCATGAGATGACTGAAAATGATGAACTCATTTGGGGATAGGTTTGCTCTTCATGAGTTTGTAAGGTGTTTCTAAAAGATAGGCATGTTGAAAGGTGTGATTTGACTTTAACTCATTTCCCTACAGTGCTGAGGAGAGGCAGGGATACATATCATAAGAGACATATACATGGATCTCACCAGGACCTAGGAGACTGCCTTCACTCTACAGATGAGGTCACTGTGGCCAGAACAGAAGGGGACACACTAGAAGAGCATGGGCAAGAAGTGACATAGCAGGACTGGCATATAGGGCCTTCAATGACTCCTTCCTTCTCCTATCTCAGCTCACTGGGTCTCCTGTGGACCACTGACTGCTCTTCTAAATAAAGAAAGAACTGTTGGGATAATGGTCGCAAAGCACTCTGAAGTTTCAAAGAGTTAGAAATACATAGATGAGACCTAAACTAATGAGTCTCTCCCTCTTCGTTTTGGGGCCAGAACATTTTCTAGATTTAAATAATGCAAGACAGAATATGGATGGGATCGTGTCTGAGAGCAGCAGGCTGGAGATGCGCGCTGTGAATAAATTATAGCACTTGGGCAGAGTGGGGTGCAAAAGGGAACAGAAGAAGAGCGGAAGATAAATGAGCCTTTAAGAGGGGAAAAGATGGAGGCTGGGGGACAGGAAAGATGGGGCTGAGCTAGGGAATGGGAATAGCTCGCAACCTCAGCTTCAGCTACAACCAAGACAATACAACCAGAGGATACGTAGAGGGCTAGGTGGATGGACCAGATATAACCCGGACCCTCAGTAATATAAGGTCTGAACTGTGTGTGTGTGTGTGTGTGTGTGTGTGTGTGTGTGTGTGTGTGTGTGTGCACCCTTCAGTCTGCCTTTCAGAGTCTCGCTTAGTTAGAGGCCACACCCTGATGTCCCTTCGTGTCTCCATGACACCTCTTCTTCTGGAAGGAAACTATATTTGCCGCCTACGTGGTATTCTGCGTATTGAGAATCCAATACACAGGAATTACTTAGGCAGTAAGCTGGGTGGATCAAAACTTAGGCCACCTGTTACTCCACATGGAAAGCCCAGTCTTCAGCAAAGACTCAGGCCAGAATTCAGTTTCATCTAAGTCCATCTTAAACACTAAGTACTAGTACTAGAGTGACTAAGGTCTCTGCACTGAAATGAGTAGATAGATATACAGAGTCTCTGAGATGACCACTAGTTAGAGAGAGAGGCAAAGGCCACACTCTAAAACTAGTAGATCCTAGTTCAAAATGGTGGTGATAGGATATGAAAATGAAGGGAAGCAGGTGCAAGATTTGTAAATGTTCTGAGAAGGGATTTCTATTGTAAGAAAATGCATAATATAAAATCACCTTACCCATTTTCTAGTATTCAGTCAAGTGGCATCAAGTATATTCACAATGTTGTACAACCATTTACCATGCAACTACATTATATTATACTATATTTATTATATAGCTCTTAACTTTTTTCTTCCCGTAAAGAAAGTTCTGCATCCATTAAGGAACAGCTCCCTGTTTCCATCTCCTTCCCCCCACACACACACGGTAGCTAATATTTCATTTTGTTTCTACAAATTTAAGGGTTTTTTTTTAAATGAGGCGATACAGTATTTATCCTTTTGTATCTGACTTGTTTCTCTCAACCCATTCCAAGGTTCAATTCATATTACAGCATGTGCCTGAATCCTCTTCTTTTTATACTGCGTAACATTCCATCATATAGATATACTGAGATTTGTTTCTCCAGGAGCCCTTTTACAGAAGATAGATGGCAAGCCTTGGAGGGGAGGGGAGGGAAGGGGAGGGAGAGTAGGGGTAGGAGAGAAGGGGAGAGGTAAGGAGGGGGAGGAGAGAAGTGAGAAGGTGGGGGTGGAGAAGCTTGATAGAGAGGATTGGGCACGTGCAGACCTCACTGGAGAAGCTTCCGGTGCACACGTGAAGCACCCTGGACCTGCTGGAGGCTGAGGAGGGGACAGGAGCTCTTTGACTTGCAGACTGGAGCCAGGAAAGGATCCTCATTTATAGTAAAAATAAAACCATGTGCGGATGGACTTCCCTTCTGCTCTTGGAAGTCTCAGATCCTAAGGAAGTTTCCAGAAGGAGAATCACTCAATGGAGGGCAATCATGATAAAGTTTATCAGAGAAGAGAGCCTGACTCAGTATCCGAGCGAATTCCTGCAATCAAATAGCTTCTCGGCCTTGTCTGGCTGGTTAAGTCTCCTGGCCGTCCAGGCCAGTTTCATCCCTGTGCTATGGGATCCTGGAACTTTCACAACACAGAGAGGACTGGAAGATCCAGAATGCAACTATACTACCCTCCCCCCCAGCCCTCCCTCTGGCCCAGGCCAGGCGGCCCAGGGGACTTGCCCTCTCCTTCCTCCCAGGAGCTTTGGCTCAGAGCTCCAGGCGGCCCGCCTCCCAGCCTCCCCTCATCATGGGACAATGCCCCGCTCATCTGTTGGCCTCCTTCTCCATCCATGGCCCTTTATTATAGTAACTATGGAGTCGGCCACTGTACTTTCTGACGAGAATGAAAAGAGCAATTAGGGGCTTTTGTCTCTGCCTCACGGCCTGGTTGACATCATCCTCCGTCCCCAGCACACAGAGATCATCATTCACCCCGTCTCTGCCAGCACCTCCCCGTTAGGAAGTCAAGCCAGCAACACACAGAGAGGAGCGACTTGCAACCCCCAGGTCTAGACAGGCCAAGGCCCCGGGGACACTGGGAGGAAACATACTAGCAGCCCAGACTCTAGAAAGAGGCCCTGCTAACCACTGAGGTCACAGGGGACGGCTCATTTCCCCAAACTTGGCCAGTCCTGTCTCCAGGGTCACCATGCACCTGTTTTCTGGCATAGCGGAGAAGACTTCAGGGATAAACCCCGCATCTCTATGTCCCACCCCGACAGCAAGCCCTACTATGAAGCAACACTGCCCAGGGCAGGCAGAACCAAGTGCCGAACGCACCAAAAGCGAGATAGAAAAACTAATGGACATTGGCTGTGTTCACATCACCAAAACATCCCCGGACATCTAAAGATGGTATGAATTTTCAAAATGCCTACTGTGTGATGGGTAATAAAGGCAGGGAGACCATAAGATGGATCCAAGACCTGTCCTTAAAGAACTTCAGACAGATGTAGAGCCAGCCAGCGTGGCACACTGAGAGTCTCCGAAACGGACACTTAATCCAGTGTCCAGGAAAAGGAATTGCTTCCTACAGAAAGTAATGCTTTGGCTAAAGCCAGGAGGATTAGCCACGGAAAGTGTGTGATAGGTGGATACTGGAGAAGGCTTTACGAGGGACTCCTCTGTGCCTAGGGCCATGTGACTGGAATGAAGCAGATAAGGCCTGAGAAGAAGGTAGGGATTATGTCTTTCCTCCTCCCACCACCTCACAAACACAGGTAGAAGCCCCTTGTGGGAGATCCCAGGGGATGCGAACAGTTGCTGCCCGAGCAAGGAGGGAAGCGGCGATGGTCCGTCTACACGCTGCAGCCATGGTTAGAAATGCATTCCTTAAATGCAGGGCAGTCAGTGCAGGACAGGAGATACACAGAGCTCTGAGTTCACACAGACATGAGTCAGGCCCTAGCTCAGCTCTGCAAATATGTCCAAGTCACATCAGGTCTCTGAGTCTTAGCTGGTTCACCTTTGAAATGAAGAAATAACATCTACCTTTAGAAGTGCTAGGGAGACTAATGGAAACAACGAGAGGACAGTGCCTAGACCCAAATCCAGCCATCCTTTATAGCTTTGGCTCTCTTTATCCCTCCGAAATACAGAGCATTCGGAAGAAGACAAGGCTCTTCACATTTATGAAGCCCGCCTACAAGATTCCTCCTAGTTCCATGGACTATTCCTAACATCCCCTGACAGCCAAGCTCTCTGCTACATACTTGCAGGTCCCAGGATATTTCTGAACATGATTCTCATGAGTGCCTGGTTCATCTGTCTTTCACTGCTGTGCCTAGCACAATGCCCAGCACATAGTAACCAATCCGTATACACCTGAATATACCCAGAGTAGAGTCTAGGTCCATGGCTTCTAAGCACACAGCCTATGGGGAGCTTCATTTCTAAGAGTCTACCATTCTCTCGACTCACATTCATCTACCAGACAACGAGAACCCTAGGCCTTTCATCCATGAACGGCTATTATGCTCAGCCTTCCTTGTCTCATCCTCATTCAGTTTTTAAACTAAAGGCAGGACTTTGATTTATACCTCTTACATTTTATCTTGTTAGTTTCAGTCCATTGTTCCAGGCTGCTCAGACCTGTTCTGAATCTTTCCTCTGTCATCTAGCATATTAGCGCTCCCATCTAGCTTTGCGTCATCTATCAATTTGCTAAGCACACCTCTTCTGTCTTCATGTATGGGAGGGTAAGATGACCAAAAAGCCAGACACATCGTATGATTTTTTTAGGGAAATGAGAAGGCCTTCCATGACCCAGGACTAAGGACTTTCTGGTCGACAGCCATTCATTAATCAATGCATCTTGGTGACAACCGAGCAACCAGTGAGGAAGCGACCCTTCAGTCTACTTTATTCTATTGTGTCCACAGTGATAGCACACAAGAGTTACCGTCAAATCCTTGCCTCAAACAAAACCTTTGCTAGGCTAGTAGGTATCATCGTGTATAGGGGGAGAATCCCAAATGCCAAGCCTACTGTGCACAGAATCATGAGCCCCCACCACACCATCACAGGCAGCTGCACGGCAGAGAACCTTCAGTGGGAAAGCAAGCCAGATAGCTGGAGTTCAACTCTTTACCGCCCCCTGCTGGCCGGGCAACTTTGGAACCCTAAATTGCCAGAGTTGGCCATTTGCTACAACTGATTAATTACCAACCTAACTGACTTAGGACTGGGATTTAGCTAATGTAGTGCCTGTCATACAACAAGCATGAAGACTGGAGTTTAAATTTCCAGTACCCACATAAAAGTCGGGCATAACAACAGGTATCTGTAACCCCAGCCCTGGAGAAGCTGAATTAGGCAAATCCCTAAAGCTCACTGACCAGCAAACCTGGCTAAATCAATGATTCTAGGAGGAATGAGAAACTCTGTCTCGGGGTTGGAGAGGTGGCTCAGGGGTTAAGCCTCTGCCTTGCAGGCGGAAGGTCCTGAGTTCGGATCCTAGACCCCACGTATAGACGCCGAGCAGAAGCAGGGGCGGCCTGTGTTTCTGGTCCTGGTGGGGCGGAGCCTGTGAATCCCCGGGCAGAGTAAACAAGGAGGTGGAGGCGTCCATGGTGGTTCCTGAATTCGTCCGTGGTTCTACACACACACACACACACACACACACATATACATACACACGCGCACACATGCACAATTGAATAAAAAGTTTTAAAAAAAGAAATCAAGAGAAACTCTGTCTCAAAAAATAAGGTGAAGAGCAAATGAGGAGGACACCCAGCGTTGCTCTGTTGTCCACCTGCACTCAGATGCATGCGAACCACATGCACATACCCACAAATCCATGCATACATGGCTTCACTATCATGAGGATACTCGTTACTTTCCAGGCAAATGCTATGGGTAGCATTCCACAAGATAGTCTGGGGGTCAAGGCTCCTGGCACCCAGTGGCTTCTTCTCAGATGCCTTGCTTGGGTCTTCTCCACACCATCACAGCACACAGAAGGCAGGCAATTCCACAGTACGTACAATTCTGATTTGTCACTGTGCCCGCTTCTCTGTGACCACCTAGTCATAGGGCCAGCCTCAATGCACAGAGGTCCGAGAAACAGGATTTGTGTGTAGATGCACACAGGCTCCTCTTGCTCTTACTTCCGCATCTATGCCAGTGACGATGACTTTCCTTCCCTTATAATGACTCTATTATCTACAGATACACAAACAGAACCAGTAGGAGAAAGAGATAGAAAGGGAAAGAAAAGGGAGGGGGAAAGATAGAAGGATTCTTATTGAAGGAATTGATTGGATGTTGGAAATCTACAAGACAAATTGGCAATTACACCAGGATTCACATTACAGATTTGAGTCCAAGGGGAGTTTAGAAGAATTCCTTTCCTTTGAGACCTTCAACTGGTAAGGCTAGCCCACATTGTGGATCATTGTGGATGGGGCTTTACTAATTTAAGTGTTTATTGTGCCATTTAAAATACCTTCACAGCAAAATATAAACTAATGTTTGACAAAACACATGGGCACTGTGACTTTGGCACAGTCAACATATAAAATTAACTACTGCAGGGCCACGGTGAGATTTAAATAAACAATGCCTAAAACCCATTTAAAGCTTCAGTCAAGACCAGGCCCTGATACACAACAGACCCTTGACAAACACTTGTAATGACTGCCGTCCCGCTTCACAAATGAAGATATCAGGATTCAACAAACAAAGGAACTTGCCCAAGTCTACCACTTGTGGAGACTCCAGTGCCAATGTCTCTCCATCTCTGCCCACAGCTCCTAGGACCAATTACTGATGAGAATCTGCAGCCTGTGGACAGGGATAGGACAAGGAGAAGCTGGCAGCTGGCAGACTCCAAACACACTGTGAGTGAATTGTGTGCTCAGAAATACTTGCCAATGAAAACATAATTGCATCTATGAAATCATCAATGCAAATATGAGGGCTAGACCCCGTCTCTCATTGGAGGAGATGCCAGAGACAATGATTTTTCTCTCCTGTGGTCCTGTAGGGTCCCGTGTCCACCAGTATCAGTCTAGGCCACAGTGAAGTGATACAGAAGATTCTCAGTAACAAAGTCCGGCCTGCTCACAAAGGTTCACTCTGCCACATGCAGGAAGAAGAGCACCTTTTTGGTCAAGGTCTGTAATGTAGGCCCGAGACCTCAGCTGAAGCCTGTGGGAACTAGGCTCGCCAGTCTCCTACAAACACAAGTGAGTCACTGCAGAATGTAGGACCCAGCAAGAAAGTGTGACGACTGTGCGCGATCGTCCTGCCGGTGACATAACCGAAGCCCTGGCTTGCAAAAGCAGGGAGAAGTGCAGAATGACTTGCAACAGGAAGTCCAGGCCCAGGTTGCTGCCTACTGTTCCGTGCAGACCTTAGGCTGCCCTGCGGAGCCCTTTGCCAGCCAAGCCATTAGCGCCATCTCTCGACTCTCTCCAGCTGAGCAAACCCCTGGTCTAGAAATTCAAAGTCTCAGACTTGACCACAAGGCTATCAGTGACTCGAGGGAGGTTCCCAATCCAGCTTGAGCCTCAGCTTCCTCCTCTATAGCCTGGGTTTGATTTCTGCAGATCCAAACAGCTATGCGCTCCCCTTGCCGAGGTGGCCTTGAAAACTGAAATGTTCTAGTGAGTGGCTCCAGTACTGGCATGCTTCCTTTCAGGAAAAAGACTCGAGGCAACCCGAATCCAGCAGCCTCTCGCTCCCCATTCCAGCTGGCATAGACCTTAGCAGCGATGCCCACAGACATACTACTTCCTCGGCGCTGTCTGCCTGTGGCCATGGCATCCCAGGCTGGGAATGTTGATCACATCTGGCCACAGCCTGATCACCAGGCATTTTAGCCAGATGAAAGGAATGTCCGCTACAAGGCTTTTGGTAGATACAGGCTATGTGGGCAAAACAATGGCTCTCCCAAAAGACGTCTGTACACCCATCCCCAACGTCTCTGAGTACAATCAAAGAAAGGACTTTGCAGATATGGTTAAGGTTCTAAAAATGGCGATCGTGACTTCTGTTACCCAAGCAGACCCAACCAATTTAAAGTAGAAACCTTTTGCAGCTGTGGTCCATGAGATATGTGGCCATAGAAGGAGAATCGGAGAAATGGGAGCATGCTGGATTTGAAAATGGATGAAAAGGCCAAGAGCCAAGCAACGACCTCACTTCTGGAAGCTGGGAACAGCCAAGAAGCCCCCCTCCCTGGAGCCCCTCAGAGGAAGGCAGCCTTGATCACTACGTGGTGGAACCAGGGCAAGATTTCTAAGCTAAAAACTAAATGCTAATGCATTTGTGTTGTTTTAGGTCAGTAGTGTGCAGTGATTTCTTGTGGCAGCCATAGAACGTGAACACACATGCCAATAAGATGGAAGGATACTTATGGGACCTTGAGCAAAGGCAGAAAAAAGAGTGGGAAATGACAGACCCCCAACACAACCCTACACCTTCCTCCCCTGTCCCTAGTCACCATCCGGAGCCCCAGACCTGGTCGAGGGCAGTGGAGACCGGCGTGACAGCAGAGTCTGGATGGTGCTACACTCTGCGCTCACACCTGCAGGGGTCTTGCCTTCCTCTCAGTATGCTTCCAGGTCGTGTGTGCGTGAAATAAGCAGGGATCATCCATGTGGCTTTCCTTCGTCCATCTCTAGTCTAAGAACAGAGAACTAGCCTCCTCCGCCCCAGCTTCATCTGTGTTTCCTGCCATCACCCACCAAGGGCCAGTCTATCATAACCCCCCCCACACACACACACACACTGAGGTGCCTCTCCCTCTCCCCAGCAAGAGCCAACAGCCATCCATTCTCGGCTCCTAGTCATCTCTTTAGAGAGATGAACGCCATCGTTAGGAGCCTTTCATTATCAGCGGCTTGCACGCAGCTGATGTTGATTTGATAGAATCCAATTTAGCATCCTACTCTGGGCTCTGCTCCATACGCATTTGGGTTTAGCATGTACAGGCAGTTTGATGCTGTCTTGATGGCCTTTTAAGCGGCTGAGAAAATTGCTGGCATGGCAATTTGGTGGCAGGCAGCTCCTGGAGGGTGGGGCTGGAGAAATGGGAGGAGGAGCAAGAGATCAAGTGGACACTTCAGCCCATATCTGTAAAAGGCAGGTAAGCGACTGGGATCAGACACAGATGGGAAAAGAAGACAGAGCAACCCCCACACTGTCCAAGAGGACTCAGGCCAGCTCGATCAGGGCGTCTCATGGTGGGCCCAGCACTGACCCCAAGTGAAGGGCCTGTCACCATTCACAAAACACTCTCTCATACAAACAAACAGACAAATAAACAAAAAGGACTTGGTGCACTGGAAAATATTTAACCTCTTGGATGATGTACCTGTGCACCTGGTGTGTCTATTCCCACTGGGAACACTGCCAATTCTAATGAGATGCCACTGAAGGTAGGTTTGGGAGGAGATACCTTCAGTGGGTTTTGCGGGGCTAGAACAAAGCTTCACCACACTGCTATGGGAGAATCACAGTGAGACTCCGGATTGGAGCCCATTGTATAACAAAACAAACTGAACTTTGAAGTTCTGATTCAGCCACAAGCTAATGACTAAGGCTTTTGAAGCTCAACTATGGGCTGCAGATACCTGAGATGTTGGGCCTCCTTCGTGTGAATGGATCCATTACCTTCAATCTAGAAGCTTCTAGTCTGGGCCACACTGGAATGTGGAGACAGGTAGTCTGGCCTTCTTTCGGCCAAACCCCAGTTCCATGCTGGACCATGTGTCTTCTCCTGGGAAGTAAGCGAGGCTTGGGATTTTGGGGTGAGGCCAGGGCCAGCTGCTCCTGGGAGGTGGGGTTCCTCAGTGCAACCTGGCGTTAGTTCAGCAGGCTGAATAGCTGCGCGCTCCCACTGTCTCTCTTTTTCCTTCCCACCTGGCTCTTTTCTCCACATGTCTAGTCAGCGATCTCAGATAATCACTGTCTTGAACTCTTCCCCTCCTGCCACAGCCTCTGTCTCTCTCCATCTGTCCTCCTCGCTCAAAGGTCTGATGTGTCTTAGGGTGAGGTTGACACCCCTGTCCCACCCCTGGGTCAGCCACAGCTGCGGGGGAGCACGCTGGGTGAGCCCGAGCTCACCCACGCTGACAGCGCCCTGCCTCACGAACACATACCATCTCATCTCCTTCTGCCGACAGAGCACCTTTCTGTCACTGTAGGTCAGATGTGCAAATAGGAGCCCGGAGCACAGGGAGTCTGATATCACCGGAGCAACTCCACAGAACAGGGCAGGAGCCGGCAGAGGAAGCTGCGTCCTTCCTCAGGAAGATGCTTCTAGCTTCCTCAAGAGGCCTCAGCAGCACAGAGACCATGCAGCCTGTCTAGTTTCCGCTGTGCCCTCTCACCTCCTGGGTCACCATACAAATAAACTACCTGTTCCTCATCCTTGCCTCGGGCTCCTCCTCATAGGGATAAATGCAAACCCTCTACCCTCGTGCTAATGTTACCTCCACTGTACAGGTAAGGACAGAAGTTGTGTGTCGGCCTCACTTGGGCTCAACAGGTCTAACAGTGATTCTCTTCCGCCCCACTGCCCATAAGTACAGTGACTCTTAGGGATCTCCCACAAAACCCATGTGGACTGAGGGAGTTGGGACAGAGCTACCCTATCTCAAGAAGAGCCTCTGCTGCGGCCCTAAAGAGTCCCACTAAGAACTGAGTATTCTCTCTCTCTGTCTCTCTGTCTCTCTTTATCTCTCCCTTCCCCTACCCAAACTGTTCTCTTTGAACAACATTACTACCAAGGTTTAATCTCATTTTTGATTTCTTAGTGCGTATTTATATATAATATATACATATATAAGCAACATATATACACACAATAAATACATGTGTGTTCATACATATATACATAATATGTACAACATGCATACAGAGTGTATATATGCATGTGCATATATATATATATATATATACACACACACACATATGTAAACACATCACACATATATATAGATGTATGTACAGGCTGAGTATCCTCAGTCCCAGACCCCCAAGTCTGAAACTTTCTGGGTGCTGACATGACTCTCAAAGTTTTGATCTCCAATCACAGAAGCTCCACTGGCAAAGGGTCCACATGCAAATACATTCGCGTGTCACTTAATAAAGCTGGGAACATGTCTAAGACTGCTCCTTGGTGAGTTCAGTGTTGCATAGAGTACACTGACACATCTAACATGGGTGTGATCATTGCAATCTTTGAGATCGCTTTGCTAGAGTTGACAGAAATATCACATGGCTATGTCCCAAAGTCCAAAGAACTGTGAAATCTGAAGCACTCTAGATCTAGTTGTGTGTGTGTGTGTGCACGTGTGCGTGTGCGCATGTGTTGAAAAGGGGGAAAGGAATTCACCAAAATATTACCAGTAGTTATTCCTCCTGGACAGTGGCAGATGATATTTTATTTTGTACATTGTTTTGTGTTGTTCTGTCTTTTTAAATTTTTCCTGTGGTGAGGTATTATGACAGAAAGGTGCAAAAGCATATGTGCTCATGTGAGTCTATGTGCATATGTGCACATGTGTGTGTGTGTCAGGTGTATGTATATGAGTGTGTAGAAATTAGCATGCGAATGTAGAAATCAGAGCATGCCATGGGATTTCTTTCTCTGTCATTCTCTGTCTTATTGCCTTGAGACAGGGTGTCTAACTGAACCAGAAGTTGTCTGTTCCAATCAAGGTGGCTGGCTAGCCAGCTTTCTGGATCCAATGGTCTCTTCCGCCAGTCGTCAATATGGGTTTACAGGTATATGTAGCCATGTCTAGCTTTTTACATAGATGGTGGGAATTCGAACTCGGGTTCTCATATTTGCAGAGTAAGCTCTCTTACCCACCAAGCATCACCCCAACTCACATTATTTTTTAAGATAATAAAGATCAAGCCTTTCTGAGGAAATTCATCATTGTCTTAAATGTAGGGTCTTCAGCAGGCCTGAGCCACGCTGTCACTTGACCTTAATTCTGATCCTTAGGAAACTCAAATAGTAGAAAGGGTAGATAACAGAAAGCAATAGAGCAGGTGAAAGTGTAAGAGGGAAAATGTGAAAAAGTCAGACATAGCGCCCTCCTGCAGGCACATCAGGTGAGGTTGGAGTGGGGGAGGGTGAGAGAAAAGCGACAGGGGGGAAGGGAGGAACCTGCATACGCAGTGTGTACAGGCTATGCGGAGACCTGAGGCAAGTCTCAGGCTTCAATGACAGCTCTGGAGGGAACAGGCAAGAGCTCACCACTACAAAGCCGCCATAAGCACAGCAGGTGAATTCCCTGCCCACCCTACTCCAGGCCAGGGGGCTGCCTGAGCAAAAAAGAACATTTGTCCCGACTTGGCCAACTTTCCTTTGCTCATTCATTTTCTAAATGTGGACTGAGTGTTCCTGGTCCATCCACTGCCCCTCAGTCCCAGGAGACCCAATAACTATGACAATCTTCCTTGCTCTGGTCCCACTGACTGCCAATATGGTGACTAAATAAGCAAATCCACCAACATCCCACGCAGCCAGAAGAGGCTGTTGTCTGTGCAGAGTAATTAATGGGAAGATCTGAGGTTCTAACCCTGTTCTTCCAGCCCCCCAACTTCTCACTGACTTTTGGGTGCCAGCCACTTACTTTGTGATCGCATTTCTTCCAGAGAGGACAATTTCACCCTAAAAGAAAATCCAGAGAAGAAATACACATCACCTATTTTATATGCATACATCTTTTAGATGATCTACCAGGACTGTAGATTATTCCTTGGGATAATGAACCAGCATCAGTAAAAGAGTATAAATTAGTCCTGTCTTCATCTCCTGGAGCCACGTGTCTAAAGGGGTCAGCCGGACCAGTCCACAGGGCATTAGGATGACAAAGGGTAAGGGAGTGGGGGCTGGGCCAAGGCTGGGGCTGGGTGTGGCTCATGCTGCTTCTCTCCAGTGGCCTCTCCCTGGGGACCTTGTGGTCTTAATGGAGGCTGCATTAGCTGATCTAGTTATTCAATTAGTTCTAAATGCTCCTGGCCCAAGAAGGAGAAATGGTAAGGTGGGGATTTGCTGACTCCTCTTTGCCGGAAAGGGTTTCCCAAGACAATGGAGATGCAATTTGAATTCCCAAGCCCCCCACTCCTTTCGCCATTCAAGAGCCCCTGGGTCATCAATCCAAATGAGATCATGCCTCTGAAAGCACTTTATGAAGTATTTTTATTACCCATTGCCTCTTACGGGGAGACACCCCCCTCTTCTCCAACCACCCTCTGCAACAGAAGTGAGGGGCTTCCCTGGAGGAGAAGGACCAGGAAGTTTGTGGGAGAAAGGCAGGAGGCCCAACTTTGAAGAATTCCAGAATGACAGTTTCTCTGAGAACCCAGAATATAAGTGATGCGCTGGTTCTCTGCTGAAAAACCCAGCTTGTCTAACAGTGACCATTCTGATGGGTGTTGGGCGACTCGGTCCACAAGGGACCTGCCCCAGCCCCTGGGGACACAACCACACACAGTCCCCACTGCTTCCACTTCCCTGAGGGACTTTACATGTAGGGTGTCGACTCTTAGGGAACACTACTCAGTGCCTGAGAGGAAGAGTCAGACAGTGGCACCAAGAGTGACCACCAGCTCTGAAAGACCAGGAATCACTTCTGATTCTCTGGAAGCTGTTGGCCTTGGGAGAGGTCACAACCCCCAAGTCCTCCTGTGATAAATGAACGTTTTTTATCTTGGAAAGCGATCCAGACTTTGACTGTGCTTTGGAATCACTTGGGAACCCTAAAAACATCCATGCCTCTGTCTCCCACACAAAGATTCTGACTTCTTTGGCTTGTGTGCATAGCCTGGACATAAGTGAGTTTTGTGGTCAAACATGTCTCAACATTAAAAATGATCTAAATCATCATGTTTGGCCATTGCTGTGGTGTAAACCCATTATGGCACATTTTTCAACTGGCACCCTACCAACTCCTGGTATTTCAACTGGCAGCTCAGGTGGAGAAACAACTGGGTCTGCAGGCAACTTGAAAGGGGGCATTTATGAGGACCAGCTTGCTCCACGTCCCCAGAGTAGAGATGAGAAGGAAAGGAAAGGTGGGGGGTGCTCACTAATCACATAGAAGTATTCCTCAGCCCCCTTTTCTCCACCAGCCACAGAAGTCATGATGTCATCCCATTCCCTTGCCAAAGCCACTTACAGTGGTTTGTGGAGACAAAAAGGCAGCGAAGGAAAGAAAGTACTAGTGGCTGCCAAAAGCTGTCAAGACCCCTTCCGGGAAACAACCTCTTAGCTGTCCGTCTCCACTCTTAGCCGTCCGGAAAACCTCTTCGATACTGAAAGCAGCCGGCCAGATACCCAAGAGGTCACTGTTTAGCACATTATCCACTTTGGCTGGCAGTAAGATCAAGAACTGTTTCCTTAGGAGAGGAATCGGATCGAGAGGGTTGGGGGTGGGGAGGGGCAGCAGGAAGGATGAAGAGGGAAGACAGGGGCTGCTCCTAGCGGAGAGGGGCTCCTGGGGGGCTTACTCAGGGCCGAGTCTAGGTACCCTTGTTTCCAACAGCATGTGTTTAAGAACATTTACAAATTCCATTCAATGCTAACCGCTTTGAGAATTTGAGTTTTTAAGTGGAAACTACTGTCCTTGGAGGCACCTAAAACTAATAGGAGGGGTATGGAGACTAATAGCAGAAGGAAGCTTTGGAGCGCCGAGTCACATGACAGCCAGCATAATCGTTCCCATAGACAGGCCTTGTCTACGAAAGCTTGGCAGAATTCAAAGTATATTTCCTAAATGTACTTTTAATGTTCCACCAATTTCCAAAAATAAAAAAGGTGTATTAAGTGGTGAGACCCAGAGAAACACAGAGGCTGGTTGGTATAGGATCAGACTGGAAGGCTTCAAGATGAAGAGACTCACAGTGATACACAAAGCCACTGCATGGCCGTGAGAGAGACAAGCCCAAGTCTCCCAGCCTCTGGGGAAGAGGAGATCTGAGCTGCCTCAGGTAGTGACAAAATGGCCTATGCTCTTAGTCTGAAAATGACTCTTCCAGGACCTCCATGTAGACTCGTTCAACTGGGAGCAATAGTACATTCAACTCAGAGGGCTTCGTTGCCTCACCAAAGCGTCCAATTGGCCATCCAAGCCCCAGAACAAACCCATCGGGCCAACAGCACAGGTCCAAGCGTGACTCACTGATGTCCATTCAGACTTGAGGTCTAAGTTCCAGTCATGACTCTATACTGAATGATCCTGACTGCCAAGATTCAAGGATGCTCTTTTGGGTAATCACCAGAATAAGCAATAAACACTCAGGACTGGGCTTTGGTCATCATTGTCTCAGACTGCAATGCCTTAGGTTTAGGTCAACATTTTAAAGATTCCCAAGAACACACTGGTAATGGTTGACTTGCCTGAGCACATTATTATGAAATGTGAAATTGATACAAGTGCCCTCTGTGGAGTATGCATGAGCTGACCACTTCTATAGTTCAGATGTTGACTATCCCCAGACATCCATGTGTTAAAGACTTGATTGCCAAGGTGGCACTAAGAAGAGGTGGCAGATCCTTTAAAATGTGGGGCCTAGCGGAAGGTTTTTTAGATCATTGGGCTTCTGTCTTTGGAGGGCATGGCAGGAACTGACTGGGTACCTAGTTCTTTGCGGGGATCGACTCCTGGCCGCCGGGAAGGAGAAGAGTGAGCGTGCTACCTGCCCCTCCACCTCCCAGGTCCCAGGGGACAATCAGGCAGGGCAGGGAGTTAAGTCGAAGCATGAACGCACTTTATTGTAACCAGTGCAGCAGTTTATAAAGGCAAAAACCATGAGGCGCAAAATGGGCAGCCAATCATATTAAAGGTCAGCACAGCATGCAGGCTTCACGGGCTAGGGTCAGCATTACGGAACTCTTACGAACCAATCAGGGTTCCCTGTGATGCAAACAGGGTTATGCCCCACACACTAGCTCCCAGCGCCATCATAGGCCCCATGCGCTCGGCTACGCCTGTTCCTCCCAGCGCCATCTTGCCTGGGCCGGCCCAACAGTTCTTCTCTCATACTTTCTGACCATGTGGTGACCCATGTACTCTGTATGTGCTCCCTGGCATTGCTAACACCCCACCAGAAAGTCCAAAGCAAAGGACCTGTCCAAGATCCATCGAAATCTCCAGAATTGTGATTAAAGTAAACTTTTTCTCTTACAAGTTAATTATCTAAGTTTTTTCATTATAGTACTTCTCAAAGCTGATCAATGTCAGTGCTTTCCTAGATATTCAATTGAATGTTCGCCATCAGCCTATCTGATGAACAATAGAATGATCGAATATTGAAACTCAGAGGGGGCTATTGTAGTTGGTAGAGTGCATGAAGCCCTGAGTTCTACCCCCAACACTACATAAAACTGGAGACAGTGGTGCAGTTTATAATCCCAGCATTCAGGAGGTAGAGACAGGAATATCAGACGCTCAAGGTCACCTTAGCTACATAGTAAGACGGGGGCCAGTCTGAGCTACACGAGATCCTGTCTCCAAAAAATTAGAAAAATTAAAGAGGGCAGCAAGTTTTCACTGATCAGCTGAAATCAACCAATTATAGACTCAAATTAAATAAAATAAAGAGGATGAGAAAGTAAAGTGTCTGATTCAGGTCACCCCACTTCTTAGAAATGGACCTGAGTCTTGGGGTATCTATACAAGGGATAGTGTGGCCCCCAATCACAACCTTTCACAAGTCCACATGCTGTGCCTGAAATGCTATGATGGGAAGAAAAGGCTGAATTGCAAAAGAAATACATAAGTCAACAGTAACAGTGACACGAATGACTCAATGGCCAATCGTGGTTGGGGAGAGGAAAAATAGATTTTAGAATTAGGTAAGGGCCAGATCAGTCAGGATAAACACAGAGTGCTGTGAAGGGAAGATGAATGGGCACAGAGCCACGAGGAAGATGAAATAAGCCAAGTAGGAAATCAACCCTCCTTTAGGCCGCTCTGTGCGGGGCAGCCTTGAAATGTGCCACTCACCACCTGTCACAGGAGATGGCGTGAAACAGAGATGGCGGTGGGGATCACTTCCTGTGTGTAACTACGGCACAGCTTGGGCCTAAGATAGCAGGAGGAACCTTCTGGAAGGATGGGGTCCTGGGTGCCCAGGGGTTGTCTCAGTGGATCACTTATCCAGCCCTCTTCACCACCTCCCCTCTCTCACTACCGTCGTGCCTGTTTCCCTCTCTGATGAGGTTCTTGCTACCTTGAACGCTGGGTACAAGTTGACAGCCTAGTGCCCACGCAGCCTCCTCTTACTAGTTCTTCCACGCCGGGGTCCACACCAGGCCCAGCGCTGCGTCCAAAGGGCCTTGCAAGGAGTTACTGATGCCCCACGATACCACCAGTCCACCACGTCCTCCCTCACACTGACTCCAACAAGGCGCCCACTAGAGGCTGACCCGATCGGAGAGCAACCCTTAGGACCATCTCTGCACTCGGGGACTGTCCAATTCAGGGAACAAAACGTTCAACCATCTCTGTGTTCTGAGCAGGAGCCTCTGACCTCATGAAAGGACCCTTCAAGTCAACAGCAGCTCAGGGCTCACCTTGAGGAGAAAGAAAAGGACTTCGAGTGGCATCCAGAAGTCAGGAGATGAATAGTTTGGGGGTCACTGCGGTCAGCAGAAAGCCTCTTGTCTAGGACCACACTGCAGTGCTGCACTGGGAGCCCCAAGATACAGGACTCAAGGCCTTCTGAGGGAGAACACATTACACACATACACACATGCACATACCACATACCACACACATGCACATAACACATACCACAGCCACACTTTGCATACACACATACACACAGCACATAAGCAAACACATCACATACACAATACACAAAAACACACAGACACTATATACCACACCATAAACCTACCATACATACAACACACCACCACATACATCCCATACTCACCAGTCACATACATATATACCACAAACACACACACCATATGCATACACACACCACACATGCATACGCACAGCACACACAAACTGCTCCAGCCTTTTTTTCCCATGTCCTAAAGAAGAAACTCCCTGCAGGTAAGTTGATAAAACTCCAAGGGTTGTACTATAAGAATTACCCATGAACCCGACTTAAAAGGCAGCTTCCTGAGCTTTGGGCACCCCCAGCTTCTTTTGTTGCAGCAGGTCTGGGGACACCTGGTTGTATGTAAAACGAGCGAGCACCCCATCATCTCTGAGACAGTCCGTCACTGGACCACATGCACTGAAAGGTTCTGGAGAGAGTATTACAGGAAGAAGTAGAAGGGAAATTGTCAGGAAGCATAGAAACCACAGATTAGAGTCAAACCATTAATGAAGGGCGATGGTGAGTGCCAGCTTGGGTTACCTAATTGTAATGGTTACTCAACTATTGCTGTGAGAGAGCACCCAAAGTCAAGCAACTTAAGAGAGAAAGGGAGATTTATTCAACTTACGATTCCAGAGGGGAGATAAAGTCTTTCAAAGTGGAGGCAGCATGGCTGGCTGACCAAAGCTGAAGGAGGCTGTGTCACTGCAGACATCTTGAAGGCTGAGAGCTGCAGACTGCTTGCTGCAAAGGCAGTCTTCTCCCGGAGGTAGGGTAGGACTAATCTACCTCAAGGCCCACGCCTTGGCACTGCCTTCCTCCAGCAAGGCTCTACCTCTCAAGGTGCCATGACCTTGCCAAACACATGAGACAGTGGGAGACACATCTTAAACCATGACACTAGTGAACTTTCTTTCAAAACAAAACCAAGAAGGAGGAGGGGGAGGGAAGGGGAGGGGAAGGAAGAAAGGAGAAGAGGGGGAAGAGGAGGGAGGAGAAGAAGAAAGGAGAGAAGGAGGAGGAAAAGGAGAAAAAGGAAAGGAGGAAAAGTAGAGGAGAAAAAAGAGGAGGAGGAGAAGGAGGGGGAGAAGGAGGAGGAGGAGAAGTAGAAGGAAGAGGAGGAAGAGGAGGAGGAAAATTTGTCTCCGCATCTGTGTTATTTCATTGTAGCAATAAGAGGCTTCAGGATCCAAGTCACTTTCCCACTCACCTAAGTGAGCTTCCCAATCTCCAAGGACAGAGTCCAAACCTATGACCCTCACCCTGGTTTCACAAAGGGGCATGAACAAAGTTAGGTGGCTGTCTGAGGCCATATATTTAGCTATGCAGCCACGGGGACCTAAAACAAGGACCACACCATCTCTCGCCTCCCTCCACCAAGGGCCTTTACAGTTGGGCTGGATTCAGACACAAACAAACATGAATAACCATTATTGTCTCGGCCTCCCACAAGCTTGAGCCCAAGTGGGTGGGTACAGCTGTCCCTCCAGGCATTTCAACCTGTCTCTACCCTGGTGTTTCTACGATGACCCATGCTGCCAGCCTTCCCTCCACACCCAGAGGGTCAAGTCAACATGAGAAGTTAAGGGGAACATGGAAAATGAGAACAGCCTCGAAGCTTCAATCTCCCCATCCTGAAGTTGAATTCTATGTCGCCGTCAGTGGGGTTAGCCGTGTGTGTGTGTGTGTGTGTGTGTGTGTGTGTGTGTGTGTGTGTGTGTGTGTGTGTGTTGTGTGTGTGTGTGTGCCACAGGGCACTTAAAGGTAGGTGCCTGTAGATGACCAACGGTGACATCAGGAATCATCCTGGATTCCTGGATTGCTCTACCTCCTGATTGCTTTACGCCAGAGTTTCCAAAACTCTGCCTTCCAGGGCTGGCATTACATGTTGCTGCCATACCCACGTGGCACTTGTACTTGGGATCTGGGATCTGTACTCAGGTCCTTTTGCTTGAAAAGCAGGTTTTAATTCCTGAGTCATCTCCTCAGCCTATGAGACCCCCAACTCCATCCATACCATAATACTATAGTACTGACCTTTTGGACAATTACAAGAGCGATATAAGAAGAACTAGTGCAAAAGTAATATAAGAATGAATGAAAACCCAGTGCATGGCAATAAGCGTCTCTTCCTATTCCATCCTCCTCCCCACTTAACACGAAGGTACACAGTGTAGCCACACCCAGGTGTTTACTAAAACCTGGGATTGGCACTGCCTTAAAGGAGAAAGCCAGGACATCTGTGAAAACGTCTGATGTGCAGATTGGCCTCTTACCCCATGACCCCTGCCCCCCACTGAACAAGATGATTGAGTATCTGCAGCAAGATGCTGGCTCAGCAGATGGCCCATACATAAAAATTATTCTTGATGGCTTCGATGGAGTTTGCACTGTCCAAGCCAAGATGAAATATGAAGGTGGGCAGTGGAGGATGACTCCATGATTGAATGCAAACCATGAGTTACATTCGATACTCATTGAAGTATAACGATGCGGTTAGATGCCCTCGGGCTCTCCCTCCCCGGGTCTTCCAGATATTGGTTTCCAGTGTCACATTTGGCCACTCCTCTTCTCTCTGCCATCCCCCCCCCCAGTGCCCTTCAGAGAAACTGAAACAGGTTTGATAGATACATCTGTGATTACAAAGCTTCTTATAGCTCTTAGTCCTAGTCGGCTAGGTCTGCCTAGGGAAACAAGAAAGGGAGTTTCAATAACCAAAGCTAGCGGAGGGGATTCATGAGAAGGTAGACAGAAGACCTGGCTCCCTTGTGCATCCTCTCTTTCTGGCCATGAGACCCCAGAGAAGTCATTCACAATGTCCTTCCCCCTGGAAAAAAATAAGAATACTGCCACTTGCTCCCAAAGATTAGCAAATAAAAGTTTCTCAATTCAACTGATAGAGCTCAAGTTTCAGACACTTGGAAAACCTAATTGGTCCCACAAGGGTTAATTTGGTGGCTCTGTAAAGATGCAGCTATGGAGACTTGGGAGGATTTTCCAGGAGGGAGGTCTGGTTTTACCCAAATTATTGTGGGAAAGCTAAAGATAAGTGGGATTCACCTTGTTCTCCCTGCCCAGTCACAGATCAGAGATGAATATGGTTCATTCTGGTACTTTGTTCACTCCAAATGGAGAAGACGCCCTCTGCCTGATGCAGAACTCCTAATAGGTGTTGTTTTTCCTAAATTACCATATTAACCACAGATAATTAACAAGCGTATCTTTAATGCCGCGGGATACTGACAAACCCACTGAACACATCTCACCGCCTGTGCATCATGCAGTCGGCCTTCGAGGCAGCTGTTTAATTACGACTGCATTTGGGACCAGCAATCCTGAGACTCTCTAAATTTGGTGACTGGTGGAAATCAAGTCAGCAACATTTTGTTTGGCTCTCCATCATCACCATTCTGTCTCAAGATGCTGTTGCCAGTTCTATTTATAAGGCTGGAAAAAAAAACTAGAAACAGTTCAAATGTCCAGAAATAAGAGAATAGCTTGGTAAAACCAATTAAAGGGGATACACCTCATGAGCAGCATACAGATACCTAAATGATAAGACTCAAGCTATGTCGACACACAGGAATTTGAAGTCATGTGGAGGGATGCAACATAAAATGCTATATTCATAGTATATATAAGGTTGATAAATAACAAGTGGGAATTCTGAGGGACATAAAATGTTCTTTAAGGCTTGCTTTGTATTAGAAAGTAGACTAAGATTTTTTTAGAAAGAAAATAAAATGCTATTAGTGGCCAGAGACAGGTTGATTCTCACCCCAGCCAGCAATATCACGTTCCTGAATCCTGGGAAAAATAGCTCAGTCCCTTTCAGCATCCTGTCCCTGAGTTTCCACCCCTTCTCTGAAATGTACTAGAATTCACAGTCCTCCTTCCTTGTCTGAATAGTGCTTAGGGCAGCAAGGAGCAGAATGGATTTGTCGCACCTCATTTTCACAACATCGTGCAACCCCATCATTTGAGAAGGGACCTTCTTCTCAGCAGAAAGGTGTTCTGCCTTGGTAAGAATTCCTGCTCAGGAGCTCAGCTGCCGCATCCAGCTGCCCGGTTCTGGTGCCCAGCAAAAGTCTCAGCTGAAGTCTGGCTGCAGGAGGCACAGAGACAGGGGCAGTGAAGGGGAGAGAGGACACATCTCTGAGGGACCCCCCAAATACCCAGCAAGGCACAGGCTGGCGACCCAGCCACAGAGTGGAGGGGAGGGGATCTTCTCTTGCTCTGAACTTGGTGAAGCATTTCCCTCTCCAAGTAGACAGGCCTGTTGAAGTTCGCCTGCATGGTTGCTGATAAATTATCCAATGGCTTAAGGGAAAAAGGGGTTTATTTACTTACAACAGTCTTGTTACAGTTCTGAGTCCAGCTTGACAGGAGAGCTCATACCAAAACCGAGGCCAAGGGAACTGGCCACATCATCTCCACATAGCAGTCGAGAGAGGGACAATTCTTATTTGCCAGACCAACCTGTCTGGCCAAGTGTACACAAGGATGCCTACTCTCTCAACCAACTCTCTGTATTTTATTCCAGGGCCTAGTCCAACCCGCCATGGGCTGGTCCTTCCCTGTCGGCTAGACAATCTCCTATAGGTTTGCTCTGCTCAACTCAACCACTAATTCTCTACAAATGTGCCCAGAACTCAAACCCTCAACTGTCAAGTTGACACCTGTGCTTAACTGTGACAGCCCCTGAATAGAACTCAAGATGCCTACAAAAGCCTGAATGCTTCTTTT